>CM037589.1:70755567-71165567 GCA_021018995.1 Chloranthus sessilifolius | reverse complement strand
AAATAATCCTAACAGGCACAATGAGTGCAATAATAGTTTTTCATTGAAGGACAGGCATAAGGGTAGAAGCAATAATACAATTTGAGTAAGAGAAAATATGCAGAAAAAAAGGACATAATGAGACTAACCTGCGTTTCCTCTCCCGTTCTGCAGTTTCTGCAGAAAAAGTCAGCCTTTCCCTTAGAACCCTACATTGTTCTTTAGATGAGTCCAGTTCACGCCTCACCTAATTTAATTAGTATGTTGAGTAAATAAAAACATTAAGTTAAAGGAAATTAACCTCAAATTATGCATCTTTGTACTAGAACCATATATTTATTTTAAATTATAGTAATTGCTTCTACTGATAATAACTCCAAATCACCAATGCATCATCAAGTTTATACAGCTATAAGAAAAGGAATTATCTGTTGTAGAGAAGATATTATGACATCAAATACCAATTTAATTGAATAGTCTCTCACCATAAAATAACAAGAACGCCTTTGTTAGGATGATATTAAAAAAAGTGATTATTTTAATTTTCATTCCCTTAGCTTCCTTGCTACATCTTGTGATTCACCCACTTGTATATTTTTGTGAACTACCTCTTGTTGCCAGTCTCATTCTCAGCCTCTTCCTAAAGATACGGTAATACAACAATGTACTCTTTTATACTACTCCCCCCGCCCCCCTGAAGAGAGCACTGTGATGGAGACAAACATAGGGTAGACTCAAAGAAGGTGTGATCCGTTGTTTGTCCAGATCATACAATTGTATCCTTTTGAGATGGGGATAGCCAACAAAGATACAATGGTAGCTTTGGAATGTAACTTAATATGTCAAACATTTGGTACATGATCAAAGCATAAAACATCTGAAGACACAAGGAGGTAAGGAAAGAGTATGTGGACACAGGACACGAAACGGGACTCGCCCTCAAGTATATAAGTTGGTATTTTATTATTCCAACAACAAATAGTTAGAACAACTTCATCCTACAATGGTCCAGGGACTTTCATTTCCAATAACAAAGCACGGGCAACTTTGAGGAGATGATGGTTTTTTCTCTACCATTTTGTTGAGGGGAGTAGGGACAAGTGGTCTGCCACTCAATGTCATGCTCACGAAATAAGACTGAAGATGGTGAGAGGAATATTCTCCACCATTTTAAAAAATTTCACATGAGAATGATACTAAGTTTGAAGTAGCTTGTGAAATAGAGGGAAACGGTCACTACCTTTAATATATATAACATCACAAAACGAGAGCAATCGTCAATAAATGTAACAAGGTAACAATAACCATATAGCTAAGTAACAGGGAACGGTCCTTAGACATCATATTGAATAATGTGAAATGGTATATCACATCTATTATTATTACCACAAGATGGATAAAAGTTACCTACAATATTCGCACAACTGACATGTCTCACACTGGAACTTTGAGACATCAAAACTATGTAACTGTTAACGAAACGAAATACATAACTGAGAAGGTAAATGTTCACAATGAGAATGCCATAAATGAAGTCTCTAATGACACTATATAGGCCACAACAGCAACTCTAGTGACTGTCTTCCTCCCCTGGTCCTCAAAGAGATATCTCCTCCATGCGACCATGGCCAAACTTCCTCCTTGTCTTCAAGTCCCGAAAGAACCAGTAGGATGGAAGGTCATGCTACAATTGAGATTTTTTTTTATACTACTACTAGGATGAGATGAAGTCAACATTAATGTGAGGAACATGTAAAGTGACTCGAATGCTACATGACCAACATAAACAGTCCCTCTCCCAACAAATGAGCAAGAAACCCATCAGTAATATGAATAGTATAAGGATGAGAGAAAGCAAACATCAAATGAAATTGTGAAGATATACGAGGCATGTGGTCTGTTGCCCCTGAATTAATGATCCAAGCGACTGGGCAAATGATGTAGCATGAGAAAATCCTATGATACCTGAATTGGCCACATGAGAGAGAGAAGAGGCGGCCTGACAGCTCGAAGGACGTTGTAGTGGATCCCTAGTACTCCTGGATAAGACTTATAGCCTTTGAAACAAGAGGTACAGCTGGAACAGAAGGTGTTAGTAGTTGTGGCATTCACATCATGGGCAAAAATACCATTTTTTCGGTACATATCGTCCACCTCCGATACTGGTATGTACCTGACGATAAAGAATACATTCCAATGTATCTTCCGGTACAAAACTCAAATGTATACAATGCACCAGTACGATACATTGAATGTACCGTACCGGTGACCTCCGATACCGGTCGTATCGTCCGGTACGTAGCGGTATCATCAGGTATTAGACCCATGATTCACATCATCAATTATAGACGAGAATGAACAATTATTCTCAAACTTTGGACGACCAACTACATCCCAACAGGTCTCCTTCAAGTGCCCCTTCTGGTCAGAATGACAACATTTTAATTTCACTTTTACCTCACGGGTTAGGTTGCTCCGACCATACCTGCATCCCCCTGATCCACCTCCATCAGGTGAAAATCAGAGAATGCGCCAAGAGTCGAATGCCACATGGGTTGGGTGAGACACATCCATCAGTTTCATCCTACTCTCTTCATGCTAAAGAAGAGAGAAAATGGTTCCAAAGGTGGTAGCTCCTCTCTTTCAAGGATGCTAGCCTTGACATGCTCATACTTGGGGTTCACTCCCCTCAACAAATCAAATATTTTCTTATTTTCCAGCTCACCTCTTTGAATGACCAGACATCCAAGGATTTACTAACACAAGTAGCACATAAACCCTTAGCTTGGTTATGGCTTAACTCATTCCACATAGCCCTCAACTGAGTGTAATAATCACCCTCACCCAATGACTTTTCTCCTTAGTAGGTATTAATGAATTTATAGATTAATGCAAAAAGGATTGCATAATTATGTTTCTGAGAATAAGCTTCGCTCACTGCCAACTATCTCTCGAGCTGAGCTGGCATACATGAAAGAGCAGCTAATAGATGGCTGCATCGAGTGTAGCAACATCTCATCACAATCATATTGTCGGATCGTCAATCCACATACTTCTCATGCATAGGGCTGACTCGTGGATGACACCATCCACGTATCCCAACTTATGGTTCGAGCCCAAAAACAACTCAACAGACCCAGACCACACAAGGTAATTGGTTCATCAAACTTGACTGTTGTAATCTGCAGCCCATGGACACCTTCAACACCACACTTCAAATTTACGTTAACTTCTTCCATGGATGAGATGCCTCACTAGCAAATGTTCAAGTCGCTATGTCTATACAACACCAAAGCTCAAATATACATCTGCAATACCCGTAGCACTTCTTGGCAGAAAAATCAACTTTATATTCTTGACACTTGATGAACTTCAATGAGACCAAAGGGGAAAGATTTCCTACCCAAAACCAATCCGCATTCTAAAAGAAAACAGATCTATCAAAGTTCCAAAGAACAAGAACACCAAAACACATGAATTAGGCTTTACATTAAAGGTTTTTGAAATTTCAAAATATCTCCCTCAAAATTGCATTACACCAACAATCTGACACATGAGGAATGTTCCTCAGGGAGTTCCAATCAAAACCCCATCAGGATCTAACCTCCTTTTGATCCCATAGAGGCAAATGACACATAAATCCATCAATTCACATGGCAGGAGAAATGCCTTCGAAAATCAGTGAAAAGGCATCAAAATAAAAAATCTCAAAGAATAAAAAATCACCGTCGAAAAAAAACCACTTCCATGCCAAAAAAGTTAGTTCAGAGGTCAAAAGTTTAACCATGTTAATGTCAGCACGACATAATGCTAACATCAGTGACTGATAGGTGACCTCGACATATGGGAGAGGCCCAGACGATCCACTCTGATAATAAACTAAGTTTGATGAATGCAGTTTAGAGTTTTATGAAGTTAGGGCTAGGTTGAAAAGAGAGAGAGAGAGAGAGAGAGAGAGAGAGAGAGAGCAGAAGAGAAGAAAGTAAAAAAGAAGGGAAATTAGGGTTGTGAGTTTATTTTCACTCACACGCATTAATTAGAATATAGGTATCGTAAAAGATACAGTGTATAGTAAAAGCACTAAAGATTCTACAAAGAAGTTCTAAACATATGAACACTGATAATAGTGAGGACTTTGAGCCATCGAGAAGGGATAAGTGAGGAGTTTGGATACTAGGCTGGAAAACCTCCAATAATCTTCTCTAATAACTACTTCACGAATTTACAAAAGGGAAATAACAAGTGAAGATCATGTGTTGTGATTGAGAACAATCATCACACGTGTTTTATTAACCTAAAGAAGCAAAAACAGAAGCATCAATTAAAATGTGTTGGGTTCAAGGAAAGGCCTTTTCGGTCATCGTAGACATGAAACATAGGTGATGGTTAAAATGGTGCAGTATGAGAATAATGCAAATATATTTGCCTGCAACAAGGATATACTTGTATGCATTCATGTGTATGCTAAATATTATATACCAGCGAAAGGTTAAGGCGTGTATCCCTTTTGACTTATCAACAGTGTGAACTGTGGAAACTAAAACTTCACAAGATATTAGTGCAGGAGACAAAATGCTGCCCCTAGCATACTAAGATACTTTCTTAGATGCTGGCAAGATAAAAGGCAATTTTACTTCGAGGACTGATAGACCTTTTCATAAATCTTCAATGTCATGCCTACATTTGCATAGTACCTTTGATAAATCTTCTGATAACCTTCCAATCTCGACATTGGATAACTCTGCTTTCTGTGCAATGGATTCAATGGAAGCTTTCTCCTTGACTGACCAGATTGCCTTTTCTTCCTCCAATTCTAGAAGTGCATCTGTAATTTGCTGTGGAGTGCGATAAAATAAAAGCATTTAGTAGGTATAAGGGGAAATAAGAACATATCTTTTTCTCCGACAGTTGGACAATTGTTCCTGCTTACCAATGCCATCTCTTCTTTTTCTCTCAACAACAAATTGATAGAACATTCCATTCTTTGACAGGAAGACTCGGACTCAATTAACCTTTGTGCCTGTGAAATAAGGATCAGAACAAGATATCAAAATATTAATTATAGAAAGGTTAATAATTGAAAGAGAGAGAGAGAGAGAGAGAGTTGTAGTGTCTATAAGAATTGATAAGTGGAGTTAATTTTCTTTTGGTAGAAGAGTATTTACAAATTTATGAAACATAAGAACAACTATAACCAGATTTTTGTTTCAAAAATACACCTAAAATAACGTACCATACTAGCAACCTCTCCCTGCAGCATTTTCAGTTCCGAGTTTGTTGTGCTCAAATTGTTGGAAGTTGCTTCCAATTCCGAAGCTAGCATTTCATTTCTAACAAAGAGTTCTTGCTTCTCACTCTGACTAGCTAGCAACTCTTCTTCCAAACGAGTGATCTTTGTTTCCAATTCAAATGCATGAACTTCGAGCTTTTGGTAGTCTCCCTTAGTAATCCCAAGAAATGAAAGAAACGTTGAGGATTAGAAGTAAAACATAACAGAATCCTTGTTGTCTGAATTTAAGAATGATAATGATGCAACGCTTGCAAAGGTTGGATATGCAAAGAAAAAGGCAAGGAGTATAGCCATCGAATTATGATTGCACTAAAAAATTTGGCATGCAAACCATTTTCCCTTTTATTATCAGTAAATCTTCGTTGGTAATATTAACCTGATTTCATGCCATGACTTTCTTCAACTAGTAAATTAAGTCCATCATTTGCATTCTCTCCCTCCAACTGTATTAATGTGTATCGAACATGGGTCAAAATCTCGGATTTCCGAGACATATCGTCCAACCTCCAAGACAATACGTATCAACCGATACATTTAATGTATCGGCGATACATTGAATGTATTGTCCTAGTACACTTTTTTATTTTATTTTTAAATCCCAAAAACTACCCTAAAATTCTGGGAAAATATATTTAATGATTTTTTATTTTTTCAAATTTCTTTAAATATTATTTAAGGCTTCTTTGAGGCATAATTGGGAATGTTATCAACTTACAAGTATAAAACCTCTCAATTTAACATTGTATATGATAATATGAATCGTAGACTACTGAGCATAGCACATCTCTTTGGTATTGGAAGCATTACTGTAGACCGCAAGAATTTGTGTTGTTCTCTGACCATAAAGCCTTACGCTTCCTTGCTTCACAGAAAAAGCTAAAACCGAGGCACGCGAAGTGGGTCGAGTACCTTCAAGGGTTCACATTTGTGTTAAAGCATAAGGCCGGTGCTGAAAACAGGGCTGCCAATGTGCTTAGTCGTCGAGTGACGATTTTGCACTCTATGAGGACCGAGGTCGTCGGGTTCGAAAGGTTAAAGGATGAGTACCCCGAGTGCCCAGATTTTGGGGTTGAGTACACTGCTCTCCTTCGTAACCCGACCAACACACATTCCATGTACACCATCCAAGATGGGTACTTGTTTAAATGCAATCGCCTTTACATCCCTCGCACTTCATTGCGTGACTTTATCATTTGGGAGTTACGTGCTGGAGGGATGGCCGAACATTTCGGGCGTAATAAAACTTTTGCGCTCGTAGAAAATAGGTTCTTTTGGCTTAGCTTGATGAGAGATGTCGCCCGAGTCGTCAAACATTGTCATACTTGTCAAGTGTCAAAACAGGCAAAACAAAATACCGGCTTGTACAGCCCATTACCCATGCCACACACACTGTGGCAAGACCTCTCAATAGACTTCATGCTTGGACTTCCCAAAGCTCCAAGGAAGCACGATTCCATTTTTGTCGTAGTGGACCGATTTCAAGATGGCCCACTTCATCCCTTGTTCCAAAACCTTCGATGCATCCCATATTGCTGAATTATTTTTCGCGGAGGTAGTACGTCTTCATGGGTTGCCCAAAACTATTGTCTCTAATAGGAATGTCAAATTCACCAGTTATTTTTGGAAGACCCTTTGGCACATGATGGGCACATTGCTCCAATTCTCAACGGCTTATCACCGTCAAACGGATGGTCAAATCTAAAGCACCAATAGGAGTCTTGGGAATCTCCTTCGTAGTCTTATCAGTGATCATGTTAGGACCTGGGATACCATGGTCATAGGCCTACACCACTAGATTTGATCCCTGTGTCTGCTTCCCATAGAGTATCTGAGTCAGCCGATACATTTGCACAACACATTCATAACTTGCATGCCGAAATTAAACAAAAGATAAATTCAAGCAAAAATCAATACAAGTTATCTGCTGATACTCATAGGCGTTTCAAAGAATATCAAGTGGGTGATTATGTGATGGTTCGAGTCAGGCCTGAGCGGTTCCCATCAGGATCCGCAAAGAAGCTCCAATCCCGAGGTGCTAGACCTTTTAGAATTTTGGCTAAGAGTGGTCCTAATGCATACGTGTTTGAGCTTCCTCCAAGTACGGGGGTTAGTTCAACGTTCAATGTGGAGGACTTGGTTCCTTACTTGGGTTTCACCCCACCTCCTGAAAACCCACTCCTATTGCCTCATAGTCCCAGCCCCAACCCAACCTTGCAGCCCGTACCTCTTCCTTTCCCGAGTAGACAGAGAAAAGATGAGATAGAAGATATAATCAGTGATCATGTCATCTCAACACATGGCGGGAGATTTCAGAAGTACCTAGTTAGATGGGTCAAAAAATCGGAGTTCAAAAACACTTGGATCCACGAGAATGAGGTTCATCAATTGAACCCCGATTGATTGACATCTACCACGAGCGCGTTTCATCGGTGATGAAACCTATTTGGTCCAGGGGAATTGACGGGGACGCCACATACATGGACATCGGATTCGGACCACATTAGTTCTACCGGCATCAGAAGAAACGTAGAGGAAGCCCGAGTATTGTAGCTTGAAAGGAGAAAAGGAAGCTGAAACTGTCATCAGGAGAATAGTGCCGCAACACGTTGTGAATAGTTCAACAGAACGCTGTTAACATTGCAACAACGCGCTATTGGTGACTACAGAATTTCTAAATTTTACGAAAACTTGATTTTTCAGCGTTTTATTATTATTAGGACTCTTTAATTCGAGTTATTAAGTGGTTGTCTATATAAAGAGGCATGTAAATACATTCTAATTTAGTTAATTGAATATTTTGAATGCTTTATGCTTGAATATTCTTCTTCCCGAGATGGGTTTGGTGTGAGGCCAAGGGAGTGATTCCCATCTATGCTCTTTTGATCTTTTATTATCTTTGCTATATATTTTCTATGTCTTTCTCTTATAATCCATTACCCATATTGAATCCCTAATCCAAAACCCAAAATCTATTTCCATCAAAACCCTAGTTTTCATCCGAGCCATCAAACCTACCCAATCCTACAACCCTAGTTCGAACCCGTGAATCTATATCGGATCGAAGACGGACACCCAAGTCTGGAAAAGCTAGAGTCCTATCTCTAGGCCCGATCCCACCTCAAATCTAGCAGGAATCGGAATTCTACGAACCCGAAGGTATCGTAATACTTTTGAGATTAATCTTTAATTAATTTCGGCAAATCGCATAAAAATCATATTCACGCATACTAGGGTTCTCGTCCCGCGTCAGCTTAGAGCTTTGTGCTGATGGTATAATAATATGTGTTAGTGAACGACACCGGATACACTAGTATGAGAGGTATGCATATTGGGTTACTCCACATTGAATAGAAATTTATTAGGAGTCTATGTTGCCCACTATATGAGGGGTTTGTGTTTTGTAACTTCAAAAGGTTAATAGAAGCAATATAGTACTTAGTATTTATTGTGCTCTCTTCTCTCCCCTCATCTTCTTATCTTCTCTCTCCTAATAAACCCTAAACTGGTTTTTCTCCTCTTTAGTTACTAGCCTTTAGATTTCTACATAGTATTAGAGCGGATTGATCGCGCAAGTCCGTAGTTTTGTCTTGTCCTTACTGTCTGACAGCTCGCCACTTTGTTGAATCTTTGTGCATCAGAAATCAAGAAACGTCGATCTTTAATTGTTGTCATGTCTTTCTACTAACATGACCCATCTTTACCTAGCCATGACCGACCTTTGCTTTCCTTCTATGTTATCACGCTGACATCAGCAGATCAAATTTTGACCTTGGAATGGAACAGTACTGACATGATTTGGATCGAATTCCGTTGTGATCATTTCTTTCTCTGAGGCCTCTTACAGTTTTTTTCGACAGAGTTTTTGGTTCAGATCTGGCCTCTAACAATTTTTTTCGAGGGAGATGGTTCGAAATTTTTTCTTTGGCAAGTTGGGATTGGGTGTCAGTGTGTGTGTTTTTTTTTTGGGGGGGGGGGGGGGGGGGGAATATAATCATGTGTAGTGAGTGACATTGGATACACTAGTATGAGAGCTATGCATACTGGGTTTATTCCCATGTGAATAGAAATGTACTACGAGTCTATGTTTCCCACTATAAAGGGCGTGTGTTGTAACTTGGGAAAAACTAATTGAAGCAATGTAGTCTTCAGTGTTTACTATGCTCTCTTCTCGCTCCCTCTTCTTATCTTTCTCTCCTCCTAAACCAAAAATAGATATTTTTCCTTTTTAGTTATTAGCCTCTCGATTTCTAACCTTTGGAGAAGGGATTAAATTTCTTCAAATTTTGAAATAAGTTTCATCAATAAAAGTTTTTATTGACATCATCACCATATGCCGTACTCTTTGTTAATATAGTTTAATTTTGAAATGAGTTTCATCAACCAAAGTGAGTATGATTTTGTATCATAACCCATACATGCTTGTTTTAATGTGCTAGCTTGATGTGATTATAATGCATTCGGATATTTTAATTATCATTCACTTAATACTACCATCGCACGAATAAGTTCATACAAAATTTTAATTATATTTTAAGTGATTTTATGCCAATTAATGATTAAAAAGATTATTTTTGTATGTGTAAAATTACTTGTGATCGCTTAAATTAATTAATTAGGGTCATGGGTTAGATAAGAGCCCTTAGTTTTGATGAATTATAGGCCTGTAATGCTCATAGGACAGTTTTGTAAAATTATGGGGTGCAAATAGCAGTTTTGGTTAATTTAAATTCTGTTTTTCTGAAATTTGAAGGATTTTTCAGATATTTCAAGGATTATAGGTCTGTAATGCTCATTGGAGTTAGAGAAGGAGAAAAAGAATGGGTGTGGACCCAATTAGAGATAGAGCAATAGTGGGGGTGTGGAGCCCATCGTAATAAAAAAAAGGGGGCGTGGGTTATTCCCCACGCACCTTAAGAAGAAAAAAAAAGAGAGAAGAAAAGAAAAGAAAAGAAAAGAAAGAAGGAGAGAAAGAGAGAGAGAGAGGTGGACTTAAGAAAGAAAAAGGGAAACAAGAAGAAAGAAGAGAAAGAAAAGAGAGATAAAAGACGTACATTGCAACTTTGGTTTTTGTTTGAGGTACTTTGAATTTAAGGTTCTTGTTGAGAAAAGATTTGAGATCCTTCTTGCAGATTTGTATTGAAGATTCTAATCTAGAAGCCGTTTAAGGTTTTTAAGAAGGTTTTTCAAGAAAAATTAAAGCTTTACATAGATTTATCGAGAGCCCAAAAAGCCTATCAAGATCATCAAGAATTCAAGAATTTCAAGAAAAGGAATTCAAGAAGACCAAAAGGTATGGAGAAATCATACTTTTCTTATCATATGCCTAAATACATTAAAGTTTTAATTTATAATGATCATGAGAAATTAGGGATATTATGATTTATGTGATTTAAAAGAAAATTATGAGACTAAAAGAGAATTTTAAATTTTGCCTTAATCCTATCTAACAATTTATATTATTATAATCTTGAAAAATTAAAGATATTATGATTAAAGTGATTTAAGGAAGATGATTTTAGGGTATTACAATAATCTTTCATATTATTATGATTTATGAAAATTAAGAATTTAGGGGTCTTTGCAAATATCCATTCTAAAGTTTTATATTTATAAGAAAATAAACCAATTCAACTTTAATATTTATAAAAAGCCCAATAGTTAATAGTTCAATGTTTAATTCTACTTAATTGTTGTGAAAAAATTATTTTAATTGTTGTCTCTTCAAACTTGTTAAGGAAAAAGGGATTGTTTGATGGGATTTAGACACTCAGGCCATATTTGTTTACATGATTTAAATTGCCTTTCTTCTATGAATGTATTGTATGATCTAAATTTCTTGTAGGGATTATTATGCGTAAATCGTTGATAATGTTTAGAAATCTCATTAATTAAAACTAGATGAGTCCATTAATTGTAGATAGGTGTAGACTTTATTACTTCCCTATTTATATTTCCAAACCATTTTCCTGTGTGTAGAAATTATATTAGGACTGTAATATTAATGAAAATTAGGGTTGAGTTAATGTTAAAATTTTAGAATTCATGAGCACAAATTGTGTTAGATTGCCTTGAATGTTCTTTCAAAATGATATTTATTATGGCGAAGTAGAACTCATGTTAGGACAACTTTTCATATGATAATTAAAGCAAAACTTTAATCCACGTGACACTTATGATGCATAATAATAAAATGCACAATGTAAACATGAAAATATGAATTGAATTACCATGATTAAAGATATAGAAACAAGCAATGACAAAAATTTACATGAACCAAAACTAAAATATGATAATTAATCTTATTTAATGGCCCATGCACAAGATATGAATGTTTAAAAGATGAAGATAAAATTGATGGGATTAATCAGTGAAACACCGTGTAGACAGGATCACTGAGTAATTCAAATTGTTGTGGCCAATCAATAAAACACAGTTCAAACAGGATCATTGAGTGACTAATGTTAAAGCGAGCAATCATTGCATGCAATATCCAACTCGAATCCAGTGACTCAAATGATGGGGTTAATCATTGTAGATTCAACGAGTCGACTCGAAACTCGGGTGAGTCAACTCGACTCAACCCAATTTCGAGTCGACACAACTATAGGCTCGATTAGGGCTTTAACTCGGTCGACTCGCCGAGTCGACTTAAGTTTCAAAATTTTTGTGTTGGCGGGGGTTTTAATTGAAGTTTAATGGCATACTTGTCTTTTTGGCCCTTTATATATTTAAGGACTTGATCCTCGATAGAAAGCCCTCGAATGAAACTCAACGAGAGAAGAAGAAGAAGAAAGATGAAGAAGAAGAAAGAAGGCCCTCTCATCACAGCCCTCAACTGCCCCTCTCGTGCCCTAAATGTGAATTTTTTTTCACTTTATAAGCCCTAAAATCTGTTTTTTTGTTTTTTTTTCACGATTGCACCACAGATTTGAACCGTGCTCTAAAATCTTTTTTTTTTTTCACTTTATAAGCAATAGGTGCCCTAAAATCTATTTTTTTTTTTTTTTTTTTAAACTTTATAAGCCACAGGTGCACTAAAATCATCCCCCCCCCCACTTTATAAGCCACAAGTGCCCTAAAATTTGTATTTTTTTTTCACTTTATAAGCCACAAGTGCCCTAAAATCTTTTTCCACTTTCTATATATATATATATATATATGAAATAACCCGAGTCAGAGCGAGTCAAGTCAGACCGATTTTTTGCGTCGACTCTACGCAGATTATTTCCGAGTCGAGTCGAGTTTCCGTGCTTTAAAACCATGCTAAAAATATGATTGAAGATTACGATAAATGAAACAAGAACGAAGCGATGAATAAAAAGGATGAATGAAAAGATGAATGAGAAAGATGAATGAAAAGATGATTGAATGAATGAACTAAAAGAGACTGAGGAATACGAAAATGAAACCATGCTTAATTCTATGAATGTTATAGCTTTCAATGTTTATTCAATAATTCCATTATGTACGCAAGTTTTATTGCGATATTCATCTCCTTATGTTTTCAAGTATATACATGTATACATATGTTATAATTTTTTTTATGCATGTACGGCCAGTGAAAACAGGTAATGGCAAGGATGGAACAATGACGAAAGCATATGTTAACGTGGACTTGGACGAGGAAGAATTTGAAGTCTAAAAGTTCACTAGGCAGCTAGTCAGGAGGAGTTTAGTCATAGATCAAAATATCGTCTGATACCGATACGTATCGGTTTTGAACATGAACGATACGGTAAATACCCTTTTTACCAGTACCCCAAAAAACCACATATTTATCGGACGATACGGTGAAATTATCGTTTGTACCGTCGGATACAGACGATAATTTCAAATTATGGGACCATAATTTAAATGTATCATCTGATAATTTGGCAGATTGACAAGGACCCCATTTGGCCAAATCATCAGATGGTACATTCAAATTATCGTCCATACACGGACTATAATTTGGATGTATCATCCGATAATTTGGCAGATTGATAGGGACCCCATTTGGCCAAATTATTGTCAGTATCGTCCAATAATTTGATTTTTGAAATTTTTTTGACAAAAAAAAAAAAAAAAAAATTGTATCAAAACGATACATTCAATGTGTTGCCGATACATTGAATGTATTGGATGATACGCGATACGTATCGTCCTGGAGTTCAGGACGATGTGTATTGAAATACCGATATTTTGATCCATGAGTTTGGTAGTTAGTATTTTTACTTTTCAAGTTCATAGTATGGATAACTATGAGAAGCTTCAAATTATGGATGTTTAAATTGATGGATTTATAGACTCTGATTATGGGACTTAAATTTATTGGCTAATTCATGTTATTTCTTTTCATTTATTTTTTGTGTTTCTTAATTATTCCTTCAATAACTATGATAATTGTTTAGATGCATGCATTAGTGCCACCCATACGCAAAAGAAGAAGAAAAATTGGTTAGCTAAATTAGATTAATCATTGGATTAGACTTAGTTAAAAGACAAGAGAATTGAATCTAAGGGTCATTACTTATATTATATTTTGGATCTACAAGGAATGGTTACGTAGTGTGATGTCCCCCAAGTTGGAGCATTGATCCGGTGTAAAGATTTGGGGATGTCACAGATTCAATGAAATGTTTTCTGATGAAAAGGGGGGACATCATCACCGTAAGACCAACCACCGCAGTTGCATAATACCACTATCCCTCTTCCTGCATCTATTTTTAGTTTATTCAAGACAGTTTTAATTTATAGGCCTATTTGTTGCTTTTGTTTTAATTTGAGCAGGAACCCTATAATTTATAGTCGCTTGTCCTCTTTATGTAGCTATTTCTGAATCACTTTGCAACTGTGGTGCATTTTCATCTCATGTAATTTTCGACTAGCACGGCTTTAAGTTTCCGAATATCATGAGATTTAATGAGTTATTTTCTCTCTATCATTGAGTAACATCAGGTTTACAGAAAAAAAAAAAAATGAAAAAAAAAAAACATCACAAAAGCAACAATACTTAATAAGGATTTAATATGCATCAAATTACATATGAACATTCTAAATACAGCTCTCAAGACATCAGTATACTACAAAAGGTGCAGTCATGGAAAATTAACGCAGTAGATGAGCTTTTTAATATACATCAGATTGCATGTGAACAGACTAAATACAGCTCCCAAGAGGCCAAGACATCACCATACTAAAACGGATGAATGGCTTTTTACAGATGCTTTACATTGTGCCATGTACAACACATTTCTAGGCCACATGACACATATTTAAAGGAATCCAAGTCATAAAAGTTGTAGCTCCTATTGAGAGCTACCTTGGGCCCAAAAATAACACTCATTGAAGGATCTGATCTATCTGATATATGCACTCTAATATAGATGGCTGTAGTATATTTTCTAATGATCCAGATTAAAGTGCACAGATCAAATGACTGCAATTGACTCATAGGCGTAATTATTTGCTTGAGCCATGAGCCAATGATGAGCATTTGCTCCAAGTTGGACCTCTGGGATTGACCGAAGACGTGCACCATGTGATGCAAATTCGGCCTGTCATGGCTCCTATCTATGAAGTGTCTGTTAGCAGAGTCAGTCTCTACGAAAAAAGGTGCAGTTTGAAACATGGGTCAAAATGCCGGCTTTCCGATACGTATCGTCCGAGCTCCAAACCGATACGTATCGGAATAGTAACTTACTAGACGATACATTGAATGTATCGTCCGGGCCTTCCCATATAAATTGGACGATACAGTACATCGAATGTACCGTATCGTCCTAGTCCAATACCGGTACGTATCGTCCGATACATATCGGTATCGGACGATACTTTGATCCATGGTTCGAAACATTAACTTAGTAGATAAAATTATTCCTAACCTCAAGAAACTTTTCCATGAGCATTAAAGATAGACAAATCTAAGTACATTTTTATTGAAGATATTTACGTAAGGGATGACAGATCATTGACATACTGAGAGGATTTCAAAGTCAAAGTTGGCCCTTTCAAGCTCCATTGCCTTCAACTGCAGTGCCTGCTCGACAGGGACAATATGGCCTTTTGCCTTTCGTAAATCAGAAGCAATTGATTCACACCTTAGACCAGCAAAGGACTCCCGTCTTTTATCTGTGATCGAGTCACGCTTACAAATATTGCGTTCAAGTAAAGTCTTCTGACTATGCAACTGTTTTATCTCCCGTTCAGCATATGCTTTCTCACTCTGGGCATGGTAAAATTCAAAGATGATAATTAAATCAGTTAGACGTTAAGCAAGAAAAGCACGAATAATGAGGAAGGAATATATACAAATAAGAAAACCTCAAGTTTGACTTTTTCTTGGATGGTATTCCTAAATTTGAATTCTGTGTCTTTCAACTTCATTTTTGCCTTTTCAAGCTCCTTCCTCAAAACCTCCTTTTCTCTTGACAAAGAAGAAGTTGACAAACATGATATTTCTTTCTGAAAACTCTGAATTTGAGAAAGCAGTTCAGCCTTCTCCAAATCATTCTGTTGGCTTAGCTCCTACCAGAAAAAACAAAACAACTCAAAACACAACAATGAGCTACAAAACGTAAAAAATGAGGATAAAAAGCTGAACAGTGGCATACCGTTAAGGCATTTTCAGAGTTCTCTAATAGTAGTTTAAGTTCTTGTATCTTCTTGTCTTGATCAATGGACTGATTGTCCAAAACAGACTGCACATAAAAAAATATTTCTCATAAGGTGAGATGGTCAGAAACAGATCTTTAAATCAGCTACAGCAAAATTTATTATAATCACACCTTATCTCTCTCGAGTTCAACAACTTCCTTCCTCATACAACTTTGTATTCTTTCATGGTTACTAAAAATGGAATTCAGTTGCACAATACTTTGGCAGTTAAATGACTTAAAGTCCTGCAGACACGAGAGTAGCAATGAGCCTAGATGGTACAAGAATGGAAAACTATAGAAGTTCAACTTGAACATGATATCATATATACGTGAAATGATATCGAAAAATGTATGAACAATAGAAGAGGTGATACAGAATGTTGAGCCCCAAAAATTTAGTATAAAGATGTTCAAATTAGTGGAAACATAAATGTTCGTGATCAACTGATTCCCAAGAATATAAAAATATAAATAAGAAACTTAAGGGTTCATGAACATAGATACTAGAATATTCTGCAAAACCCTCCCAATTTTGCAAAAAAATTGCAATTCACAGAGTATTGACATTTAGTCAAAGGATAACCAATTGCCCACAAAATATTTGACACCCTCACTGAAAGATACAGACCAACGATTATGAGAAGAGTGCTAGTTCTCCAGCTTTCTCTGCATAAACCAGGTGCCCACAAAATTAATTATCCTCAATTATATTTTGAATGACAAAAAACTAGTAATAAAGAATGATTTTGAGGCAATCACAGAGGCTGGACCGATTGTTCCCCCAATTACAGATGCTAAGATAAGTGCAGCAGCAGATGCTACCAGATGCAGAATTTGTAGATGGCTGCTTGACGGATGCTGAAAAATACATGATCAACAATAATTGACAAACTTATGTTAAAGGTGATTAGCTTGATTAAAAAAAAAAACAAATGTAGAAACGGATTGGAGGCTGCCAACACTAAGTGTAGAAAATAAAACTAGAATAACTAAAGAAGAGAAAAACCCTTTAGGGATTATTAGAGAGACAAGGAGAATGAGAAGAGGGAGGGAGGGAGGGAGGGAGAGAGAGAGAGAGAGAGAGAACACAATAGACACTAAGACACTTGCCAATGATAAAAAAAAATAACAACTATTGAACCATTCCTCTTACATTGATAGGGCAAAAACAAGGGACCATAAGGTCAATAAAGAGCTTCTAAGGTTGTGTTTGGGTTAGCTCTTTTGGGCCAAAGCGTGGCTCTTTTGCTCTTTGGCTCCAGCTAGGAACTGCTTGTATGTTCGGTAGCACAGCTCTTCGCCCCATTTGCTCTGGCCGGGAGCTGTTTTAAGTGATAAAACTGCTCTCTGCCTGAATCTGCTCTGGCAGAGAGCTGTGTCTGCTCTTATAAGAGCTAACCCAAACGCAGCCTAAGTGTCTATTGTGTTTTCTTCTCTCCCTACTCTCTCTAATAAATGCTAATGGAATTTCTCTTCGGTAGTTATTCTAGTTTTATTTTCTAAGTAAGATTGTAAGTGGTTCCAACTAGTGGCTATATCATCATTTTGAGCTCATATGGTCTACATTCTCATTTTTGTAACTTTGTGAGTCATGTTCTGGTGATCTGAAGTGAAAAACATACAGAAAGACTATTGTGACTTATAACACTAACGCTGGTGAAGGTACAAAGGATCTGATGGCTACATGAAATACTGGCACACACATTTTGAGATCATAAATGTGAGATTATACATAGCCTTCCAATATCCTTTCCAGGTCGGATCCCCAACATCCCTCGGCTTTAAGAGCAGGATCATATATCAAAATTTTCCAGTTCCCATGTTTACCTAAGCATGACACTAATTTGTATAATATGCAATCCGTGATGTATGTGTAAGGGGACTAAGTGTAAGTCTACTAACACCTTGTGTCATCTAGTTCCCTGCGAAGCTGGGGATGACAATATGACTGCTCTTTGGTGGGAGGTCTAGCTAAGCAATTTCTATGCACTTGGTTAGTACAGTTCTATTAATAGGCCGATACCTGGGATTCAATTCTGATAATAACTCAAATTTTTTAGGATATTATGCTTATGTTTTTGTTATTTCATGTTCTGCCGAATAAATATTACTAGCAAGAATCTTATACAAGATATTATGCTGCTCCTGCTGGGGAATCATGCTCCCACTACACAATTCTGGTCATAGAACTTAATTTTGTTATTCTGTTGATGCTCCTGATTCCAACTGCTACTGTGTTTCCTACCAATTCTGATAATAGAGGGGGTACACTTATCATTTTATATTTATTACTAGAGTCTAGTTCAGTAACACAATTAGTATATCATAATAGAGCACCACACTGGGGGGTGGAGAGAGAGAGAGAGAGAGAGAGAGAGAGAGAGAGAGAGATGGGGGTGGTTTGTACTTACATGCTAATCCCATAATTTCCTCCTCTAGTTCTCTTCTCTTTCCTCCTACTCTCTCCCTCTTTTACTTGGTATTAGAAGAAATACCTGTGCCCCCCTCTCTATGAGAGTAAAAAAATCAGGGTCGTTGATAGCAATTTTGTAGGGAAAAAAAAAACACCCATAACTGCATTATCATCTGTTTGACGTCACCAGTCGTATTTCTGATTTCAACAATCGTACAACCTGATATCACCAGTTTGGCATGGGGCAGACATCTTACATGATACTTAATCCATCTGTATTTCCTCCCTAATCTTTGCCTGTTTTCTTATTATATTATTCTTACTATATAGGAATCCTTTGGTGCTTGTTGAGTTAAAAGTTATTCACAGTGAATTTGTCTACAATGAGCAAGGGTTCATTGCAGACTCATCCTAGACAATGAGCCAATGTCTTGTCAGGTGTATATTTATTTGGGCTTTGAAATGTGCATTGATATTCATGCTCTCTAAAGTCTGCGCTTTTTTCATGGTCCACTCACTGCAGGGCTGACAAGACTAAAGCTCATTGTCTGCAACAAGCCAATGTAGACAAATGCATTCTCAGTGGCATCTAAATTTCATTTTATTAACATCAAAAAGGTAAAAGATGGAAGTTAACAACCATGAAGAATAGAACGACTGATAAGATATCAGAATAGTTCACAAGGTGCACAGAGTATGTTACCAGGAATATATTGGATACAAGCGAAAAGCTTTGAAATAGATCGTCCACTATAGATAGAATAGTATCAACCACATCTCTTGAGTGTTGAACTTCCAAATTTATGCCTTGGACTTCCATTGACAGGACCATTAAGGAGTCAACTATAACCTCCTAAAACATGATAATGGAACATGAAATTTATTAGCAAAGAAACAAAACATCCATAAGAATAGAAAATTCAGTAACATATTTACTACTCTAATTAATGAACACGTTTGAAAGTTTGAAAATTTATCAGGAAATAGCAATGACAGATAGCCAAAATAGAAGCTAATTATAGTGACAGCTTGAAATTTTGACATGATTATGGTTTTTCAAGGACAACGAACAAACACTCACGATTGGCAGTCACAATGTCAGCATACAACAACAATTTGCCAAGGGATCATTTATGTAAAATTCATACAAATTCGAGGGAATAAAAAATATAAAGATACATTATAATATGTTTAAATAGAAATAATGTTTTAACGAAGAAAATAATCTATTAGGCATTTGATGCAAGGCAATCTATAAGTACGTAACCATATAAATGTTGATGCATGGTTCATCTCAGCTAAATTGAGTAAATTTTGCATACACTTAATTTGAAGAATTTTTTTGTCAAAAAATAAAAAAAAAATTGAGACACTCGGGTATGACTTGACCGAGTTTCTGTGGTGTTCTTCAGTCATATGACATGTTTGGGAGACTCCTATCAGCCTCTGCAGATAGCAAGTGGCCTAGGCAGAGTTGCAACAACTTAATCAATTCTTCCAACCATGTTTACTAGCCACTCCAGCAACCTTACCTACATCTAACGCGTTTTAATGAAAGTAGAGTATAAAAAAATTAAAAGCCAGAGTTAAAAGAATAAAAAATAAAAAAATCATAAGCTGAATGACAGACTTCAAAACGATAAAAGAGAGATCAAATGCTACAAATTTTTCATATAAAAATGGACAAAATGATGCACAAAATGAATAGATGCGAAAAAGAGAATGAGTTATCATCAAGTGTCTGTTAGAATATAATTAGTGGCGGGTCCATGGTTATAAGTGCCTGTACATACATTCAACACACCAGTTATAACTTATAACTGGTGTGTTGAATGTATGTATAGGCACTTATTCTTCAAACTTGATAGGCGTGGGATCTTGTAACATGGGATGTATGCTAATAATAATGTCACGTGGGAATCTATCTCACAACCCTAATTTTCTCCACTTCTCTTCCTCTAATTTCTTCTCATAATTACCCAGTCTAGGACTTGTATCTGAGCAAGGGACGGTTGCTGATCACTGGCGTCACCCCTTTCGTGCGGACACAGTCATGATCAAAATTTTGATTTCAAAATGGAATGTTTCTAGAATCAGTGTGATCAGAATTTCCAGGTGAGTCACTTTCTCTTCTCCATCATATGGATTCGAGATCTATAGAGAAAGGATTCAATTTCTTCTATACAAGGGATTCACAGTATTCTCGATCCTTGACTTTCGTAAGATCATAGTGACATACCTTGTTTTCGGCAATATTTCGGTGGTGGGTCATGTCTGTTCATTTCAGACAAATTTATGAAAACTTTCGAAAAGAAGATTTCGCAGATTAAAAAAAATATCTCTCTGTAATATTTCAAAAAACCTAAAAAATATACAAACATATTTAAAGTAAAAAAGTGTTTTTAAAAATATAATAGGTATATAATAATGTAATCCATCACAAATTTACAATTGGCCACAAATAAAAAAATCAACAACTTGCTATTATCTAAGAAAAAAATAAAGAAACACTAAAATAAGGGCAATTATACCATGAATCAACATCAACATGACTAGATTAAAACAAAATAATTAAGATTCATACAAAAAAACCTCTTTCAGATTTCTCAAAACCCTCTCTTCCAAATTTCTTAAAACCCCTCTTCCAAAACCCTCCCCCTCTTCCAAAACCCTCAAATTTCTCAAATTAAGATTCATAAATTTCTCATAACCCTCTCTTCCAGATTCATAAAAAGAAATTAATTAAGAAATAGAATAGCACAAGAACAACTTTAAAAGAGAAAAACGGGACAAGAATCAAAACCTTCTTTTTAGATTCATGATAAAAGTTTACGAGGAGAAGAAACTAAACAAGAAACCTATGCGCCTGTGCCGGAGATTAGTTGGAGGTGAGCAGGACTGCCAGAGGAGCGCCATAATATTCACCGAACGGCTGGATTCTGGCACAGACGAGATAGATAGGGCAGGGAGGTTAGGGTGGTTAGGGATAGAGCTGCAACATTCTTTTATTTTAAGTTTTAACTTTAAGTTGAAACTTAATTTTTTTTTTAAATTATAAGCGAATTTCACGAAATTTCATTAAATTCGCCAACACCACCAAAATTTCAACGAGACATTAGCCAAGACCCTATTTTAGCGAATTTCTTTTTTTTTTTTGGCCGAAATTTCGTTGAATTGCGCAGAAATTTGTCACTATGCATGAGATCAAATCTGAAGTGGTATCGTATCTTGTTTGAACCGGGATGGTCCCTAGCATTGATTTAGAGCAATGATTTGTGGTTATATCACCTGTTGACAGAGATCTATTGAATTTGTATTTCAGCTGTTTTGGTACCCAATCTCACGTCAAGACCTGTAAATCTATGGAGCTTTTGTGTCATTTTTCCTTGGGGGTTTATATTGGTTTAACAAACCTTTAATCTGAATCCATTGTTCTTGTCTTTGGAGTATATTTGATAGAGTTACATCAGGTTTTGTGCCTTGCGGGTCTTGGTTCAGCATGCATATAAAGGCTGCAGCTTCAATATTTATGTATTACAATAAATACACTATGGTAAATCTGGTATCATGAAAAAATTAAGGACTGTACAATTTTTTCATCAATAGGATGCCCACTCTTGTGCTTGAAGGCGAGTCTCCTTACAAGTTATTGTGCCCTCAAAACCATCTCTTTTCTGTTCCTCCGCATATTTTTGGATCTATGTGCCTTGCCCATATTTCTTCATCTCGTAATAAATCATTTCCACGGGCTGTAAAATGTTTGTTCATTAGCTACCCCCCTACTCAAAAGGAATACAAGTATTATGATCCTCTTTCTGGGAGATTGTTTGTTACTATGGATGTCCCCCACAAATGAACTAGATCTTTTGATTGCCATATGAAAAGCCTCCAGATCACGTACCTGTCATCCCATTAGTAAGCTTGTGTCATCTCCCATATCTTCTATTTCGTCATTAGACTCTTTCTCCATACCTTCTAGTGCCTCTAATGCTCTGTCTCAGCCACAATGAAAGGAAGCTAGGGTACAAAATGAGAGCCCTGGAGTACAATGAGACTTGGGATGCTTTGGAACTCCCCGCCGAAAAAAAGATAGTTGGATGTAAATGGGTTTACACGGTGCAATATAGACCAGATGTCTCCATAGAGAAATATAAAGCAAGGTTGGTTGCAAAGGGGTTCACACAAACACCCGACATTGACTATCGTGATACAGTTGCTCATGTCGCTAAATCAAACACTAGCAGTGTTCTATCCTTTGCGGTGTACAAAGATTGGCCATTGTACCAATTAGATGTCAAGAATGCAATATTACATGGGGACTTGAAGGAAGAGGTGTACAGGGCACATCCCCTTATTTTATCGGTCGGGGGGAGAAAGGCATGCAGACTGAAAAAGGCACTTCATGGGCTCAAACAATCTTCACATGTATGGTTTAGGAAGTTCAGTGATGCAGTTATGGAGTTTGGGTATAACAGGAGCCATTATAATCATCGGTCAAAATCTTGAATTTCCATATCATATCGTTCAGCCCCAAAACCGATACCAGACAATACATATCGGCTCCGAGACGATACATTCCGTTCCCCCCAAAAAAAAAAAAAAATGATAATTTGAAAGTATTGGACGATAATTTCAAATTATCATCCGATACTGACGATACATTGGACGATAAGTTGACTGTTTTTTAAGGGGCCCGAGAAAACCCCAATTTATCGTATCGTCCAAGTCCAAACCCGATACGTATCGGATGATATTTTGATCCATGATTATAATCATACATTGTAAAAAGGAGAGCTCACATCACAGCATTAGTTGTTTTTGTCGATGATATCATTGTTACATGAGATGATAATGAAGAGATTATAAAGCTGAAATAGTATCTAAGTAAAGTGTTTGATGTCAAGGACAGAAGTCCTCTTAAGTATTATGGGCATCGAAGTAGCAAGGTAGAAGAAAGGATATATTATCCCAATGAAAGTACACTCGTGATATTTAAAAAGATTAGAAGGTTATGGTCCAAACCTATGGTCGCACATATGAAGTAAAATCATAGGAATACTGGAGAGGGTGGTACACTCCTCAAGGATGCCGAATGTAATAAATGCTAGTAGGGAAGACGATGTACCGGACTATGATGCATCCGGATATTGCTTACGCGGTTAGTGTTGTTAGCTAGCATATGCATTCACCCAGGATTGTACAATTAGATGTTGTGTATCGGATGATAATATAATTGAAGGGAAGCCCAATGAGAGGGTTACTCTACAAAGACAACAGTCATTCAGATGTTAAACTGTTCATAGACACGGATTGTGCTAGATCTCTAAGTGATAGAAGGTCTACCACTGGATATTGCACCTTTCTTGTAGGAAATCTAGTCACTTGGAAGCGTAACAAGCATGTCTCTAATGCTAGGGCAGAAGGTGAGTACCGAGCTATGACTCAACGGGTATGTGAAGGTATCAAGGGTTAAAATCTCGGATTTCCAACACATATCGTCTAGGCTGGACGATACATATCGGCGTATCAAGCGATACATTCAATGTATCGGTGATACATTGAATGTATCGTCCTGGTACAATTTTTTTTTAAATACCAAAAAATACCCTAAAATCCTGGGAAAATATATTTAATGGTTTTCTATTTTTTTCAAATTTTTTTAATATTATTTAAGACTTCTTTGAGGCATATTTGGGAATTTTATCAACTTAAGCATCAAACCTCTCAACTTAATTTAGGTTAATAATAAACTACCCAAAAATTATATAACGAACCTAGGCTTGTAGATCTAGGTTAGGAAATAGAAACCCTACCCCAAATTCTTTTTTTTTTTAATTCTAGACATTTAGTCCCTCAAATTTGGGGGTTTTACCACAAAACTCACAAATTTAGTGCTAAAAAATATAGATCTACCATATTTATGGGTAGATCTATATTTTCCCACCAAAAAATAAAAGCAAATGGACAAAAAACACAAAATTATAGGGAAAATACCTTTTGTATGGTCTCCAGGAAGTCGGCGGCATTCCCTTACGACTCCGGGTGGTAGAGATCGTAGATGCGGTGCTTAGAGGGAAGAGGAGAAAATAGGAGAAAAAATAAAGAAAAAAAGGGAAACCCAAGCTTAAAGGGGTTTCCCTTCATCACTTGAAGCCGGGTGCCCCACTAGACGATACGGACGATAAATTGCCCATATCGTCCGATAATTTAACTGTTTTTAAGGGGCCCCAAGAAATACCCAATTTACTGTATCGTCCAAGTCCAAAACCGATATGTATCAGACAATACGTATCAGTATCGGGCAATATTTTGATCCATGGAAGGTATGTGGCTTAGATTTATCATGGCTGACCTACGGAGTCAATGTAAAGCTACCAATATTATTGTATGGTGATAATGAAGCAGCACTCCATATTGCAAAGAATCCAATATATCATGAAAGAACCAAATATATAAAAGCAGATTATCATTTTATAAGAGAAAAGGTGGAATCAAAAGAGTTTGGTACACCTCATGTGAGCATTAAAGACCAGTTGACCGAAATACTCACAAAAGTAGTTGGAATCAAAAGAAGTTGGGCATGATAGATATCAATGCTCCAACTTGAGAGGGAGTGTTAGTTGTTGTGTGTGTGTTTGATCCTTATTTCATATAAGCGGGTCTATTAGTGTTGGGTGTGTTGGTAGTACTTTGTAATAAGCACAGTTACTGATAACCGTGTGAGAATAAGGATCTCAAAACTCTTTTTTAAATCTTCTCATTCTACTTCTCTTCTCTCTACCTCTCTCTAACCTACCCTAATCACAATCACCATTACCATTTTACTGAACCAACTACTTGACACAACAATATAATAAAATTCTAAAAAGAAATGCAATATGATACTCGCATATATTTATGGGCAATTTATATACGCATATATATGTGTATAAATAGTATCATATCAGACTTCTATAAGTCTAGGGGCTTACATCGAGGACCCCCAAAGGTGAATCAATATTAGTCCCACAACGGAAAAGCCCGTCTAAAGTAACATCCATATATGTGTGGTCACCCCTTAAAAATCTGACGCTTTTTAAAACTGGGGGTCTTAAGGGTAGAGTGGACAATATCAAGTGCAAAAAAGTGGGGCGTGACATTGGTATCAGAGTCGAGGACGACTCCCTACAGATGTGGGTGACTCAGTATTAGTCACACATTGGCAAGCCAATGCCAAATAGATAAGATAAGGCTATGATGATGATGATGATGAAAATAGTGAGTATATTATAATGTCGAAGTTAGGAACACCATGGGAGGTTTCTACTTTCGTGGCATCTTACGCTCTGTCACTTACCATAGTGAGATCTACCAGTAACAAGTGATACTCTCCTAGACAAGTTCATATGATTCCCTCACCCATTAAGAAAGTGTTTTCCTTGCCCAATTATACTGGGCCTTGAGCACAATCTATGCTTAGTACTTCGGAATCAAGTGCATATTGTCATGGATGAAGAGTAGCTCATTCAACCAAAGTTCACAGTGTGGAGTATTTCAGACAAGACAGGAAATCCTTCCTTGTCACTATTACCTAATATCACTAATCACCCAGAAATAACTTTAAAAGATCACACGAAAGGTAACTACCCTTATAATTATGCATCCAGAATCCCAATTCAATAACTTCAAATATCATCAGCGACTGAGTTACCCTCAGTACATGGACGAACTTTGAAGATTATGTCACGCTTCATAAATTCGGATATGACTGCAATGAGAGAATCACCTTATTCATGTGACAGTACTTAGAGGATCTACAAGTAAGGAAACTGTATTTAATGGCCATACCTAACGTTGGACAAACGCTAAAACCCTAATTATGCAAGTTTGGGATTAACCACAAATTAAATTGAATAATGGAAATATTTGAAATTGCCCAAACACATAAAGAAGTTTAAAGAATTTAATTAAACAATTAAAGTAACTCAATTTAGCATTCGCATGCATTAAAATTTCCCTATCTAGAAAAACGAATCCAATGAAGGATTCGAGTTTCGCTCTAGTTTAGGGTATCAAGCAATAATCACAGTATCGTCTCTTAATTCCTCTCGGGTGAATAAATAAGGCTTGAAGGATTAAAACAAATAAAAGGGTAGATCAATATACTGAAACGAATAATATTTTGGGGGTTTTTGAAATTTACCAAAGCAAAAGAAAAATATTACCATATGATAAATAGAGAAAAGATGGAATAAGATGATAGAGGTCTAAGGCTTCACACCAAGGATTTCCAAGGCTTCGCACCAAGGCTGCACGTCGGTTTCACACCAAGTCGCACGAGAAATGCATCAACACTCCTCAAGTTTCAAAAGATTCGCTCCTTCGATCGAAAACTCTTCACAAGTTCTCTAAGGTTTGCACAAAAGCAACTCTCAAATTTTCATTAATAAAACAACCATAATAAAGTTGTTTACAAGCCTTTAAATAGGTAAACCAAAACCCTAAGAATACTACTTAAAATAAAACTCTTAATCAATCATAAAACTTTCTAATCTAACGGTCATAATTAATTTCACTATTAATCCATTTTTTATTACGCAACCACTTTTGAAGGGTCAAACGATGTTCGATTGACGTGAAATTGGTCTTGTTTGAAAGCTTAGTGAAGTAGCTTTCCAAGAAGACAAGAATCACACATACTGGTAGACTTATGACCACCTTTCCGATGGTTGCGCAGAAAGTGACGGAATTAATAGTCACATATCACATATATGTGCCTAACCCCTAATTAATTCAAATAAGGAAACTAATCCTAAAACGAACCACTTATTAAAAGAATCCTAATCAACTAAAACGTTTTCACATTCAAAGTTCGATGCTCTTGATCGTGACGTCCCCATCAATTCTCCCTGGTCGGGAAAAACTCATCTTCGATGAGTTGTAGAACCCACATGTGGTACTTTTGGATGCTCAACTCTCAGCTTACCCTTCCATGCTGTGAGATACGTCTTATTTTTATCCACCTTGGTATCGAAGTTTGGATCCTCTAGAACCTCATCATCTACCCTTTTCTCATATTGGACAGGTAGGGTACGAATAATAAGGAATGGATCAAAGGGCGTGGTGGTTGGACCTATAATAGGTGTAAGATCCTCTACTGCAACTATCGGGTGATTGCCCTTGCCTAGAAGAAGATCTAGACCTCCATCATTCCCCTTTTTCAAGATTGGAAAAGGTTCAACATGCTTAGGACTATCGTGAATCAACACAAAATTGTCATTATTAAATTCAGTAAACATATTCAATGGGTCAATGAAATCATGTGTATTCCCATTGTTCAATAAAATTTGGTTGTTAATCCCATGCAAGATAGAATGATGATATGTTCCTACAGATTCTTTTGACTCATGCGGTACAGACTCAGTACCAACACTTTCTTCGGTAATAGGAACCCTTTTAAGAAAACCTACGGTTCTCACGGGAACCTCATCCTCCTCATCACTTGGCATTCCCAATGGTTCTTAAACTTCTACCCCTAACTCTTCGTTCTCCTTCTCATTATCCTGTTGGATAATCAAGGTTTGTGATCTACAGGGACACTAAGACGCGAAGTGACCAAAACCCTAGCACTTGTAACACTATTGTGGTGCATGTCGAGAATTATCGACCAGTGGCCTTTACCCTTGCCAATCTGAGAACTCACGGGTTTTGGGGATTGACCGCAAGTATTATTTGTCTTTTCAGTAGGACTAGATCGAAAATTGGGATTAGAAGGCTTAGATCGATCGCTAACTCGAGCGTCGAGATACCTCTCTAACTCTTGCATTCTAGCGTAACACTCTTCTAGATCCTCAACAGGGTAAGGGATGAGTTCTTTTCGTAACTCCGGATGTAAACCAGTGCGAAACCTAGATAATGTGACTTGTAAGCTCTCATAAGCATTAGTCTGATATAAATATTTCTCAAACTTATTGATGTACTCATCAATAGACATGTTTCCCTATTTTAAACCATGTCATTGATCCATGAGTCGTTGGTTGTAGGACAGGGGAACATATTTATCATGAAGTTTCTCCTTCATGTTTGGGCGATAGGTTCATGATCAAGGACTTCTCAACGTCGTTCCACACTAGTCCAATAAAGCTTGGCTTGCCCCACGAGTTTCATTTTGGCAAACCGCACCTTGCGCTCATCCGACATTTCATACCATTCAAAATAATGGTCCATGGCGGCTGCCTAATCTATTTAGATTTTGGGGTCCATCTTTCCTTCGAAAATGGGTGCATCAACCTTAACTGATTTTGTGATTCTCTCATCCGGGTCAGGACGATACTCACGCCTATGAGGATCCCTCCTTCTCTCGTCAAGATTAACCCTACGATATTCACCATGAGTCAATCCAGACAACTCTTGGAGTTGTGCCGATAAATCAGTTTGGTGGGCTTGTTGATTTTGCAATTGGGTTTGAATGGCAGCCATCTGGGTATTAAAGCTTTCCATGAAAGCAACTAATTGCTCCGGATTCATTGCAACACACAAAAAAGAAAACACTAACCGATGCAAAGGAAACCTAAAAACAAAATTAAATCCTAAAACCTAAATGGACACTGACAACCCTAAACTAAAACTGTTCTCTGATACCAAAGTACCAAACTGATGTGGGACAAACGCTAAAACCCTAATTATGCAAGTTTAGGATTAACCATAAATTAAATTGAATAATGAAAATATTTGAAATCGCCCAAACACATAAAGAAGTTTAACAAATTAATTAAACAATTAGAGTAACTCAATTTAGCATTCGCATGCATTAAAATTTCCCGATCTAGAAAAACAGATCCGATGAAGGATTCGAGTTTCGCTCTAATTTAGGGTACCGAGCAATAATCACTATATCGTCTCTTCATTCCTCTCGGGTGAATAAATAAGTCTTGAAGGATTAAAAAAAATAAAAGGGTAGATCAAAAGATTGAAACTAATAATATTTTGGGGGTTTTGGAATTTATCAAAGCAAAGGAAATATATTACCATATGATAAACAGAGAAAAAATGGAATAAGAGGATAAAGGTCCAAGGCTTCACACAAAGAATTTCCAAGGCTTCGCACCAAGGCTACACGTCTACTTCACACCAAGTCGCACAAGAAATGCATAAACACTCATCAAGTTTTGAAAGATTCGCTCCTTCGATCAAAAACTCTTTACAAGTTCTCTAGGGTTTGCACAAAAGCAACTCTCAAATTTTCATTAATAAAAAAACCATAATAAAGTTGTTTACAAGTCTTTAAATAGGCAAACCAAAACCCTAAGAATACTACTTAAAATAAAACTTTTAATCAATCATTAAAACTTTTTAATCTAACGGTCATAATTAATTTCATTATTAATTCCTTTTTTTATTACGCGACCACTTTTGAAGGGTCAAAAGATGTTCGATTGACGTGAAATTGGTCTTGTTTGAAAGTTTATCGAAGTAGCTTTCCAACAAGACAAGAATCACACAATTTCGACACATATTGGTAGACTTATGATCACTTCTCCGATGGTTGCGCAGAAAGTGACGGAATTAACAGTCACATATCATATATATTTGCCTGGCCCCTACTTGATTCAACTAAGGAAACTAATCCTAAAACAAACCACTTATTAAAATAATCATAATCAACTAAAATGTTTGCACATTCAAAGTCCGATGCTCTTGATCGTGATGTCCCCATCAATACCTCTACAAAGTAGAATCAGTCCTTTAATAGGGGCCAGAATAAGCTTGTAAAATACACCACTATAGTTATGAGCGGATCAACAAACACCACAACAGCGTTCTAAACTGCTTTCGTGAAAGTTCCAGCTAATGTAACTTCAATTTAGCTATTTTCTCAATTTATTGGAGATTACACAACATTGTTAACTAAGAAAATTGAGAAGATTACAGCAGGAACAATCTAAGCATATGAAGCAAGATAATTTCAAATGTTATGAACAAAAATTAGCTTATAAAGCTCCCCAAAATTGTATCATCATCTGATCATAGGCCTTCTTAAAGATTAAAAACATGCAGAGTAATTTAAACATGATTACCCCTTCATACTTCTCTCTAGCAGACAAATATTGTTCAATTGGCAGCTCAACAGCACTACCCAAATTCTTCTGGATAGAATCCTTCTCCATCTCTAATTTCTTAATCTGGTTGAAATAGGCCAAAAATATGAATACTTCAGTAACACAGTTAAGAATAATAAATATACAAGCAGAATCCTGTGATTTGATGGTAGATAACCTGATGTTGGAGTTGTTTAATTACAAAACCAGGCGCTGACTCGCTTTCACCCCCACGAAGAGCACACTCTCTTAGAAGACATTTGGGAGAAATTGTGTTTGTCCTATCAGTATGGACTTCTGCCTCAGGCAACGTTTCTACTAAATGTTCAATTTCTCCATCCCTTGTCCTCTGCAAAATAAATTGCAAAGCAACAATAGAATACTTGAGCATTACAAAAGACCAACAAAATATGGAGACTAAGAACCTCAGTTTCAGCTTCTATGGGAAAATCTTCACTCTCTGCCTTCAATTCTACTAATTCCACATTTTCCTGTATGCATAACATATTTGTCATGTTGAATTTTCACTCACGAAAAAAAAAGAAAGAAATGTAAATACAAACCACAAGTGATCTCGTTTTCTTAGAAGGAAATTTTCTCCTATTAGTTACATGCAACAATGCATGCGCATCGGGAAGAATGCATTCATCCCAAGTAACATTATCGCCATAATTATCTGGAAAGTGAGAGTCTTCAGGGATACCACCAATGCCAATTCCAGTTTCATGGACAAGTTCGTCAAAAGGAAGGAGCGAACTCATATCTCGGTCATGTCCGCTGGGCTCTATGACTGTGTCCTTCCACTGGGAGGTAGGAGCAACCTAATGTGCCAAAAGAATAAATTAGGCCAGTTCACTTACTATCATTTCATCATTTTGAGAACATTGAAGAGTGGTTTAAGAGAAAATTATCAGTGTTACCTAGACACGTGGCACGGGTGCCAGGTGCCAGGTGCCAAGGTGCCCATAGATGTTTGGCATTTCTAAAGATTCTAATACGGTATAGCATGGCCTAAAGAAAAATAAATTAAATAAATAAAACATATATAGAAAAAAATTTGAGAGGAAATCTTAGAGAGCCAATAAGATATGTAATGAAAAGATACATAATATATGTCATGAACCTAATTAAGCGTATACTATCTTATAAAAATCGCTGTCAATGACGCAAACCTTTATTTAGTAGTTACTAAACTTTATACAATTTTTTCGTTAAATGAAGTTCACTTATCGTTGTCAAAACGATGAGCATTTTGATGGTATTATGTGTTATTTTCATATATATGTAGAAGTTTCGCTTTGTTTGAGTGTGCAAGTGTAAATCCCAGAAGTAGAAGTGCCATGGTAACACTGAAAATTATACTTCTTCCTGGAGATTTGAAGGAAAAATTCTGAGTGAATGGAGACCCGCAATTTTTTAGTTTAAACCCTAAATTGAGATTGGTGAATTTTTGTACAATTACTTGCTGATAGTTGTCGATAAGTTAGTTATCCAGCCATACAATTACTTGCTGATGGGCTTCTTCTAGTTCTTACAAAGAGGCCCAATCAGCTTTTCTTGATTATTGTGTTAATCGAATGGGCCAACAAATGGACTCCCTCCATATAATTTAGAAGAAATTATATATATTTGTTTTAATTCTCTTCCTATTTTATATGCAGAGAGAGTTATATCACAGTTACCAAAAGAAATAGCAAGGGAGAGGATATGATTACTTTTTAGATTAAATCTCATGAAATTTTGAATTAGATATAGGACTGTCATAGATTGAGGAAGGAGATTTGTAGCATTTTCTTTGCTATAGACTTATGAGTGATTTCCTTTTTATTGGTACGCTAGTCTAGGATCTAAAATAAGATTAGCATTCTTTAATTGGCAAGAGACTGCTGTTGTTTCCTAGTTTTGCTGGAAATTCAATACTTTTAGAATATTGTGTTCTCTATTGTTTTCTCAAGATTGTTGGTCTATATCTCTTTGCATGTTCTATCATATTGATTGAAAATTGTCAAAGCAAGCTTTAATTTGAGTGACTTATTTTGGTCCATTGGCATGGAACATTCACTCGACTTGAGGGTTAGAGACTGTAGGAGAGAGAAGGAGAAGAATAAGAGAAAGAGAAGAGAGTTAGAGAATAGAATGGTCTAATTTTGGTTGGATGGAACTCCAACTAGCCTATGTCCTAATAAAAGCAATATATTACATACACCCCACATATTAACACACACACACCATAAGTGGTACACTCTACACACATACCTAACTCACTCACGCACACCAATACACACCAATACTCCCCCTCAAGTTAGTGTATAAATATCTATCATGCCCAACTTGACAATAATATCCTGAAAGCAAGAAGGACCGATATTTTCGTGAAAATATCTATCAGTTCCTGTGAGGATGTGACCTTGGAGTTTCTTTGAGTCCAGCTTGGATCTTCTCTCAAATAAAATGGATATCAACTTCAACATGTTTGGCTCGCTCATGAAGAACCGAGTCTTTAGAAATATCAATGGTTGCTTAGTTGTCACAACGGAGTGGCATAGGAAGAGATGGACGAAAAACAAGCTCAGTAAGTAGAGAATGTAGCCAAAGAAGCTCACAAGTCCCATGGACATGGCTCGATATTCAGATTTAGCAATAGACTTGGATACATAATCTTTCTTCTTAATTTTCCATATCACAAGATTACCACCCAGAAAAGTACAGTATCCAAAAGTAGAGCGACGATTAGTAGGAGCCCCAGCATCAATATAGCAACTAAGATGAGGATGAAAATGACATGCATCACCATAGAAGAGGCCACAATCAGGAAAGGCTTAATATAGTGGAGGATCCGATGACCAGCAACCATATGAGTCCTGGGTACATACATGAACTGAGCCACCAAGGAAACAACAAATGCCAAATCAAGTCAGGTGTTGGTAAGATAGATAAGCCTTCCAACAAGAGGTTGATACCTGAGCGATTAGGTAGTAATTCCCCAACATCCGCATGTAGAACTTGCCTAGGATTCATAGGAGACTTAGTTGGCTTGCATCCAAGCATGTCAGTATCCCTCAACAACTCTAGTGAATACCTTTTCTGGGAGAGAGAAATACCTCGAGCAAATCTAGCAATCTCAATACCCAAGAAGAATCGAAGGAGACCCAAATCTTTCACATCAAAGGCTTTGCGCATACCAGACTTTACATGTGTTATAAATGCAACATCATCTCCTATGATGATGATATCATCACCATAAACAATCAGGATAGTCCTCAACCCAACAGTATTAGGGTGAATGAAGCATGTGTGATCAGAGTGACACCTCGTAAAGCCCATGCTGAGAATATCGGTATTGAAGCGATAGAACCAAGCCCTGCGAGATTGATTCAATCTATAAATGGATTTGAGAAGCCGACAAACTTTTCCTGAATACTCCCCCTTAAGATGATAGCCAGGAAGGGTGACATATAGATCGCCTCTTCCAAGTGTTCGTGAAGAAATGTGTTCTTCTCATATAGCTGATAGATAGAGAGACCAATGATGATGTGCAGCAAGAGAAATGAAAACACAAACAGATGTAAGCTTCAATAGGAGCAAATGTAGTTGTATAGTCTAAGCCAGGAACTTGAGTGAACCCCTTTGAAACCGAGCCTTATATCCGTCAATTGTACCATCATCACGATATTTCAAGGTAAATACCCATCTGCATCCAAATACATGTGTGTCTGGTGGAGGATCAACAAGTTCCCAGGTCCTATTCCTCTCAAGAGCAGCCAGTTCCTCAGTCATAGCAGCAGTCCATAAGGGATTCTTTAGAGCTTCTTTGACAAAGCGGTGAATATAGAATAAAATCTCTTTCAATGGCAGCACAATAAGAGTGAGAAAGGCCATGATAAAAGGCATATTGAGCAATACGATAACAAGTGACACAACTTCTCTTACCCTTACGTGAGTAATAGGAAGATAAAGATCATCAATAGTAGAGGGAGCAGTAATGATAACAGGAGAATGCAAAGGAGAAGTGGGTGCAGGTATACTTGAAGGCCCTGACTCCAAGGGAACCTCTGGCAATGGTGTAGAAGCATGAGGCACAGTTCTATTGTGGCGCTGATATGTGAGAGGAATATGCAACCGATCATCAGAAGTAGCAGACTTCGTAGGTGAGGGAGGTGGCTTAGTAGGAATACAATGTATGGGCTCAGTAGGGATCTGAAGAAGCATAGTAGGTACCTTAGGAGTGGATTGCTGAGGAGAGAAGTATGGAGTATCCTCAAAGAAAGACACATCCATAGTAGTGAATAATTTCCTGATCTTGGGATCATAACACCTGTACCCTTTTGGCATGCCAGAATATCCAACAAAAACACATCGAATTGCCTTGTCATCTAACTTCTACCTTTGGATGTGAAGATCATGAACAAAGCAAATGCATCCAAAGATACGAGACTTAACAAAAAATAAGGGGACTCTAGGCCTCAAGATATGCATAGGAGTTTGACCATTCAAAATACGTGTGGGTGTATGATTTATGAGAAATGTAGCAGTAATCAAAGCCATGGACCAGTAAGATTTAGTAACATGCATGCCACGAAGAAGTTAACGAGTCACTTCCATGAGGTGCCTATTCTTATGCTCCACAACCTGTTGAGGAATATAAGGGCACATAAATTGGTGTAAGCTTTATTGAGATGGCCCTAAAATTCTGAAGACGTGTACTCATCACCATTATCAACGAAGAACCTTAATGGTCTTCCCAAACTGAGTATCAATCATGGCAGAGAAGATGATATAGGTGTTGAGTACCTCATCTTTAGATTTCAATAAGTATACCCATGTGCACCGAGAATGGTCATTCCCTCAACTGAAGGTAAAGGAGCAGGTCCCCATATATCACTATGTATAAGATCAAATAAAAAATTACTACGAGTACGATGTGAAATGAAAGAGGATCTACTATGCTTTGAAAGTTGACAAGTCTCACATTGAAAATAAAGCCATTAGATTTTAAATTTTGGAAATATAAGGCACAAACTCTGCAAGTTGGCGTGCCCTAGTGGAGCATGCCAAAGATTTATAGTTATGGTACTCAAAGTAGCTGGAAAGGAAGACAGCAAAAGCAGCAGTATGTGACGTGGGCTCGCGGCGTGGCCACCCGAGCCAGCCGCAGGGCCACTTGTGCCACTAGTGCATCAGGCATTGGTGGGTTGAAGCTGGAGCATCGTCAGAGCATCACCAAGCCATGAGGGCTTCGCCATTGATACTCCAAGAGCTTCGGTCGTGAGCCAGGAGGGCACGCGACATGGTGACAGTTGGTCGTAATGCAGTGCCAGCAGGGCACGTGATGCGGACGCGACTGAGCCAACTTAGCCTAGCGATGCGGGAGGGCGTTGCGGTATGCCAAACCAATACGTTTGAGGTCCTCCTGCCATTTAGGCACTATTGATGTTTAAACCATATATATGGGGAAAGGATCTAACAGCCACGTGACATGTCGCTGGCCTAAGTGATCCCCTACGGAACGCGTATGATAGCCTTGTGGGCTTGACTTCGCGCATCCGGGCCTCGCATAGGTGTTAGGTCGCTCACGTCGCGTATGCTGGAGCCATCATGTTGGTGGTCCACGACCACCCTCATGGTCGCGACCTAAACTCTAAGTGGGTTGCCCCCTTCTGACTATCGCCACAGATAGCTATATGTGTTGCATTCGGGAATCCGCATAGTTTCTAACCTAATGCGCTACCGCGTGTTTGAGACACGAGTAGGTGAGCTAGATCGAGAAAAGCTAGTTGCTTGCGAGAGTTCACGTCGCTAAAGAGTAACTCGTGACTTGGTATCGAGCCTAGAGATGGTCAAGGGACCGATAATGGTACACGTGAGACCAGGAACGTCTGACGACCTTGAAGGTCGGTAGAAGCGGGAGACAGTGGTTTCACTTGTGGAAGACCATGCAGAACGGTTAAACAAGCAAGAAGAAAACCACACCACATTGGCTGAAAATCATGCCACGTTAGCTGAGAACGTGGAGATTCTTGCAGAAGATACGAGGGGCACCGTCGAAGCCCTTCGTTTCTGATTGAGGCCCGACCACTAAGATGAGCGTCACGATGAGGCGATTGGAGTGCAGGGCTGTTCATGAGAAACTTCCCAAGCGAAGGTCAAGATACCGGTGCTTGGGATGCTAAGGAGTTAGAGAATTTCTTATGGGATATTGAGCAATACTTCTGTCTTGCCCCGCCTGCTACCGAAGAGATGAAAGTGGTCACAGCGACCATGTATCTTGAGGGAGATGCCAAACTATGGTGGCCACGCCGCGAGCCCACGTCACAAGTAGGTCTCTCAAAGACAAAATAGTATAGACCACAAGGCTCGAAGCCCCATGCCAGAAGTTTTCCTCGTAGTCGGGTCCAGTCAAATGCAATGAGTAGGAAAAAAGGTTATAGAACAATTCAAGGACTTGGTAAGGCTACTAATAGATAAAAAATTAGCTTCAAGATTTGGAACACGCATAACATTTGAAAGAGATGGATTAGTCGATAGGGGAATGTTACCCTGACTAGTGATAGACATAGTAGAGTCATCAGCTATACGCACTTGCCTAGGAGTAGATAATGAAGAAACAAAGGGAATAAAGGGGACTCACCAGACATATGATTGAATGCTCCTGAATCAATGATCCAGGGAGATGAGGATGATGGGTGTTGATATAAATGATATTGAAAATGGCTATGAGACACATAGTTCACTACGTTGTCTTAAAGACAGTAGACGCCCCCACTCCATCGGATAAATGAAGATGCAATCGAGGTCCCAGCAAATGCCTTCAGGATACAACAGAGCCCGATTTTGCCAAAATTAGTATGTTCTCTTTTAGGTTGCACTTTCTAGAAAAAGAACCAGCCACACAGATTTTCTGATACACGAAAAGAATTCTTAAAGAAAGAAAATAAGAACATAAGAGGGGAGAGAGAGAGAGATTACAATTTTTGTTGTGTCTTTCTAACCGGGATCTGATCTTTATTTATAGAGAAAATCCTGAATCATTGTGTCTTTTCAGATGAAGGTGAAGAGACAAGCTGCGATCTGAAAAGACACCCCTTTGGTCCGAAAAGACCCCCTTTAAGATCTATTCGCAGTTGGGACGCGCTCCTTCGTCTTAAGACCTTTAAGACCCGTTAAGTCATTGCCCTGGGCCCGTTAAGTCGGGCTATCAGCTTGTAGAGACGCTAGCCTTTTCGGCCCGTTAATGCGCCCAGGTCCTCTCTCTTTCTTTTCTTTCTTTCTTTCTTTAATTTTTTATATTTATAATATATATATTAATATTTTATTTTTTCCTTTATAGCTTTTGCAGCCAGTGAAAGCTCTCAAGATAAAAGACCGACTTGGTGTGAGAAGTTTGGGAAAATGGAACTTTATTTATGGAGTCCATGTCCCCTACTTCATCAAGTCTAATCCATGTGAGAAGTGTTCCAACCGATCACATGAGACCAACAAGAAAATGAGAGCCCTCCATTTCACCAATCAATGTGAAAATGAATAATAGTCATCCATTTACTTTACACCTCATCAATCCAAGTGAAAAGTAAAGTAACCAATAAAACACCAAAGTTTTACTTTAGAGCTCTATGTATTTGCACACAAAGTTAAAGGCTTTTACTAGTCTTCCCTTGAATGATTATCAATATATAATGATGAACATAAAGGTAATTTTGAAATAATAAAATATATATTACTACACTAAAACATTTGTAGTAATATAACATCTATATCAGAGCGATCATACTAAGCATCATCAGAGGTACCATTCGGTTTGAACCTTTGACTAGTACATACAACTCCAAGTTTGTAAGGTTCTTAAGTAGCTTATAGCTTTGAACTTAAAACATGTCTAGCAAACCAGAATTACATATACATTTATTATGGCCTAAATCATTAGTGGCATAAGGCTTGCACTTTACAGTCATGCGCTAAAATCCTGATTTCATGAGTATCTAAGAGAGAGGACCGAATATCTTTGTTGAAGCATTAATTTTTAATTCAATTGTTTATTCATCGATCCTAGATCCCTAGCCAACATCTTCACAATTGATCACCTCCAAATGAAGGGTCTACGTGCCTTAGGGAGGTGGAGAATGTTGACCACCTCCTAATTCATATTGAGGCCTCCTTTAGGATTTGGAGGGTCATAACAGAGGATTCAAAAAGTTCACCTCTCTATTTGTGTTGAGTGTTGACCATCTTTCTCTTAAAATACTTCTCTTTATGATGAGAGATTTTAGACAGATCTTTTTCATGAGAGAAAAGAACATGGAACAAAATTTGAATAAACATGCCAAACATGCTTAACAAGTGCACAACCAATCATGAAGAAAAATTTGTATTCCAAGGCAACAACTGTCTAAGTTAACAATATTGGCGACATTTCAAGGAAGAGTTGGGATTAGGTAACCGACCTGTGTAGAATCTAGATTCTACATGGACAAGGTTTACGACATGTGGCACAATGATTTTCATCAAGTGGGCTAGTGGATGCAAATAAGATGATGGTTAGATCAACTGTGTCGAAGGTTTCATAAAAAATGCATCTCTATCCTGTTAAACAGTGGTCAAACACCATAAAAATAGAGAGTAAAAGGCTGGAATAACTTAGGAAGAGAGTGGCACCTAGCCGTTGAAAGCGTTTGTTGCCTTTGTAGAGGAACAGTCTGATCTTGGACTAGCACCATTCACGTGACCAACAAACAAAATTGGCACTATAAGACCGGCTAACTTTACTCCTCCCTCAAGACATTGTTGCATTGCGGAGGAGGTAGCCCCGACTTTCACACATCCTTGGTTGAACCTCCTAATAAGAATTGAGGTCCTTGTGCGGATGTCTCCTCCTGAAGACTTGCTTACACTGTATAGGGTGCCTTGTGGTTCCTTCGAGTTCCAGCCACAAAGAGGAATGCCATCAACTAGGGCATTATTGGCCACCAACCACTCCCTCGTTGGCCGCTTGGCTCCCCTAGAACCCCTTTGCTTCGCGACTAGTTAAAATCCAATTAAAAAACTAATCCTATCTATCTAAAAAAAAAGGCGTTATTCCTATTTATGCAGAGATATACCTACCTAATACATTTCCATTCCAAGCGAGCTAATACATATCATTTTAAGGCGAGGGAAGTATTAGAGATATCATTTTAAGGCGAGGATAGTATTAGAGGATATGCAGTTGGAGCTCTCCTTCCTTTATTTACTGGATGAAGATAACCCATTCATTTTTATGGTGCTTGATTGTTCTTTATTCCATGATAGAGATGCAATTTTGATGAGATCTTCAGCACGGTTGATCTAACCATCAGTTGGACCTCCCACCCGTACCAACTCTTCAAAGAAAGTGAAATTCGCAGGTGAATTTAGACATTTAAAAGATGTCTGAAGTAATTTACAGTTCACTGTAAAAAGAATAAAGAAGAGAAAGGAGATATCAAAATCAGTCGAGAAAAAGGTTATCAACATTAATCAAAAACTAACTTTTGAGCTGTTTATATGGGTTGAGAAAAGACACAATATGCTCACTTAGAAAAACCACATGTTTAAAGTGAGCATATGTTACATGTTCTCATGGCAGCCACTTAATATCGCAGGTTACCACAAATTATGATCCAAGGTCAATTATTTCTGTTGGAGTTCTCATAACGTACCATTTTGGTTCTAACTTAGGTGCTTTAGCTTGATTAGGTCTCTAGAGTCAAATGGATTGTGTTGTAGTTATTAGACACATGGGCGAGAAGACAAAACAGATAGGAATCCTATTATATTAAAGAAACTCTTCAAGATTTTGTGGTGCATAGAAACCATAAATTACTTAGCTGATTGTACTCTTTTATAGTGAAGTTAAAAATATGTGTTCCGTTTTACGTAGAATTTTTTCCTCTTGTGGATCTATTCCTTCTATATCACATAACCTATGAACTTTTGCAATATCACAAAAGAAGATATGGCACCAACATAATATGCCAAGGCCCAAACATCAACAGAAAACTACGATCCTACTTAAAATTTTCATATTGCAACCTGAAGTTTTCATAGAACAAATAAGACTAATTTAATTGACACAAGACTTCCTGGTGCATTGGCCCCATTCCTATGGCAGGTGATCATATAAAGCAAAGAATTTAATCATAATCTACCATAATTACGGAAGGAAGCAGATACATACAAATTAGAAGAAAAAAAGGCCATTGACAATTGTTAAGATCTATAATCAAACTAAATGACAAATATATGATTCTATAATTGACAGTCGCGTTAAACCAAGAAAAAGAAAAAAAAAAAAAAGTTGTGCCACTCAAGACACTTACCTCACCAAGAGGCTTCCTCGAAACAATACCAGGACACCATGTATCCCTTCTCTTATTCTGCATCAAGAAAAGGAGAAATATGAAGTTTGGCATTTAAAGAAAAAAAGTAAAACGCAGGTACCCTTATAATCACTAGAAGCCTCTAAAGAATAAGTTAGTGCAACTGACATATCAAAGACAAGATGGAATTTGTGATTTCTGTATGCTACAAGTACAACCATCATGTCAAAATTCAGCCGATGCCGATACTTATTAGCAATGTGTATCGGTCGGCCTAGTCCAATACCAACACTAATCATGGTACCAGTATCTCATAGATATGGCCTAAGGAGACTAATACATCTTGGCGATAAAGGGATTTAATATCCCTTGGTATAGGTATCGTTATCAGTCATTACTACTGATTAATATCGACCAACCAAGGGATTTCGTAACTGAATCAGCTGATAAGTGTATCGGTCTAGAGGCTGGCAACAAACCAAGGAGAACTAGTGTTAGATACTTAAAAATAAACAGAGTGACAAAATGTCTTAAATTTGCATCATGTACAAATTACAATAAGCTACCATACTGGCAAATATATTCAAGCCCCCATGTACAATCACAACCTCACTATTGAAAGACATTTGCGTCAAACAAGACGACATATTATCAAAGAAAATATTCCCTAGTTTTGAAGTTTTTGACTGAAATGGCAAGTCAACAACCAGCCAGGAGAAGAAGTACTCCTACACCTCAATCACACTCACACGAATCATGGGATTATATCCCATGATTCAAGCTGTTGTTGGCTGAAAATCATTTTCAACTACCTTTCAAAAGACAAAGGCAGTTGTTACAGCCAGAGATACATATTGGATCTATTACCATTTTCAAGGTTATTTCCATCCCTATTATCAAAGCTTTATTATCAGCAGTGTATTATTTGATGTAGATGAAGTTGGTACAAACAAATAAGGAATTAATCCTTATTCCGGGGTTACGAAAACAATCCTATCTCCACTTCCGCTTGATGATGATGCACCGTCAAAACCCCAAACCTAAATCCTAATAGGCGGATAGGGTGATGCAGAATCAAAGCCTATGTATCAGAATCATGACTAGATAAAGAAAAGGACATCAAAGAAGAAGGGCACCTGTAAACGGGCATTTAAAAGCCTTGTCCAAGACGGCTTCAAAGCCGCATATACATGGGCGCGAGACATGAAAAGATCGATCCGGACGTACACGAGGACGAAAGACAGAGAACAAGAGCAGGATTGGCTCTCTAGTCCGATTCGCCCGAGCAAGTGTCATTCTCGCTCGAGCGAGATCGACCAGGGAGCATATTGAAATCAGTAGGCGACGACGCCGCTCTCGCCCGAGCGAGCCTGCTCTCGAGGTCACGCTGGAGATCGGGTCGAAGTCGGCCAGTTTCGCGATTTGATTAGGATTTAGTTTCTTTTCTATCTAGTTTCTTTTATTATGCAATTTTGTTGATGTTTAGTTGCCTTTTTGGCTAGGAGTCTTTATATTTGGTAAGTTCAAGCACATATATGTGACATGTGGCCATCAATTTCGCCACTTTCAATGCAGCCCTCGGAAAAGTGGTCATAACTCCTTAAATACATGATGGATTTGTGTGATTCTTGTCTTGTTGGAAAGCTACTTTGATAAACTTTGAAATAAGATCAATTCCGAGTCAATCAGGTGTCGTTTGACACTTCAAAGTGGCTGCACATAAAAAAAAAATGGGATTAATGGCTGAAAATGAGATTTTTTATGACCGTTAGATTAGAAAGTTTTAATTTTTATTTTTTTTTTAAACGGTAACAAAGCAAATATATATATATATATATATATATATATATATATATATATATATATATATATATATATATATATATATATATATATATATATAAACGAAACAAAAAGGAAGGACATACCTTGAAGGGTAGTAAGGGACTACCCAAGCAAAGAGACACCCCCCCTCCCCCCCAAAAGGCACTCACCCAGGGACCCGAGCAGATCCACAAAGTAAACCATCCCCCATCGCGAAGGAAAAGCCCACAAGAAGTTAAGGGCTACAGCAATCCCATAGCATCAGAAATGCTGAAAACCGTCATTAAACTCGGTCATCTAGACAGTGTTCCAGCTAACCACCAAGTCTCTAATATCGCGGATGACCAACATGAATGGTAGCCTTTCGTCTGAAAACTCTATTATTCCTCTCTACCCAAAAAACCGGGTACATAGTAAGAGGCCATAACTCCCTCCTATGATCATCAACACTGATCTCCTTCTACATTTCCATCATTTGGGACGACCAAAAAGGGAGAACCCATTTGACATTGAAAATGTAGATCTTGTACCATATGCTTCGAGCGAAGGAACAATGCAATAGAATATGTGCCACAGATTCCCTCCCCCTCATACAAAGCAGGCATTTGTTTCGGACAAGGATGTTTCTTCTAATCAACTGATCTCGAGTGAGAATTCTCCCCCGAACCACTGCCCAGGAGAAGAATTTTACCTGGGTGGCATTTTGACCTTCCAAAAACCCGACCACCACCTAGTAGTGTTGTGATTCCTTTCTTGATTCAGCAAGTAGTTATAGAAAGATTTCACCGAGAAATCCCCTTTATTGGAAAGCTTCTATATTCTTCGGTCTTTATTAATCGAGTAAAGGGGCGTCCCCCTAATAACCGCCATAAGATTCCCGAACTCCTCCATTTCCCAATCTCTAAGATTTTGCCGAGTCATCACACTCCAAACCTGGTTCTCATCTTCCGTCTGCACGAAATTACTTATAACAGCATCCTTAGCATCTGAGAGCATATATATCATAGGAAATGCCATTTGTAATGATTGTTCCCTTACCCATCTGTCCTTCCAAAATCGAATCCACAAAATCATTTGTAATGATTCTGGAATTCAAGACGGCATCCCTTCACCGCCTTTCACCACGCTGACTCATGAGTAAATGTGAAATTAGCGTTCCAGTAATCCTCCGAGATCCCATATTTATTCATAACCGCATGCCACCACAGTTTACCCCTTTCTCTCTCATCACCAATCCTCCAAAGCCATTTGGCAGGAAGAGCTTTCTTCACCAGCCATAATCTTCTAATTCCCAATCCCCCATTGTCCTTACTACCACAGCACTCCCCCCACTTGACAAGATGCAACTTCTTACGGTTCCCACTTCCTTCCCATAGAAAATCTCTAACTATGTTCTCCACTTTCTTAGTAATACTAACCGGGGGCCAATAATATAGACATCATAAACACCAGAATGGACGCAAAAGTTAATTTTATCAGGGTTAGCCTCCCCCCATTATTGGGCAGCTTACTTTCCACGTAGCCAAGCTTTTTTGAAACCTCCGGACCACCACTTCCCAACTTCTGGCTCTACACCTCCCGAATCCCAGAGGGATTCCGAGGTACGTAATAGGCAATTTGTCTTTCATACAGCCAATTTCTGTCACCACACGATCCATATCCTCATTGGACATATTGATTCTCACTAGGCTAGACTTGTGCAAATTGATTCTCTGACCTGATACCCCTTCAAAGATAGCCAATAGATCAGTAACAGCTTTGACTTCCAGAACCCCACGACTTCCATTGCAAAAGGTTATCGTATCATCGGCGTATTGTAAGTGAGTGATCGTCGGACCATTTTCTGCCACTTTAAACCCCGTAATCAGGTTTAAATATACCGCCCTCTTAAATAATTTGTGAAAAGCCTCCCCTACGCAATTAAATAGCTTAGGCGACATCGGGTTTCCCTGTCTCAGTCCCCCTCTTACTTCTAAAATACCCATGCAAAATCTCGTTGATCAGAACTGAAAATCGAACCGACGCATAGCACCCTTTCATCCATTCCTCCAAACCACTCCAAACCCCATTATGTAGAGAACATAATCAAGAAATTCCCACTATACCCTATAATAGGCCTTTTCCATATCTATTTTAAACATTCATTCCTTCTCCTTCCGCTTTTTCACAGAATCAATAGTTTCCACCGTCGTAACCGTGATGTCCAACAATTGTCTATCCGGAATAAAAGCCCCTTGAACATTGGATATGAGCATGCCAATGACTTCCTTGAGGCGATTAGCAAGCACTTTCGCCACAATTTTGTCAGCACATCCGGTGAGGATGCTCAGTCTGAAATCCGAGATATTGGTAGTCCCCCACACACTCCGGGATGAGAGCAATAAAAGTAGGATTTATGCTCTTGGCCAAGCTACCCAACGCATGGAACTCACCCAAAAAAGCCATAAAGTCAGCACTTATAACTTCCCAACAGGATCTATAGAATTCCATAGTGAAACCATCTCGGCCCGGAGATTTGTTGTTTCCCAACTTCTCCATAGCTTCCTTCACCTCCTCCCTAAACATCCTTTCAAGCTCGCTGATTTTTTCCGACCCAATAGAGCTGAAGGTAATACCGTCCAGCAGAGATCTGCGCACCTCCGACGAGTAAAGCTCCTTATAAAATTTCACAATCTTATTCTGCACATTAGTAGGATCTGCATACGTAGTCCCATTAATATTTGATAAAAGAGATTCGATTGTGCTTCCTTCTCCCATTAGCGACTGAATGGAAAATTTTAGTATTTCCGTCCCCTTCCCACAGCCAATGTACTTTTGACGCCCTAATTGCTCCTCCAACACTTTTTTGTTATAGGCCATCTTGAGCACTAGCCTGATTTCTCTATCACCCTCAGATAACAGCAAACTTTCTTCCATTCGGTCCAAAACCGCAATTTCCGCCAAAATGTTCTTCATCCGAGCCATGTTCCCGAAACTGCCTTTGTTCCACAACTTTATCTTTGTTTTCAGATTCTTCAGTTTCGACCAAAAAATATAAGACGACGTACAAGTAATGTTGTCATGGTTCCACCATCCTTGTATCTTCTCTCTAAACTCGTTGTTCTGTAGCCACGCATTATCGAATCTTAACGGTCCAGGACCAGAGCCACCTTTGTGGACCTCCTTACAAGTGAGCACTATCGGCTTATGATCGGAGATCGTTGTAGGCCAAACTTGAACCATCGGGTCATTCATCATATCTAAGAATTCAACCCCACATAAAAATCGGTCGTGTTTGCACATAATTGGGTCATCCTGTCCATTAGTCCAAGTAAACCTTCCCCCCGCCATTCCCAGATCGTACAGAGATCCTTGCAATATGCACTCCGTAAATAGAACTTTGGCCGCGAGATCTATTAGTCCTCTATTTTTTCATCAGTACTACAAAGAGCATTAAAATCGCCCCCAATACATACAGGAAAATCCCATTTGTTTATTAAGGCACTTAATTCAAAAAGAACTCCCTTCTAAGCCTATTTTTCGTAGGGCCATACACCGTGATGGCCACCCACTGGAGCTCATTCCTACTATCCTGAATCAAAGTCGCCACCGAGAAATTACGTATCTCCGAGTTCAACAGATTGAAGATATTAGTATCCCAAGCCAACACAATCCCACCCCTCGTTCCTTCTGCGTCCAAAGCCAACCAATCCCACATATTAGCACCAACGACGGATCTGACCTTAGCATCATTCACCTACCCCCACTTGGTCTCTTGCAACCCAATCACATCAGGTTTCTGACCTTTTATAAAAGATTTGACCAACACCCTTTTGTCCAGTTCTCCCAAACCTCGCACATTCCAATTTAAAAACTACATCAACGAAGCTAAAAGGTGAATCCCACAAACCCGAACCACTAGCGTCCCCTTATGAGCTCCCATCAGGGCAACCCATAAACTGTGAATCTCCACCTTTTGCCTTATGTCTTTGTCCCTTCCTCACTCGCGAATAAAATAGGGCCCATATGGATCTCACCCGAACCTTTTTCCCTTTTTGTCGCTCCACCTTTTACATCTGCTTCCCTCTTTTAAGAATATCACAATAAATTTTCAGAAGGCCTTTACGGTTATCTTTTGAACAAAACTCCCAAAGCATCCCCCAACCTAATCAGTCTTTCCCTATCTAGGACCGTTTGATCGTCATTCGTGGACTGCTTGGATTCACCTTCGGATGAGTACTGCTCAATAGTATCAGAGTCATCTGCTACATTTTCGATAGCAGCCTTCCTTAGCTTCTCTATTGGAGTTTGGTGAGATGGGGTATGAAGTTTGCAATCGAACTACACAAAGTCCCGCTACATCTGCACTCAAAACCACCCATAGAAGTATTAGAAAAACAAGTATTAAGATTCAGCCCTAAAGGCCCGGATTGTTTAACTAAATCAACTTAGGACAACAACCCCAAACCCGGCCCATAACCAGAATTGGGCACATACTCCTTAGGCCACGATCCATTAGGTCACGCGTTGTTGTTGGACTCCACTAGATTCGCGCATCCTCTCGCCCCTACAGCTTCGTTGTTATCCGTGTGACTAACATGGGTACCTGAGCCTATGTCGCCTCGACTTTCCACTGCCCCCATGTGCCCCACCATGCCCATGGCGTCATCCGCCCCACGACAGATCCGGACCGCATTCTGCACCATCCGGCCCATTTCAAGATGCCACCCATTCAATGGTCCCATCCCAAACATCGCCATCCTGTCCAAACAAATTAAGTAGATTAAGTTTATATCGATTGGTAACGGCACAGAATACTAAGCTGACATTCTATTAGTTTAAAGGAGACCACAGGAACGAAAGAAACCAAAAGAAGGGATAAGAAATAGAACAAAACAAACTAACATTCCAGAAAAAATTACGATGTGTTCAATCATATAGACAGCATTCATAGATGGTAAATATTAAAAATATATATTCATGCCGGTCAATATTCACTATAGGGAAGTAACCTTTTTAGAGTAATGTCCTTTATCATCTATCGTCGAAGACAACACCATGGAGCTTAAATTTGCGATCCTCTTTTCTTGCTCTTTCAATGTTCTCTCCCATTGGGCTTGATATTCCTTTTCCTGTTGCAACTCCAAAGCTATCCGCTCCCTCTCTAGCTCACTCTGCATATGTACGGAACTAAGAATCCTAAGAATTGTCTTCATGGCAGTGACCAGAATTTTTATTCCAAAATGATCATAATCACAGTTACAAAACCTGTAATAATGTGTTTCGCAGGTTCAGGATCTCGTCCCCAAGATGCTCAGAGTGAGAACCCTAAATGCAGAATGAGAAAGTTAAATGGTGATACAAACTTCCAACTAAGTGGCTTGCATTTTTTAAGTAAACAGGTCAATATACTAGAGTAAATGAGCCAAACCATTAATTTTGCTCGAAGCTCCTCAATTTCCTTTCTTTGGCGCTTCAACAAAGCAGCATCTGTCAAGATCTGCCCATGCAAGAAAAATAGTTAATCCAAGGAGGATTCAATTAACAAAAAGGAATCATAGAGACAAGTGTGCTTATATTCTAGCAATCTATTGAACCAATTAAGGATTTCAATAAATTTCAAAAGAAAAGGCTAAAAAAAAGACAGCAAGACATAAAATGAGAATTGCAAGTTGAATGAAAGAAAAACCTCATTCACGTGTGCGCAGTTTGTAACACATAATGCTCTACTTGCAAACTGTAGACTACTTTTTGTCTCATCTGCATGAATCTGTGATTACAAAAAAGGGTAGCAATTAAAGAACAATAGCTCTTAGTATAAACAAGCAAGGATACAAAATACAATACGAAGCAAAGAGACCTAAATCGACTGCCAGGAAAATCCACCATTGAGCAGAACAAAAGCAAGGTAATCTTATGCAACATCAGAAATGAGGACCTAATAATCTCTCAGTTTCTTACTTTCCAACACCCACCAGAGGCATGAGCACACTAAAAAAAAATGCATGTATTTAAGGGGTCGGCTAGAAATATATGAATTTTTTTACTGGCAAGGCTTCATATTCAGGATCCCAAGGATGGCTGCAATGCATGAGCCCCATAAACAGCCCATTGTTATTGAAAAGCAGGTTTAGAGAAACAATATGATTCAGGACAATAAAATGTTCTAAAAAGCTTCTTTGTACATTTTACCAATATTTAGTTTCCATCCGCTCATTCATCAACTACAAAGAATCCTTAAATTGCATTAGCAGAAGCTAATTCATTTTAAATTTCATTATCAAAAACGGAATGTCCTATTCATGATTGGGTAAATTCATGCGTAGCCATCAGCAACAATTACCCAACAATAGGGAATATTTTTGCTCGTAAGCCATTTATTATATCCACACACAATCGGAAAGGTATGGCATGAACATTGTTATTGAAAAGCAGGTTTAGAGACATACTATGTTTCAGGACAGAAATTTTTTTGAAGAAGCTTCTTTGACATTGCCAAAATTTACTTTCCATCACTGCTCATTCATCAACTTCAGAGAAGGAATGGCTTGGTTATGATTGGGTAAATTCATGAAAAGATATCAATGATGATCTCCCATCAGAGGGGAATATTTTGCTCACAAGCCATTTAAAAAGATTCACACGATTGGAAAGGCAAGGGGAATGTCAAATTATAGAAATCAACAAGACCGAAAACTTAATACAATGCACCACAAAGTGGAACTCATATAAAGAGACTGATATAAAACATAACTTGCCATATATTCGACAGTTACACGAGTGAAGTATAAATCTTAACCTAGGTACTGGAAAAGTCCTCCCATCACTGTAGTTGCATTTCGAGGGAGAACATGCACATGCTTAAACTAACCTGACAGGTTAGTTGACGCAGTCCATAATTTTAATCTACTACGAACCCAAGAAAGAAAACGAGAAAAAATAAGAAAATAAGAACAAAAAAAAAAAGACGAAAAAGGAGAAATATAAAATTTTATTAGTGAAAAGTCTCTAATTGCTCAACCTTTTATCACATCACTTTTATGTTGACCTATTTTCAAGCAACAAATGGTGTTTGATTGATGTGAAATTGATCTTATATGAAACCTTCCCGAAGTAGCTTTCCAAAGAGCCAAGAAATGCGGAATTTTGAAGAATATTGAAAAAGTTATGCCCAATTTTAGGAGGCTGCAATGAAAGTGACGAATTTCAAGAGTTATGGCCAATTTTCGGAGACTGCAATGAAAGTGATGAATTTCAAGACTTCTAGTTGAGTTAGGATTAGTTTTTTTTTAATTTATTTTAGCCTATAGGATTTTATTTCTTTTTATTAGAAATAAATTTAGTTATTTAATATTTATGACTTTATTTATTACTTTAGAAAACTTAAGGTATTATTTCCTTTACATTAGGAATTAGAGTTAGACTAGGATTTCTAATTTTATTCATTGTAAAAAAACTGTCCAAAGGCCAATGGAGCTGGAATTCAAGTTGAGTTAGATGAAATATTTAGTTTGGAGCTTTTTAAAGCCCAATTAGTTGAGGTTAATATTACGTGTTCCTGCAGGTTCACAGGCAGGAAGACTAATTTCAGCCTTCCTACGGTTCACGCTAGTTTTGTGTTAAACTAGTGCCCTCTTAAGTGACTATCGTGCACAGATCATAACATTTGGTATTAGAGCACATCCAACTTAACGTCGCAACCTCCGATCAACGAATTGAAGCGACGAGGATCAACACGATGAGATGGAAGTGAAGAATGTGCGGGACATACCACATGGATCTCATATACGACATTCATGAAAATGATGAAGATAATCCAAACCATCACCATCACCCATTTATTGGTCCGAGCATAATGATCGCATGTAGAGTGGGCGGGCCTATGACTTACTCAAAGAAGTCTTTCGATCTTCAAAAAGTTATAGGTTGAACTTCTCTCAAGCAGCGAAGAATGATGCAATCCATAATTTTAATTTGTAGCAAAGTCCGAGAAAGAAGACTAAAAAAATAAGAAGAATGGCAAGAAAAGATGAAAATAAGATATAAATTTATTAGTGACAAGGGACAACCCCAAATGCTTATGAGATGTTAATTTGCTGAAATTAACTAATTAATTAAACAATAAACCCAAATTAAAGAGATACCTTAGGGTTTCGTGGATTCCCGCTTAGGTAACCATGTTAGGTCCAATTAGGTTTCAATCCGGGGCATGGGTTCAATTAAATTTGTGGAAGGTGCGATCCTAGAGATAAAACTCAACTGCAACGCTAGGTCGACCTACTTGATACCAGCGATCGCGGGGCGTCCTTGACGCGATTTTAACCCGCGATGCTTAACGCTACTGGCGTGCAGCAAACCAACCCATCTACACATCAGCTCGATACCACACTTGCGGGAACTCCCCAACACGTGGTTACCTACATTTCACGACCTACCACGGTCTGCGTGCCCTTACGACATGCCATGCACCCGCTGCGCTAACTTGGCTGCTCAAGCTTCACCTGCATTGCACTAGTACCTGCTTCGCCTTGATCTTGGCATCGACTTCCCATGCCACCATGTCTCACTCACATACCGAACCAAGCCCACAGCCTTGTGCCTCGCGCTCGCGTGCTCAACCGAGTCCCACGCAGCTGGCCTTCATGTGCGTTCCGAATTTCTAGCACCATTCATCCTTAGCCCACATGCTATCGTGCTCAACTGAGTCCCACGTAGCGCCCTGGTGTCGTCACGAGGTTGCCCAGCCGTATGCACCACGACGCGTAGCCCGGCGCCATACTTCAACCTCCCTTGGGTGCCACACGACATCGCTGCGTCGACGTCCTAGGCCCACCCTTTCAGGCTTAGGAGACACTTGCGCCCCCTCTGGCAACGCAAGGCTCCGTGTGGGTGGGAGCCAGTCTCCACCAACTCTCCCACATAGAAGGGTAAAACAATCATTCAGCCAGAATGGCGGGAGGACCTCAAACCCCTTGGTTTGACATACCGCAACGCCTCCTGCGTCGCTAGCCCACCTTGGCTAAGTCACGACCGCGTCGCGACCATGTCGCTCCCGCGTCTTCCCCCCTATGCATCCGTGTCGCGACCCCGCAGCGCGACCACGTCGCAAGGCCCTCTTGGCCCCATGTCGCGTGCCCTCCTGGCACCACATGTCGTGCCCCAGGCACCATGCTGCAAGCTCGAATATTGGCCCCGTCACAGTTCGCTCGGCGTTCAATGGGGAATCATGTGATTCCTCGCTAGGGCTTTGAATCAAACGCTCAAAGAGTTGCAAATCGAGCAATTTCGAGCCCAACAACAGTCGTGGATCGATAGTTTAAGATTGGAATTAATCCACAAGGATGGGCAACAAAATTAGTTCAAGAGATAGGGTTTAAGGGATTAAAGCAATCAAAATACAAGGAATATATGAAAGAAATTAGCAAGCAATTAGAAAAGGGGAAAAAGAGAAGATCAAGAACGACACATGGGCATCACACCCTTGGCCTCACACCAAACTTACATGGCGAAGAAGATTCACTCTCCATTAAAGCTCATCTTAAGCTCAAAATGCAATGCACTTTTCATTAAAATCAACCAATACCAAAAATAGCTTACATAAGGACTTTATATAGCAAGTACCAAAGAAATAAACCCTAAAATAGTAAACGTACAAGTATACCCTAAATCGTAACCTAGAATGCTTTGAAAAATCAAAAGAAAAGGAGGAAAAACCAAACAAACATGTCCCTAACTCGCCACTACAGCCCCTTGAAACTCACATGGGCGAGAACGTAAGTGGTTCTTGCCTAGCGACCAGCTCCTCTCCCAATTGTCTTGACTGGTAGCCTAGGCGAGTCCCCTCTCGCCTGAGCGACTTGGGGCTCCAATCTGAGCCTCTGCCTTCCCTTTCAGTTCTTTAACTCTGGCTTTTTGTCCTTTGGCCTTCTCCAGTGGTTGCTCTCGCTCTCATTGGATCTTCCGCTTCTTCCGCCGGTAGACTCGATGCGACCCAAACTCAACACCTATGATGTCGATGTCCCTGCCAATTCCCCCAGGCCAAAACATCACCAATGAAACATGTTCTTGATATCAATCGATACTCGACGTCCCCGCCAATCTGCCATGCCTAACTAATTATCCCAAGTAATAAAGAGAAGCAACAACTGATGCAACTAAGAATTCGGTCACGAAGAAAATCAAGAAGAGCGAGAAAAAGAAGAGAAAGCGGGAGAAATGAATGGTCGAGAAGGTGTTACAGGCTGCAAGACTAATGGAGCTCAGGCCTGCTCTACATGGATCAAACTAATTTCAATGACCTAACAAAAAAGACTATTAAGCACTTGATCTTGTTTTAAATACCTCAATTAACAGCCTAATAGGTGGCATGTAATCACTTAAGTGATCACATGCCCTAATTAACATGATTTAACCATCAAGTGATCATGTGAAGGAAAAACTCACAAAGAATATGCAAAACAAAGAATACGCAATTGCCTAACTCATGAAACTCATATCCATAAAGAGATGCAATAATGCGGAAAAAAATTTTACATTGTTATCAAATTATCAATCTCCTATTTCAACCCCCAGTTACTTCCTAAGTTTACAGGGATTTAAAAGAATGATTGGATGAAAGGGAGCCTGCGAGATTACCAAATCAAGAGCATAAAAGGTGGAGCATGTGACTTTAACTAAGAAGGAAACAGAAATTTTCGGACTTCTTGGTTTTTTTACCTTTCATGCTATCACCAATACTGTAGTAGAGCCCTTTCAATTAGTAATCACTACTAATTTAGGATGTTTAGTTAGAGAAGTCCTATTTTGAATCCAAGAAAACTGTAAATACCTTTATAAGGCTGTCAAAACTTCTTTTCTTGTTGTTGGATATTATTGAGCTAAAATTAGAGTTGTAGGCTAGTGCCTCTCTTTTATTCTAGTTCTGTTTGGGCATCTCTTTGATGTTTTAATTTAATGATTATTGCCGTGTAAGCTGTGGTACGCGTCAGCAACAGCATAGCCTTGCAGTTCGTGAAACTCTTCCATGGCATGAATATATATATATATATATAGTTGAAACCATGTGAAGTTCTTGACTAGATGTCTGACACTATTGGTACTTGGATTATTATAGCAACTCCAAATTGCTTATCTAGTCAGAAGTCATCATGTAGATTCAGGTAGCTTCAGTAAGTTTATAAAACGCATACCTGTGCAAGGGTAATATTGCAAATAATTGCCGTATTTGCGTTTCCACCCAGTGAAGGTTGCAAAATGCGTGTGAGCTTGCTGTCTCGGTATGGCACATGACCTCTACATCAGGTATCAAATGATGTCAGGAATAATATGCAATAGAGAAACTCACTTATACTTGTTTTATTAAATGAAAGTACTCACCCCTGGCTCTCTGCACCTTCACTCAATTTTTTTATCACCGTTCCAAGTGTCATCAGACTTTTATTTATGTGTGAACCCTCTTTCAGACGCACACCTTCAGCACCGGTCTTTGCAGCGCGCTCTGACCCAGCAAGATCCACTAAATTCTAAAAATAGTGGAATGAAATCAAGATAAATAAGAACAGCTACACCAAAGTAGTCAAAAAATTTTTTTTTTAAAAAACATGCTAATACAGAAGGGCGATGAATTATATATGGTTTAACAGTTTTCATATTTATCACGTACAAGAACAGATACACGAACGGCATCACACGAACTGGAAACAGCACCATCTTCAGTTTTTTCCCGACTCTCAATAATCTGCAATTATACCTGAGATATATAAGGCTGAAGAAATACACAGATTATCGCAAAACAACTATACATAGAGGAATAGTAACTCTACCATCCGAAATATTGTATGCGACCTACTACTGTAAACGTTCATGTTAGTCTCTCCAATGTGGCGATGAGCTACAAGTTTGAATAAATTCAATAGAGTAATTAGTAGCCTAACCATAATTGGATGAAAAAGAAAGAAAAAAAGAACAGAAAATGCTTACATTCTCCAAACTCCATGAAATCAAGAACTTGCTCAGGAGAGACAACAATTTCTTCTCTCAAGCCAGCCACAAAAATCCCCCTCTTCCAAATGTAGAGGAAAACAAACAATAATTCATAGTTAACAGTGAATGGCAATTAGAGGATGTATAAGATACAACCATAGATAGAAACCACAAAATCATACCTCAAGACTCTCATGAATTTGTAGCTTCCGGTGTTCAGGGGCTAATAAATCATTAATTTCTTCGTTATAAATCTCCATGTAGGACATGCGCAGAAGAAATTCTCTATCCAAATCCTTAAAAGCAAGAAATAGCAACTATAAATTTCTCCCATAAAACTTCTGTATAACACTATCTTTCCTAAAGTAGAATCCATATCAATTTACACCATAACATGGTCTTCGAGTCTACATCCCGACTATGAGCCTTATCATGGTAACTTTAGGCTTCTCTGTGAAAAATGTTCTAACTCAGCATCATTCATAGTGCTTGGGTCATCTATCCACCGATAGGATATCTGCAATCCACATGGCAGACTATCTTACTGATGGTTCACAACCCTTAATCAAAGCAACCAGAGGATTCCATCCAGCTAATAAATGCAAATTTGCTCATTAAATTGGACCTTCACCCATAACCTGGAATCTACCAATTGTAGGATCCAGGTTAGAGTTTCAAAATGGTTTCCATCCATAATATGGCCTGCCCGATGGATAGTTGGATCCATATCCATGATGACATATGTAAAACATCGATGGCACTATCAGCAGGACTTGGACTGAAAAAGTATAAGAGTTACTATAGGCAGCACTATAGGCAGTACTTGGCCTGAAAAAGTATAATAGTAAAAAAAAATATTAGAAAAAACATAAAAACATATGTTTCCAAGCCTACACAATTGCAGGCCTCATAGTCCTTTCAAGAGTTGGCATCCAGGTTAATGCACTGTGAATGCAAAAAATTATGCTACAAAAAACAAGTATGTCATCTTAGAGCTTTCAGAAAGAACATTTGCACATCTGAACAATGTTTTTTTATAGAATTAAACCGAGAATGGCATAGATGAAATGAGATAAAATGTGCCATACAGGATTTAGAACTTAATTTTCGTGTTTCAATCTGCCGAATGTGACCATTACACTGATTATAAAATTTCCTATGTATTGTCCATAAATATCACTATATTAGACATTATATCACATCATACAAAATATGTACAACAATTCTTACAAATATATTTATGTACCACTTTCATGAATGGGGAAAGATAGCAACTAAGAACCTGTGTCTACCCAAATTACCTGAAAATAAAAAGAGTTACCTCTTGTATAATGTAGAATAAATCATGGACAGAGAGGGGGATAACCCCTGGTTCAGATATCGATCCTCGCATTGTATGTGTTTTTCCACTGTTAGTCTGGCCGTATGCAAAAACAGTACCTATAGACAAGTCAAAGACGAGAAAAATAATTAATTGGCATTGGAATTGACATTTATTAAAAGAAAGAGAAGAACAAAAAATAAATCTCTCATATAACACATTCCTATGATGAAAGGATTACAGACATGTGAAATGTCAATTGGATTACTTCAAAATTGAATGATGACACACGCATGAAAACACATACAAAAGTCACACCTATGAGGTGACGTGTGTGTGCGCAAGCGCGCCCGCACACACACACCGATGCGCAGATGCATGCAAGAAAAATAGGAGAAAAAATGCCCGGGCATCAATTTGATGCATGGATCATAAATGTTGATGCAATTCTATATTCATTCAGATCATTTCTCTTAGAGGTTGGGGGTGCTATATTCATGCTCCCTCATAATTATGCTCCACATTATATCACAGCCCTAGAATAAAGCCAAAATTGCCTCCGTAAATCCTAACCAAGCCCCAACTTGATTCGAATTTGGTTCAAAGGAATAGTATATACAATAAAAGTACCTCATAAAACAAGAACCATAAAGAGAATTTTCAAAACTTCCATTTCTGGAAATTTCCAGCACATAAAAATAAAATAATACTAGTCCATCTTCCATGTTCACACTTCTTTCGTACATAAAAAAGTCTCCAAAAAGAACAAAGAATAGAGTCCTATTTTAGTAGGACAGCTAGTCTAACGTAAATTTTAGTAGGACAGCTAGTCTCAGACAAAAAAAAATCAGATATTCAACTATTGGGAGTCCATGTGGCTGTGAAACACAACATAAATTAATTTTTCTAAATTGTATGATAGAAATAAAGAGTCCTCACATTCGTATAAATATGCCGTCAGAGATATCAAAGGAGAATTTATCTCTTCCCTATATTATAGACTGTATCTCATTAAGACTTCTTTTTTCCTAGCCAAAAATTCTTTCAGACATCTTAAGCTATACTGAAATGTGCTCATCTCATTCTTAGCAATGGGCTTCTCCTTTTTTTTCTGTACGAGTCATCACAAAGAGACATCACCTTAAAGTTGCACATGATATAAGGGTGTATTCCATCCCAAATGAGTCCCCCCTCACTTGCGTATTCTCTTTTTTCTTCTTTCTTCCCTGTTTTTGTTGCCTTTTCTGGTAATAAGATTAGACTGCATTATACACAGGTTTCGAAAAAAACTCAATTATAGTAACTTGTTTCCCAGGCATCTCTAACAGTTCCTCATCTAGCCCTTGCAATTCCAATTTGGGGATCCATGTACTTGTTGCAGGTCAGCCTATGCATCAACTAGGTACTGTCAATGAGCTTCATTCCAGGTCTTCATAGACTTGATGACTATGAGCCGTTGAATTTGGTTTTCCTTTTCTTCTTCGACGTCTTGAACCCTTATCTTGTCCTTTGAAAGGAGGTTGAAATGGCTTTAGAAAACTATAATTATTGTGATAAGTTGTTTTAGTTCATGGTGCATTAGGGCGCATGAGTAATATCATATTGTAAATACCAAAAAATTTATGCATGCCAAGACATGCATATCACGCTAAATGTTGGTATGTCCGTAGGTTTTATCATTAAGTTGGTGGTGTGTGTGTATATGTGTGTTAGTATTAGTGGGGGTTGTCAATAATAGTTGTACGGAATATAAGTATAAATCATAAATAGGTATGAAACAATCTAACTCATAACCCTAATTTTCCCTGACGTAGTGCTAAGTGCATGCTCACACAAACATACATCTATAGCATCTATTCAAGAAAACAAATAAGTTTATGTATACACAACATTTACATAAGGGGTGTTCATACCAAATCAAAACCAATAAAAATAAAGAACCTACAAGGCATAAAAATTGAGTCGATACAATAAGCTAATCAATGATGTTAGAAAAGAACAATAATAAAAAAAGGTAAAAAGTAATAAAAATAAGTAAAGAAAAATATTGTAATTGTGAGTTGTGTGGCCCTCAACCTACGTCGAAGTAGGTGTTCAATCTCACAAAAGTGAGATCTTTGTTTATTTTTTGTCTTTCATTCTTTGGATTATGATATTTATCATTTTAATAGTCCATGTGAACTAAGATTATATTTATATGAAATGATGGGTCTCCATGTGTAATTTTTTCTCAAAAGCCCTCTAGTTTCCCACTTCAGGGAAGCTAGTTCTAAGCATTGATTTCATTTTTTCAACATCAATCAATTATGGTTCAACGTGGTAGCTTGAACTGTCTGAAGTTGGTCATGCCTATGAATCATCCAAGGGCTTCTTGTAACAATTTGCGGTTGTTCATTCGTGGAATTGAGCTCTATGTGAAGTTCAACTATGTTATGGATTGTCCTATGCTTGCCCTAGGGATGAATAAACACGACATTATAAACATCTCAAGCTGTAGGTATTATACATACACTCCTACACCAACAATTTGAAAGATCTGATGTTCCTTCCAATTATAACACTGAATTTTCATCAATTGCATACATGTTTAACCATCTACAAGGATGCAACAAGGGGAGATTAGCAATCCCTAATTGATAACACGTTTTGGTGTAGACCTTGGTGCACATGTAATCTCTGATTCGGGATTAATGCTTCAAAAACTCACTTATTCTATCTATTACTCTCCAATTTTGATTGATATTGTTTTACCAGTTTGATTATTATTGTGGTAACATCAAATGATCACCAATGATTAGATCTATATTAGATATCTACAGATCGAATAGGAATCTAGAGCATTTTCTGATTTTTTGAATCTGTGTATATCAACTCTACCCGAGTTGATTTCACTTAACCATGTGACATCATGCTAATCTGAAATTGTGTGGAGAAGATCATTTGTTCTATGGGAACACTAGAACCAAGTTTCAACGAGACATGGGCGTGTTTGAGAGTTTGTACAACCTGATTTCCTTTTTTCAAATTTTGTGCCCATGTTCCAACAGATGTGAATCGGGTAATTAATCAAATATATTAGAGACAAATAATTATAATTCTCTCAATAAAGCTGAAGAATAAACACTAGGTATATTTCCATTATTTGTAATTCTATTTTGAACATTTCCACTGTTCATAAATCCTATCATGAAAAACAGTTCATTTCTGGTAAAGACTAGAGATCACTTTTCAAAAACATATCTCTCATACAGATGTATGCATATCTGCCAAAGTTATATATGCAATTTGTATGTATCTAAAAAACCAAACACAATCCTTCTTCAATTTGGCCTACTCAATGCTCATGAGATTCCAGAATTTGTAGCTATAAAGACATGGATCTTTTCAAAATATAATAATTTCACAAATTATTCACACAAATTTCTAAATTATCCTATAAACAAGGCTTGGTAAACCCCGATCCAACATCTACACAGAATCCAAAGCAAATTTTCTCTAAAACAAATAGAAGTACAAGAACACGACAATTAAAAAGTCTAAGTAACCAGATCATTACATTTCGTGCATACCGTTAAATCCGCGGACAACATCAGAAACGATCTCTTTCGTTCGAGCTTCATAAACTTGAACCGTCTTGCATTCATCACCGAAAATCCGATCTGTGAAACAAATTGAAGACGACGAATCAGAAATTGAACATAATACATCAAAAATGAAAGTAAAAAGTGTGACGATGAACTAAAAAAATCGTCAAGGGGGCGGAAAATGTACCGAATTCAAACTTAGTGGAATGGTTCGAAAGTGAAATGGAGTTTCCGGAGATTCTCCAGGGGCTCGTCTTCACTTCCTCTGAGGAGAGAGGCCTTGCACGAACAGCGACGAAAATCCTCTCCATCGTCGTCGAAGAACGGAGAAAATCGGAAGTAATTTAGGGCAAACTGAGTGGGAAAAATGCTCGTGGCGTTTGGTTATTTTTTTCGCTCTTTTTCAACAGCCTTCTTCTATTTCTTTCCCGCCTTCCAGATCAGATTTATTTGTCAGTGTGCAATGACGAGAAGGCCATCGTATTAATGTACGAAAATGCCCTCACATTATATTTGTGTAATGACCAAAATACCCTCATATTATATAATGACGAAAATACCCTTGTTGACAATGCGCGGGTTACTGCCTTTGCTCCCGCCAACACGTTTTCTAAAATGCACCAACCATCGAAGGCTTTAGATCAGACGATAGAGATCGTTTTTAATTCCAATCTTCTACAACCTAACGGATCTCGAGACTATGAGATTACCAATTGCCAGTCATTTTAAAAAAACGTGTCACAGATCCCAAACAAATGGCCTAAATTTTCATTCCCCATTTGCCTGTGATGTGTCATAATTTTAGGGCCATTTTTGAGTATCCATGTCACGTTAACTCAAAAACTGATTGTCTAAGGACTCGTTGGTGGTTTCAAGATCCTTTTAGGTGGAATGTTGGGGTTATAAATGATCTCCATCATATGATTTCAAGCAGCAAATCGGTTTAAAGGGGTTTCCGACGTTGACTCTTTTTAGAAGATCTATTGGCGCAAATAGAGATACTCTATATAATATAGATGAGATCTCATAAATGCCCTTGGCACCAAAAGCATTATTGTGAAATAGGCTAGTCGAAAGAACTAGGGCTAGGTCTGGACTAAAGCATGGTTGGTTGATTTTGCTCCATTCAAATTTGGCTTTAGTATTTGCTACTATCAAGCAAACACTATCCAAATTTGGGTTCTCTATTTTCTACAATCTCTTTTTTTTATTTTTTTTTTTCTTTTAATTATAATGATGTCGTATGACATAAAAAACTTGAATGCGCGTTATATATCATAGAGAGTATGATAGTTCAGGAGCAACACTTAGAAAATAAATCTCACACAGCAAAATACTTACATCAAGTAATACATGGGAAAATTAATCATACTCAACAACCTTCTCCGTATTAATATAAGGGAAGAAGCAAACATGAATTTTAGAATCCACGAGCTCAAACCTCACAAAGGAGGGAGGATACCAAATCAGCTACCTCTAAATTGATTCCTTAGGGATAAGGTGAGTTTTAAAATATTTCTTAATTTGATAGCATATATTTTCGCTCGTATTAAATAAAATGTAAATGATCACTTCATTAGTTATGAAACTTAAGAAAATAGTTTTAGGTACTGACGAATGGTAGCTCCGTTAATTTGCGAGGCTTCAGGTCGTGGGTTCTAAACTCCACGTTTCCTTACTCCCTTATATTAATATAGTGAGGTTGTTAGGTGAGATTTATTCTCCTGTGTGTCAAGCACTACAAGGGCCCATTTGTCAATATTTCAGAAAACATAGGAAAAGATTTTGTAAATCCAATGAATTCTAGCTCTTTGAGAATTCATAGGAATTCATTGTTTTTCGATGTTTGAATTGTGTAATTGGCACATAGAAAATAGAACATGAGCACCATCGATAGTATATATCTCACACACCCAATAAATTCAACTTTCTACTATGAAGAAAATTTCATCAGAGAAAGGAAAATTAGGAAAGAGCAAAAGAGAGTTTAGGAGAGAGAAAGAGACTTGAGGAGAGAGAAATAGCTTAAGAAAGAGAAAAATTAAAAGAAATATATAAAGAAAAAATTTAGGAAAGAGAGATTCGGAGATAGACATATAAAAAGGAGAATGATAATAGAAAGTTAATAAAGAGAGAGGAGAGAGAAAGAGAGAAAGAGAGAGAGAGAGAGAGAGATTTAATATTTATTTATTTTTAATTAATTTTCTTTTTCTTTTTTTTTTTAAAATTTTAAATTTTTATATTTATATTTATGTATATTATTATTTTATTTTATTTAAAAAAAAAAAAATTTAAAGAAAAAGTAAAAAAATAAAAAATAAAATCACTCTTTCTCTCTCTTTTTCTTTTGATAAAATAAATAGAAATTAAAATAATAATAATAATAAAATAATAAAATTCTTTTATTTATTTTATTTTATTATTTGATTTATTATTATTATTTATTTTATTATTTTATTATTTTATTTTTTAATTTTTATATTAATTTAATTTATATTTTTTATTTATTTGATTAAAATTTTCTATTTATTTTTTATTTTTTTATGTTTGTATTATTTAAAATTTTTTTTAAAAAATAATTTTTAATTAAAATTTTTTTTTTAATCTTATTAAAAAAAATTATTTTTAATTTTTGTATTTTAATTTATTTTTAATTTTAATTTTTAATTTTTTACTTTTTAATTTTATTTACTTTTTAATTTTTATTTATGTTATTAAAAACATATTATTTTTTGTATTTTTTGTATTTTTATTTTATTTTAAATTTTATTTAAAATTTTTTTATTTTTTATTTTTTATTTGAAATTTTTTTTTTAATTTTTTAATATATTTTTTATTTTTTAAAATTTTTTAAAAATTTTTTAATTTAGTTTTTATTTCATTTTTTATAATTTTATAATTTATAATTTATAATTTATATTTTTTTTATTCTTATTTTTTTTACTTTTTGTTATTTTATTTTTATTTTTTTTACTTTTAAAAAAAAATTTAATTTTTTATTATTTTAATTTTTTCAATAGTTAATTTTGTTTAAATTTATTCATTAAAAAAAAGAGAGAAATAGAGGAGAGAGAGTGACATCGAGAATAGTAAAAGTTTCTCGATGAAATCCTCTTATTTTAAAGGGATTTGTCAATTTCTAATAGAAAAGAAAATTTAAAAATTTTCTATAATTTTCAATGGCACAACTTTATTGCCAAACATAGAAAAGTATCACATTTCCTTCCTTTTCGATGATTTCTTTTCCTCTCTCCCCATCTAAACAGACCCTCAATTTTTCGAAAAATATAAGAAAAGATTTTGTAAATTCAATGGATTCCAACTCTTTGGGAATTCATAAGAATTCATTATTTTCCGGTGTTTGGATCGTGTAATTGGCACATAAAAAATAGAAAATGACCATTATCGATAGTATATCTCACACACCCAATAAATTTAATTTTCTATTATGAAGAAAATTTTGTGAGAGAAATAAAAATTAGGAAAGAGAAAAGTGAGTTTAAGAGAGAAAAAAATTAAGAGAAAGAAATTAAAATAAATATGTAGAGAGAAATTTTAAAGAGAGAGAGACTCGGAAAAAGAGACATCTAAAAAGAAGAATAATAATAGAGATCTAAGAAAGAGAAATAGAGAGAGAGAGATTTAATTTTTATTTATTTATTATTATTTTTATTTTTTAATTTTTTTTAATTTTTTTAAAATTTTAAAATTTTTAAAATTTTAAAATTTTTATTTTTTTACTTTAATTTTAAAATAAATAAATAAAAATTAAATAAAAATAAATAAATAAAATAAAAAATAAAATCACTCACTCACTCTCTCTCTCTCTCTCTCTCTCTCTCTTTCTTTTAATAAAATAAATAAAATTAAATAAATTAAAAGTTAAAAAAAAATAAAAATAAAATAAAATAATAAAATAAAATAAAAAAAATTAAAATATTTTTTTATTTATATTATATTATATTATTATTTGATTTATTATTATTATTTTTTTATTTTATTTTATTATTTGACTATTTTATATATTTTAATTTTAATTTTATTTTATTTATTTTATTTTATTATTTTTAAAATTTTAAAAATTTTGTATTTTTATTTTTATTTTTTATTTTATTTTATTTTATTAATTTTTTTTTAAGTTTTAATTTTAAAATTTTAAAATTTTAATTTTTGTATTTTTATTTTAAAATTTTAAATTTATTTTTAAAATTTTAAATTTTTATTTTTTATTCTAATTTATTTTTTTATTAAATTTTTTTATTTTTGTATTTTTGTATTTTTATTTTTAATTTTATTTTTAATTTTTAATTTTTTTTAAATTTTATATTATTATTATTATTATTTTAATTTATTTTTTATTTATTTTATGAAAAAAAAATTATTTTTTTTTTTTTAAAATTTTAATTTATTAAAATTTTGTTTTTATTTTTTATTTATTTTATTAAAAAAATATTTTTTATTTTTATATTATTTTATTATTTTATTTTTTTTATTTTTATATTTTTATTTAATTTTTATTTTTTAATATTTATTTATAATTTTTTATAATTATTTTTATTTTATTTTTAAAAATTTTATTATTATTATTTTTAAGTCTTATTTTTTTTTATTCTTATTATTTTTATTTTTTTTACTTTTTTAAAATTTTTTAATTTTTTATTATTTTATTTTAATTTTTGTAATTTTTTCAATAGTTGATTTTGTTTTAATTTATTCATTAAAAAAGAGAGTGAGAGATAGAGGAGAGAGAAATCGAGAATGACAAAAGTTTTCCGATGAAATCCTCCTATTTTAGAAGGATTTGTCGGTTTTCAATGGAAAAGAAAATTTTGAATTTTCCTATGATTTTCAATGGTATAACTTTGTTGCAAAACATAGAAAAGTATCACATTTCCTTTCTTTTCTCATGATTTCTTTTCCTTTCCCCCTATCCAAATAGGTCCTAAGTGTTTTGTTGTGTAGAATTTATTTCTCAAGTGCTACTCTTTATTTATCATACTCTCTATGATATGTAAGACACATTTAGGTTATCTATGCTGTATAATATCATTAAAAAATAATATAATTTTATAGTTAATTTTTCTACTTTTAAAATTTTACTTTAAAACTAAATATAACATTAATCAATCAATCAGCTTATCACACCAAATTGAACTGCGAATTAGGTTGTTTTACCCAACTCGTCATTCGTTAGTTGAATGAGCAAACTAAGAGCATTTCCAATAGAGGCATAAAAAACAACTCAGCACCCTCTAAACGATATGTTTAAAGCCTGATTTCTCTCCAATGGCGTAGCCTATTCCAAATGGAATAAGGTGCTAATGATTTTGTAGCCAATATTAGCTATTGGGCACTTGAGGCTTCAAATTTAAAATATTATATTTTATTAGATTAAAATATGTTAAAATTATAATATTAAATACATTTACATCCCTTCAATTAACAAAATATTTTGAAATGATTATTTTTAGCATCCTCCATTAGAGCTTTAAAATTTTGAAGTTAGAAATCAAAGAGTTAAATTTTCCACGTCATCCTCCAACAGTTAGTTTTGACTACTCCTCATTGGAGATGCCCTAAGTAACATGAAGCTAGAGTCCTGCATATGGCAGCCCAAGAAAAATTAAGGCACGGCTAGGGTTTATAGCCTAAATCCATACTCCTAGGGCTATCAATGGGTCAAGTAAGATGAGCCAACATTTAGCCCACCACCCATTTTTTGTGCCTAACCCGACTAAACCCCATCAGTCTATTAGGATTCATGCCATCATGTGAGAATTTAATCTAACGGGGCTGCTACTACCCCCACCAAATATTCAATATCCCTTGTTCAGCATAGCTCAAAACCATTGATTACTTTGAATCTGACAAAGAGATTATTTTTCGTTCCAATTTTCCACAACTAATATTGAGATCATGAAAATATCATCAGACAGTCATTTTTTAATTTCACGTGACACATATCCCAAAAAGTGGCCTGTGAGTGTGTCGTGTGCAATTAAAATTTGATTGTCTGATGATATTCCCGAGATCTCAAGATCAACTATGTGAAAGATTGGAACAAAAAATGATCTCCCTCTTCCTATTAATAACAGTGAAACGATTTTATTTATTTATTTTTTTTCTAATGAAGCAGTGAACCGATTTTTAGCTGCACTTAATGGGGCCTTGCCCCAATTAGACTTCACAATGTCTTGGTGCATCTGAAATCATTTAGAAAAGGTAATGAGATATTGCTCTAAAATTGCTGTGCATAATAACAACAACCATTCATTTCATTTTTTATAACATTGTATTTTTTGAATTTTACCATTACGGGTACGCTTGAATGCAGGTAATGCAGTGACTTCTTTGTGTAACCATCATTACACATCATTACGAGGCAGTACAGCCCATGATCTTGTATTTATTTTAGGATAAGTACATTGAAAAAATAGAGCTGCGCTATTGAAAACACTATCAAACGGCTAATCAAGCAAGCAATGGGATCCATAGTCACCAAGTCTTGGTAATAATTCAGCAAGGTTAAAATTCAAAAAAATCCGAAAAAAATAGGACAAGTTTCTGTCTCACTTGCCTTAGATAGTTTCTATATAGACCCCACCTGATTGGAATGCATGGATCCACCATGCATTCCAACTCATATCCCCGGCCAGGTCACCAGGTCTAAAAATGCAACTATACTTTTAGTTGCCTTGAGATTTTTAGACCTGAAGAAAGCCTGTAGCAGATCGTAACTTTCGTTTTAGTTGAGGATGGTGCATGGGACCTCCCTTCGCCAAACATGTCAAGCATAAAAAAATGCATAATACGAAAGAAACGTCGGGCGTGTGAAATAATTTTTTTTGCAATACATATATATATATATAAAATTTATCAAGGGCCAGGACTATGCGCCCGGGTGTAGAAAAAGTTCTACACACACTGTCAGCTGGCCATCATGTAGCCTCCATCGCGAGGATCAGGTGCCATGGCAACATAGGCAAGGTTGATTAGATCTCATTAAAAAAAAGTTGTTTTTATGACCTTTCCACCGTTAAAAATATAGTCAAAGTTAGGGAAAATCAATGCGTCAAATAATTAGGGCGTTACCTTATCTTTGGCCCATCAAAATCAGATGTCCCATGGCTGATCAATCCAAAACAAGATTTGTTTTGGGTTGATCATGCCACGTGGCATGTGATCTAGCGACAGGGCGCACGGGCCACCCTGTGCACCCGGGCAAATTCTCCCCTTTGCCTAATTTATCGGTCTAGGTGTGGATGTTCCTACTTACAGCTTCTAGATTGTCTCCATATCAGGCAAATTAGTTGATTTTTTATTTTTATTTTTTTTACTAATGTACGGTATCAGCAATAATCTCATTTCTTTTCATTTCATAAAAAAAAAATCTCATTTCTTCTGATGGAAAAGCTGGTTTGCCTTCTACTCTTACCCGTGTACCTGGTGCTTGGGCCCTGCACCTGATAGCAACTCTTTCCGTAGACAAGGCGAGGGCTCTTAGCCTACTTAAATACTAAAGGGTCTCCTAAAGACAAAAAGGAACTTCACTGGGACTATTTGGCTGGGAGAAATGATAGCATGATTTCATATAAACACACTACAAGATTTGTGGTCTGTTGAGATTCCTTACAGAAAATCAGACCAAACTAACTATGGAGTTGACATGAAAGAACCACCGAATATGATATCCGTGTACCATTGAATCGCCAATTAATTAATTAGGAAAGAGATAATTTTTCATACTTCCATCTTATCAGAAACAAATAAAGATGACGAACATAGGGTCTGGATCTCCTTTGGTTAAGAAACACCATCCTTGGATTACAAGAGCCTACAGTGGCTTGGTCACAATGTTGTATTGATCACCTAGCCTTCTTCCTAGTATACAAAATTGAAGCTTGTTTGCGTCATTGGAACGAAATTAAAAAAATAATAAAAAATTACCAGTTATTATTTAAGTCCGTCGCTGACACCCGGCGGCATTCCTAGACTCTGGGCAAGATTACTCATTCTCTCTTTCATGGCCTGAAAATCCACGACCCAAGTTTCAGATCAAGCAAGGGGAGGAGGAAAGAGTTAAATTGTTTTCTATTGAAGATAGTAAGTGATCATCACCTGAACACTCTTCTGATGTGCATCCTGGTAGGCTTCAGTTACCAATAGTGAGAGCTTCTGCACGAAAAACCGGACAGATGTCAATATTCCAAATTTTCATCAACTTTTAATATGGACACCTGTAAAAATCATTTGATCTCAGATACAGGAGGGACCACAAGTGGAACCTGTGCATGGTGATGGTCTAAATTAATGCTGAATAATGTGTTATTTGACAAAGTCTGCCGTTGCTGGCCTCGAGCCCGGATGAAAAAGGAGGGTTAGCTTTTGGTTGACAGCTGGCTGTAAATCCCATCAATTCACTATGGCAGATCATATTACAGCTGAACCAAATAGCTGGGACAAGAAGGTGACGATAACGTTATTTGACTGCAGCAGTTCCCTCCCATCACCACTATGACATTAAATAGCAGATGTTATTGTGATGCCCAGTAAACACCTTGGAAAAATTAATGGTTTAACATTAATAATACCTATTATTGTAGTATACTAATATTTGATCTAATCACACATAATTCTTATCTAATGTTTTGTTACTTCCGTAATTATTACAAGTTAAATTATCTTTATAATGGGATTCCATCCATTCCAATTAGATTTGAAGACAAAAGATCAAGTAGGGTATAATTAGCAGAGAATAGAACATTTGATAGAATAAATCGATGAATATTTGTACAAAAATTAGCTACTTAAAATGTATCAACATAGCTCCCCCCCCAACCATTATGTAAATAAATGATTTGATCAACTATGATCAAAGAAAAGAACTCCAGTGTCAATTGATGCAAACCATTGGTGCCAGATCCAATTTCTCATTAATATGGCATAACATTTTCAAGAAAACGAGAAATCTATTTCAATTGCTGTTAGGCGAACTTTTGCAGCCAAGATCTTCCTTCTTTGTAAATATAACAAAGTGGAACAGAACCTTTTAGTATGAGGATCCAATTTCATGCAAGGCTCTACGATTTTAATCTCACAATTTTTTTTAAAAAAAAAAGAAAGTGATAACATCAAAAGAAACTAAATTCACTTACTTCAGGGCCTAACTCCATTGCAGCCTCAGTAATTTCAGTACGTACAGGTTGTTGGTTTCCAGAAAGGGTTACCTGTCAAGGACTTCAATCAGAAATGAATGCAAAATATTCTTCAGCGTAATATGGATAACGTTTCATAATGAAAGATGTGAGACCATAAAATGAAGAAGAGCACCAAATTCCAACTCAGTAGAAACCTTCTATCCTACCCACTATTCAAGAAACGTGCTCTATGGACACACTAGTCTTTTAGGCTGGAATCCAAAATAAGAATATACTTACTTAGAATGCTTTACTTTTATATCAGCTGAAATGTTACAATAATACTCATTGATAAGTTTGGATTATACAGCATGGACATACCAATTTCCAAAACATGCACTAAAACAACCATATCTAAGAAATTAGATAACTCAAATATAATAGAACTTTTAGCTGATAAATGTTGAACAAACTTTCTATGGTTATGAAAGAATCACTCGATGAGCAGATTTAAACTATATTAATACCAAAATATTAGAATGTTTGAAAATTTTGAAGATTAGTAAAATAAAGAATAACATAAGCATATAAGAAATAATTCTTTTCGCATATTTAACAATATAATTGATATCATGTGCTGATGTGCATAGAATTATTACAAAATGAATAATATATAAAATAAAATTGTAAATTTCAATAAATTGATAAAATATATTACAGCAATCTGATCATAATAATATGTCATCCACTTATATAACAAAGAACCACATATTATACTATAACATATACACTATTTCAAATATCTAATTCAAGTTTGGCATTGTAGAGTGCTAGACTCACATTCTGTCAACACGTGACATATAGAGTAACACGCTAGAATAGGACAAGGGTACCAACGTACCAGTACTATATATATTATACGATATATACTACATGAAAACTATTTGATCATATTTTAAAATTAAATAGGTACATTTTGATAGCACTAAACAGTTACATAACACACCCGAGGCTAAACCCTTAATGAGCATAACGACAAGGAAGCAATACTTAAAACATCCACAAATGACATAAATTTCATCCTAGTGCAATACGTGATTGCAAAAGCCAAGAAATAACAATATGGAGACAGGACTACCTAATGCAAATGATTTGAAATTGTCAATTGAAACTAGATGGAGTACAAGTGGCTGAGATGTGTATGTTAAGGTAGATGCACGGAGTAACAAAAAATGATAGAATTAAAATGAGTATACAAGACGTTTAGGGGTCGCCTCAATAAAAGAAAATTAACAAATGCTGTTTGAGATGGTCTAGGCATGACATTTGGAGGCCAGATCATCTGCAAAGGATTGAACGACACAAGCATAGTGAATTAGGAGAAGGCGAAGGTGTAATGTCCTGAAAATTCGATCCCAAAAGAGACCAATCTCGGTATGCATGCCGACACAGAAACCGATAACCTTTTTAAAAATTATGGTCTTATATGAAGTGTGATGTGGGTGTGAACCGTGGGCCACATGAGTGGCAAGTTTAAACGCTCAAGTTAAGTGTGTAAGTTGTAAGTGAACCAACCCAAATTAGCTAATACTTTCGTTGTGTACGTGTGCTTAGCATGGAAGCATAACCTTAGTTAGAAAGGGGTTTGAAACCCACGTTCATAATATGAACTCAGTAGCATTTACTCTTGCATTTATGTCTTTGAGGTTTTAGAGAGAGAGAGAGAGAGAGAGAAGGAAGAAAGGAATTCGGTTATAACCGTCTACTTAATCAAGAGAAGATTGGAGTGTGTACAAAGGAACGAAGCGTGATCGAAAGCTACGATTCGATTCCGATTTTGATTGTCGAAGGATCGGTGAGTTCGTCTCGAAACCCTCGTCGGCAAATTACCTCGAGCATTGTGCTCGATCATGATAAGGTAAGCGTTGTGGTTAAATTAAGTGAGTGGGTGTGGTTGTGCTAATTTCATGATGAGAAGAGTAGATTTAGAAGTTTTAAGATAGAAAATTGATAGGGAATGGGTTTGAGAAGAAAAACCCTTGAGATTGATGAAATATGGCAAATTCGATCGATCAAATTTGAATTCGATCGATCGATTTTGACATAATAGTATGAAATATGATTTGCCTTGAAAACCGATCAATCGAAATGGGATTCGATTGATCGAATTGGGTATTAGTTGATCGAGTTGAACACTCGGTCGATCGAAAGTGGAAAAACAGAGTGTGTTAGGTGATTTCTGGAGGAATCGACCGATCGAAAAATAATTTGATCGATCGATTTGGGAAATCAATCGATCGAGTAATAGATCTCGATCGATCGAGTTTGTAGCGCCAAGAATTTGGTTCTCTGAAGGAGTCGACCAATCGAATTTGAAAATCGATCGATCAAAATGGGATTCGATCGATTGAATTGGACAGATTAAGGATTTTGTTATGTTTTGTTTGAGGGACTTTGGGGAGATCTTATATCTTTCCGTTTTACGTCATTTCTGACGTATGAATTATGATATGTTACGTCTTAGGTTTGAGCTAGAAGATGTGTGAGAAAAGCTAGCGGATTAAGGACTTTGCTTGTGACTTCGTGATTGAGGTAGGAAAATCTCTATACCATGCGCATTTGATACGACTAACATGTAAATTATGATATGAAGTGGTCAGTCGTCAATTACTATTGAATTTTGCATAAGCTTTATAAAAATGTGAATGTGTAAGCATGTGTGTGCATTTTGGAGGTCGTGTTTATGATGTGAGAATCTTTCAAGATTCATTCCGATAAATGTGTGAGAAAAAATGTGTTTTCCAATTTCTAAATTAGATATAATTATCACATTACACGGCAATAAGCTATATGTAAGCACTTTGATTTAAGGTTTATATGTGAATACCCAACCGACACGGCGGGATATCCGTGACCGGTACGGCGGGATATCCGTACAACCCTTCGTGAATTCCTGAATTCTACCGGCCAACGATAATTGTGTTCGGCACAAGCGTCTATCATCCTTGAGAGCTTGGGCATTTTGTGAATGGTTCATGTGAACGATGGTGGTGGGTATTCCATCGGGGGCTCGATATTATATATGCTCGAGGGATTATTTAAGTGAAGCACTTTAAGTTTCTTTCTTGTGTTATAGGAATCAGTAGAAGAATATGTGATAAGCTTTCCAAATTAAGAAAACATGTGGTTGTTTCTTTCGGTTATCTTCGAAATTGTGTATCTTTATGAGAAAAATCATATTTTAGTTTATGTCATAAGATATATGTGTGATGTTAAGAATCTGCATACTATTAGTATTTCCCTGCTGAGCTTATGCTGTTAGCTCATCCCTCGACTATACGTCACAGGTACAGGAGCTGAGGTCGACTTAGAGGATTTTGAAAGGGAAGAGGATCCTAATTTCTCTCCTGGGAAGGAGGACTTAGAGCCTCATCCTGAGAATTGCTTCATTTGTGCAAAGCACAGGTAGGTCCGACTTTGGGATTGATGGGTTAAAGTATATATTATGATGTAAAGCATATAAACTTTTGGGTTTCATGTGTATTATTCTTTTGTGAACCATGTTTCGATGATGGTCGGCCATCAACGGTGGTTCTTTTCGGTTCTTCTGCCCATGAGTTTTACATGAGATTAGAACCGTTATTTTGTCTTTTGAGATATAGAACTGGAGATTTTCTTTTGCCTATGATGACCCTATCTGCTTGAATGGAAGTCCTGCTTTGTTTCCGCTTCGTGTGTGGTTGTGCCAAGTGTTCCGTTCGGGGATCGGCCTTAGTGTCGATCTGACGGTCCGGGTTTCGCGAGTAGGAAATCCGGGCTGTCACAGAAGATCAATAAAGAACTAGAGGGAAGCAGTGCGAAGCAACATAAGGGATTGAGGAGTGATAGAGAGTTTTAAGTTTAGACAAAAAATAAGTAGAAATGGGACTATCAAAGCTGACCCCAACTAGAGACAAGGTGACAATGATGACGACGAATTAAAACTACATGAAGCGACAATAACATCAATAATTCAATGGAAAAATACAACAATTTGTGGGTGCTCCCCATAAAATGTGCTTTTATATTAATTGCAAACCCACATTTACTTAATTGACTCTCCTACTTCAGTTATAAAATTATGAGTTCAGAACATTTGTCTATGGGAAAATTTAAAAAAAAAACCATGATCTTTCACCTCAATGCCCCTAAAGCACCCAAACTATGCATAATATCAACTAAACCCTTGTAGAATACAAATGTACCAAAATTAGACCCCTACCGTCACACCTCGTTATCTTTTCGATAGAAAGTGATGACATGGAGCCTTAAAGGCACTGACGTGGAGCATTTCAAGCAGTGATGTGGCCACTTAAGTTGTACACATGGTAAGTACGTGACCTAAGCCCTTTAACCTATCTTCTTCTTCTTCTTTCTTTTTCATTTGTGTCTTCTTCTTCCTCTTTCTTCTTCATCTTTTGTTTCTCCATGGCTGCTGCTTCTTCATTTTATTCCTCATTTTCTCCCTCTCTTTTTTACAAATGAGATGACTAATGAGACCTTGATCTCCCTAAACTAGCCTGCAGTAGATATAAAGTTGGGACCGAAATCAACAAATTTTCCTCTGCGATCAATTTGGGAAAAAATCGAGATTTTTTTGGGGATTGCAAAAAAATATATAATAAGATCATAGCTTGTCCTTCGAATCTATTTCTTCTTCCAACTAAAAGAATGAGGATATGAATTTGGACGAGAATTCTCTACAAAACCCAAAAACCCTTCTTCTCTGTTTTGAATCAACAAGAACTAAACTTCAGAGCACCAAATCACCATTTTTTCCTTGAAAACTTTGTGGAAACCAACTTTATTTTTCTCAAAACTCAAGCTTCTGTCTAACAAAGGCCTAGAATTGTACCCCACACCATTACTTTAATGAATTTTTTTTTTTTTTAAAAAGGTGCACTTTTTCTCAAAATCAGACATCTGACAGAGGATCCCGATGTCCATTATATTTTTTTATTTTTCAAAATTTGGATCTTTTGATAAAAACCCATTAAATGTTTGGACTCAAAAATCACTGATAAAAAAAAGGACTCCTAAAGTCATCTTTTGAGATATGAAAAAGTCCATTATTTTTTATTTTTGAGGATTTTTGAGCTTTTGATTCAGACCATTTACTCTTTGAACTCAAAAATCAAAACTCATGACTCCTAAACTTTTTTTTTTTTATCAGTAATAAGATTATATAGAAACCAGCAAGGCGCTGAAACCGTATACAATCAAGCAACACATATCAAAACATAAGCCTATCCCTAAGAACAACGCACACCACTTAGGTCCCCACACATTAACCCGGGTCCCAAGAGAAATTGGGGCTGCTGTCCTCCTGACCTTCACGCTCACCCCAGAAGGTAACCAGATCCGCGACCGCCCTAATAGCCATTCCGACTGGTTTGGTTTTGGCTACGAAAATTCTGCGGTTCCTCTCGCACCAGATGGTCCACAAGACGGCGAAAATCACTGCCCGCCAAGGTCCCCTATCCCCCCCTTCCACCTTCGCCGCCTCCCAACTCAACATGAGCACGTAAGGAAACCGTGGCATCACCCAGGACATACCGAAGGCTCTAAGGATGGCTCCCCATGCCTCATTCGCCGCACGGCAATGAAGGAAAAGATGAGCGGTAGACTCCGCCCCGTCGAAACACATAACACACGCAGTCAGGACGTTAATTCCCCTCCGAATCAGCTGGTCCCTAGTAAGTATTTTGTCCTGACACACCGTCCAGCAGAAAAATCTGATCTTAAGAGGAAGGGGAACCTTCCATAACCAGCTCCCGTCGAAACTGATGAGCGGTCGACGCGATATCCACCGGTATAGTGCTTTGACGCTAAATTTCTCCTCTCGATTCAGGTCCTAAATCCTCTGATCAGCCCTGATATTATTCCGCTGCGCCGCATATAACCTACTCAGCAACTCCACATAGCACCCCACCTCGCTGTCCCTGAGGCATCTTCTAATGGCAACATCCCAGATACTCCTCTCACTGACAAAGGACACAAACTCGTCAATCCTACCACCCGGGTTCAAGGAAAGGGCATAAATTCCCGAAAACATAACCTTGAGCGGACTCTCATCCAACCACGGATCTTCCCAGAAACGAATACGGGACCCGCACCCCTTTAGCGAAAACCTCCCAAGTGCAAGAAATATCCCTCCACCACAGCGAGGTATTCCTGTGGGTGGACAGATCTATCCCCCAATTCCCCCCTAAGAGACCATACTTATCACGCAAAACCGATCACCAGAGACTACTCCTCTCCTCCCTTTCCGTTCTCCAAATCCACTTTCCAAGCATCGCCACATTGGTTATCTTGAGACTCTGTATCCCCAGCCCACCATAAGCGACAGGCAACTGACACGTGTCCCAATTGACGAGGTGGTATCGTCTATTGAGACCTGCCCCCTCCCACAGAAACAACCTCTGAACATGCTCCAGTCTATCAATAATTTTAGCGGGGCACCTAAACATGGAGAGAAAGAAGATGGGGATCGATGAGAGCACCGCTTTGACCAAGACCAGCCTTCCCCCACTACTCAGCAGCGTGCCTTTCCAAGCCGACAACCGCTGCTCAAATCTCTGCACGACCGGGAGCCAGTCACGACTCGTGGGCTTTCTGATCCCGAGCGGCATACCTAGGTTTCTGATAGGCAGCCCCTCAATGCGGCACCCAACCGAAACAACCAAGGAAGTCAGAGCTTGCTCCTCCACCCTAATACCCAATATCGTAGACTTGAGGAGATCAACCCGTTGGCCCGACACCGCCTCATACACTAAGAGCACATCAGCCATAGCGCGGATTTCCGTCACATCCGCCTTCCCAAATAAAATCGTATCGTCAGCATACTGAAGGTGCGTGATGAACCTCCCCTGATCGCCGATTCTGATGCCAGTAAGCATACCCAATACCCTTGCACGCCTGATCAGACCAGATAAAGCCTCCCCCACCATATTAAAAAGGAAAGGGGAAAGAGGGTCGCCCTGCCTGAGACCCCTTGAGCTCTTGAAATACCCCGCCGTTGTCTCATTAATCATCACCGAAAACCACGGAGAAGAATAACACCCGTGCATCCATTTCCTCCATGTGGCACTAAACCCCATCCTTCGAAGCATATACTCAAGACTCCCCCAACTAACCCAGTCGTAGGCCTTCTCCATGTCCACCTTCCAGACCACCACCGGCCTACGACTAGCATATGCCGAATGAATGGTCTCATTAACAACTGCCACAAGGTCCGTAAGATGACTCCCACGGACGAAAGCCCCCTGATTCTCATATATGATAGTACCCATCACCCACTTAAGCCTGTTAGCCAGCACCTTCGCGATAATCTTGTAGACACAGTTGATCAGATTGATCAGACGGTAATCAGAGATATTTTCAGCCCCATGAATCTTGGGAATGAGAGCAATAAATGTAGAATTTAGTGTTCTCCCAATATAACCCGAAGAATAAAACTCATGAAAAACCGCCATCAGCTCCACCTTAATACACTCCCAGAACCCACGATAGAATTCCATGGTAAACCCATCCGGCCCCGGTGATTTGTTGTTGCCACCACACCTGATCGCGGTCCACACCTCCTCTTCCGTAAATTTGCTTTCCAACCCCCTACTAACCTCGTCAGAGATAGATCTGAATTGCAGCTCATCCAAAACCGGTCTCGAGAGACCCACATCCGTATACAATCGTTCGTAAAAATCGAAAATATTGTCCCACACCTCCTCATGTCCCGTGTACTCCACCCCATCCACAGTAATATTCCCCAAATATTTCGATTTGTTGTGGGCATTCGCAACCGCATGGAAATACTTCGTGTTGGCATCCCCCTCTTTGAACCACCTAGCCTTCGCTTTATGCATCCAACAAAGTTCCTCAGCCCCACACGTCTCACTGAACTCCGCCTTAGCTTGAACTCTAGCCTCCCTCTCATCCGTCGAAAGATTTCTCGTCTCCTCCAGGTTATCTAACATTTTTAGCTTCGAAAGCTATTCCTCCTTTCGAACGTGCACCTTCCCATACTCATCCCTATTCCAAACCTTAATTTTGTCCTTTGTCCGACGCAGCTTAGTGATGAAGCGGAAGGCAGCCGTCCCAATGGACACCGGTTCCGCCCACCACCCCCAAACCTTCTCCCGAAAAGCGTCATCCAACAGCCACATATTCTTAAATCTGAAAGGGGACGGTCCCCTTCCCCGAGAATCGCAGGTAAGAACAATAGGCCTGTGATCCGAAATGGCACGCGCGAAGACTTCCAATCGGGCACCCAGGAAGAAGTCCAACCGCTCGGTAGTGCAGAGAAATTTGTCCAACCGACTGAGAGACGGCGAATCCTGTAAACTTGACCACATAAATCTGGCCCCCATCAACGGGATATCGAAGAATCCCCAGTCCGCAATGAAGGAGTTGAAATCCCTCATAACCCGAAGGTTGGTAGGCCCCCCCTGCTTCTCAAAATCCCAGCGGATAACATTAAAATCCCCAGCCAAGCAAAGTGGAAAATCCCATCGACCAGCCAACGCACTCAACTTGAACCAAAATCCCCTCGTAAATACCCGCAGAAGCTCCAAACTTTCCACATTGTTCATTTCAAAGACTACAGGCCGAGAAAATCCCCAATTCCTCATCAACCTTATCAAACAGAACCGATGACCAAGCCACGAGAATCCCGCCGGAAGCGCCGATGGAGTCAAGTCGTATCCAGTCCCAACTTCTCCCCCCCCCCCAAGATCAAGGCAACCTTCCTTCCATCACAGCTTCCCCACTTAATTTCTTGTAGGGTAACCACAACTGGTTTGTACGCCTTGATCACCCGCTTAACCCCCGACCGCTTCTGCCGTTCGCTAATACCTCTAACATTCCAAGATAATATCTTCATAATCGAACTAGTTTGCACCCGCCCAAAACGACCAACTACCGGTCACAGCCCCCTCCTTCTCCCATCCGACATACCCCAATGTAGTCGTGCCAGCTCCCGCAATCCACCCCGTCGCTTTCTCTTACTAATCTTCCTGCCTGTTATAATCGATCGGAACACCTCTCGTAGCTTTGCCTGAGAGCCTTAAACGTCATCCCGAGATTACGCCCAACTTCGATCAGCCGATCGATTTCCACCACCAATTCGGAATCCCGGCCCTCACCATAATCTGATTGAACAGAATAAGGTAGAATCTGCATACCGTCCACCGTCAAATGCCTCGGCTCGATGGTAACCGTCACTGGCCAAACCCCCCTATGAAGCACCACCTCGGTCCCCATCCTTCCCACCTCTCCCTCATCACAGGCTATTGCCTCGTTCTCCCCCGGTGAATCTCCGCAGCACTGCAAGTCCTCCGGATCGCTTCTAGTGGTTCCACCCCACGTCTGGAGCTCGCCATGAAATACAGAGGATCGGGTCCCTTTTTCAAACTAGGATAAAAACTGCATTCCCGGGTCGGTCCAAAGCCGAGAGACATATCCCAGCATTCCAGTTGGAAACGGGCTTAAAGACGACTTGCTCAATGAGTCCGGGTCATCGAAGCCGCTTAAAGTTCCCCTGTCGAAGCCATCCCTCTTAAGACCCGCGTCGGACCCGGAAGCGAGCATAAGAGGCCACGTGTCATAACCACGTGTCCCTCTCCCCTTAGTGATGTTAAAGGCCCTCCAGCCCGAAGTCCCGCGGTCAAAACCCTTCGCGGTAGACACAGAGCTTCCAGAGCCTTCCGTTGCCAGGCTACGTGTCGTCTCCACCGGCTTTCTCGCTCCCCTATGTAGCGGCGTAAGACGTCTTCTTCTTCGATAAGCCCTAGCAGGGCTTTTGCAAACCAGAGGAGCAGACCGCACAGGGAGGCCGACCACCTCGATCTCCATCGGGTCCCAGGTACGGTCACCTACCTCGTCCAACACCACCGTCAGTCCCCATCTCTCACCTACTTCCTATCGGTGCAAGTGTACGACATCCACATCACCGTGCCCATATGATCAGGACCGTCGATCGCCTCGAGGCTACCAGATCTCCGGCCGGAGCACCAATCGACACCACTTCACTAGAAATCTCCTCCAAACCCTCGGTCAAAGCAAAATGATCGAATCGGAAGGCGCCGCCGTCCCTTGCCGACGAGACCGGAGAGATGAAGATGCCCGAGTCATGCGCTGAGTACTGGGCTGGGCACCCCTTCGCGCCTCTCGTTGATATCCGAACTGACGAAGTCCCTCCATGTCGGACAGGATCCGTGAGCGGCTGAACCACCATTATTGGAGGGAGGCCAATGCCGGTGGTCGAGGCCCCCAAAACCGGTTCGACCGTCTGATGCTCGACGACATTCCTCTCCTGTCGGGCGAGCTCTACCAAGAGCTGATAGCCGTGGCCGTCAACCAACACGTCGATGAAGCGAGGAATCCGATCGATGCTCTCGATAGCCACAAGAATGCAAACATGTGAGGTGATCCAGAGGTCCGCCGATCACCGATCGACCCGGAGAGAGCGACCACATCGGTTACCGATCCCTCAGAACATCTCCGGGGACCACAAGTGGATCGGAGGCCGAAGATATGTAGCCAAACCCCCTCCTCCTCATTAATTTGGGCCTCGCCCACTCGAGAATCCCATCGATGGCAAACAACCAGACAACCGTCAATGACGACCTTCTTTTTGAGACAGATAACAATGGCCTCTTCCTCCGACCCGAAACGCAAAAGGAATGAAGCAGAGGAAATAGTAGAAACCTTAGGCCTTTCTGAGATCTTCCAACTGTAATTAATCCATCTGTGTATATTGAATAAAGAACGTAGATCCCTGTTAGCGTCGATAACCACCCAGTAATGTCTCAAATTAGCGGCGAGGGAGCGAATGTGAGGTAAGTCAACTCCGAGATACCTGGAGCTGGCCGGCTTATCGATAATCACGGGCCCCTTCTGAGACGATATTTTCACCGGCCCCCTCAGAGGCGACACAATCGTATCCGTAGCCACACCACGGGTATCCGGTAAGCCTGGCCGGTCAATAGGCACCAAGGAAGGTATAACAATTGGTCTATTCTTCCTTGCAGCTATCGACCACCCCTGATTAATATCGCGAACCTGAGACTCGATTAAAACAGTCTGCCTCTCCCTACTCGATGCTGGAATCTGATCGTCAGCGAATGCTACGGTTTTGCCCTACGATCGGGAGGCGTCGCAGCCAAGACGATGGATATAGAATCTTTTATGAAAATTATTTAACGAATTTATGGAATCTAGCTATTTAAAATATCCATGACTCCTAAACTCATGTTGAGATTTCAGAAGACCTATTTTTTTATTTGCAAAATATGGAGCTTTTGATTTTCAGTCCCATTGATGGTTTGGATTCAAAAAACAAAACTCCCAACTCATCTAGAGATTTCAAAAGGTACTTTAATTTTTATTTTTCAAAATTTAGAGCTTTTGATTTAGACCCATTAACAATTTGGACTCAAAAATCAAAACTTCTAAACTCATCTGGAGATTTCAAGGCATCAAAACCTCAAAACAACTCGATCTATAACAGGTTTTAATGAAAAATCACCATATCATAACAGAACTTAGCATTCTTCAATGGAAAAATCCCAACTTTATATCTACTGTAGGTTGGTTTAGGGAGATCAAGGTCTCGTTAGTCATCTCATTTGGAAAAAAAGAGGGAGAAAATGAGGAATAAAATGAAGCAGCAGCAGCCATAGAGAAACAGAAGATGAAGAAGAAAGAGGAAGAAGAAGACACATGAAGAAGAAAGAGAAAGACGACATGGGTTAAAGGGCTTAGGTCATGTGCTTAGCATGTGTACAACTTAAGTGGTCACGTCACCGCTTGAAATGCCCCACGTCAATGCCTTTAAGGCTTTAAGGCTCCACGAAATCACTTTCCGTCGAAAAGATAACGGGGTGTGACGGTAGGGGTCTAATTTTGGTACATTTGTATTCTACAGGGGTTTAGTTGATATTATGCATAGTTTGGGTGCTTTAGGGGCATTGAGGTGAAAGTTCATGTTTTTTTTTTTTAAATTTCCCTTTGTCAATTTAATAAAGTTATATGTGACCAACATACCACCTATGCTCATAACTACTAAATTATCTAACTTGACCCATGTATGTGACAGTAATCTTTCTTTTGAATGACTAATGTCCTAACATAATAAATGACTAATGTCCTAACATAACTTGACCCACCTATGCTCATAACAAACTAATCAAACGTAACAATTTAATTTAAACAACCTAAATTACAGCTCTGCACCTTGTCTGTATTTTGGTCATAGCTCACTCAATATGGCTCAAAAAAGCACATGATCTTGAGCTTGTTGGAACCTTCTCGTCATAAAGAAACATTTACCTAATGTAATTCACCAACCCGATTAAAAAGGCCTAAAATTCATTACAGCTCTGCACCTTTTCCGTACGTTGGTTATAATTCACTCATCACGGCTCAAAATCACATGATCTAGAATTGGTTGGATAGATAACTCCATAGGTTTTCTAATGTTACTATTCATTGAGTTTACTTTGTATTTACAGGCTCAATCTTAAGCAACTCCAAGACCAGCCCTCCCTTAGCAGATTAGACCGTTTTATATGCAACGCCGAGTGGATGGCCATGTTCCCAGCTGCGAAGCTGGAATGTTTTTCCAGGGCGGCCTCTGATCATCACCCGGTGTTGCTGACTTGTGCTGCGAGGAGGGCTGACCTGTCTCCATTCAGGTTCGAAAACATGTGGTTGTTGGACAACCGGTTCCGAGCTGCGGTACCGGATTGGTGGAGAGAGTTCGATCCGACTAGAACTGCTGCCTACAGATTTACTTCGAAACTAAATCGGATTAAGATAAAAGCCATTGAATGGAACAGAGAGGCGTTCGGCAATCTCAATACTAGTAAAGATACGATTCCCTCCCGACTAAAGGAACTTGACGATATGGAAGAAACCAGGGATCTTACACCCATGGAACGTGATGAAAGAGCTCAGAAAAAACAGACTTTCAGCTCTATTTCCAGAGCTGAAGAGGTGGCTTGGAGGCAGAAGGTGAAGGTCCGATGGCTGAAAGAAGGCAATCAAAATACAAAATTCTTCCACGCGGTGGCCAATGCCAGGAATAAAAAGAATTACTTGCCTGCGGAATAAAGGAAGGTGACGGGTGCGTTGGCGATTCGATCGATTCATGACCGCATTGTCCGATTTTATTCGAAGTTGTATGAGGATGACGGTATGATGCGGCCCAAACTTGACGGCGTTCTTTTCAATACAATAGCGGCTGATGAAAGTGATGAGATCGAAAGTTCGTTCCAGGTTGATGAGGTTTGGAACGCTATAAAACAAGGGGGGAAAAACAAGTCGCCAGGTCCTGACAGTTTCACCTTGGAGTTCTTTTGGGCGTTCTAGCTGTTGGTCAAAGATGAGATGATGGAAGTGTTCAACGAGTTCCATAACACCGCTTTTATTGGGCACTACCTCAATTTGACGTTCATCACTCTCATTCCTAAGAAAGAAGGGGCCCAGGACCTCACTGATTTTCGCTCGATTTGCCTCATCAATTGCCTATACAAGATCCTAGCTAAAGTGCTAGCTAATAGACTCAGACCATTAATGGGGAAAATTATCCCTGATTCATGAGGGGCTTTCGTGAAAGGGAAACAGTTGGTGGATCAAGTGGCGATCGCCCACGAGGTGATTCATTATGCACATTCGGACAGGGTTCCGGCTGCTCTTTGGAAGGTGGATATGGAGAAGGCGTATGATCATATCAGCTGGGATGGCGTGGACTATATGTTTCGAAGGTTTGGGTTTGGCGGGAAGTGGAGATCCTAGATGCGGGGGTGCTACTCTACTCCCAGTTCTCTGTGTTGATTAACGGAACACCGGCGGGTTATTTCAAGAGCTCTAGGGGCATCCGGCAGGGAGATCCCGTCTCCCCCTTTCTCTACAATCAGATGGGTGAAGCTCTGGCGGGCCTCATGTCACGTGCGAGACATTTAAATCTCATTTCGGGAATCAGACTGGGAACTCATGATCAATCCATCGCGATTCTACAATATGCTGATGACACCATTCTCTTTGGTAAGGCCACTGTGGAAGAATTCAAGAACTTGACGGAGGTGCTTACCATGTACGAGGCGGTTTCGGGGTAGCGCATTAACTTCCACAAATCTAAGATTACGGGCATTCGGACGGATAATAATACCATATAGCTATTGGCGTCTATGGTCAATTGCGCAAGTCAAGATCTGCCGATAAATTATCTCAGATTGCCTTTAGGCCTACGGAATCCGAAAACTAGGTCCTAGGAGCTGGTGATACAACGGTTTCAGCAACGGCTATCTACCTGGAAAGGCAAATTTCTTAGCTATGGTGGTCGGCTTATTCTTCTCAAGGCCGTCCTTTCAAGCCCCCCGATCTTCTATTTGTCGATGTACAAATGTCCAGCTGTCCAGCTAGTGTCCTGCTTCGGATCGAGCAGATCCAAAGTAATTTCCTTTGGGAAGGGTCGGATATGGAGAAAAATATCACCTTGTGAATTGGGACACCTATCTTCTTCCGCAAAGTTGTGGAGGTTTGGGTATCCATAGCATCAAATGGACTAACATAGCCTTGCTGGGCAAGTGGTTCTGGCGGGCTGGAAATGCAGATAAAGCGGACAGCTTGTGGAGAAGGGTTTTGGTGGAGAAATACGGGCTGGCTGATCATAATTGGGGTGTTAATTATTCCGTTAATAGAGGTACTTCATGGTGGAAAGAAATCTGTGGTACTTGAAAGTATTTTTCCAAAGGGCTTCATTTCAGCTGGGGTTGTGACACTCGGATAAACTTCTGGGAGGATAGATGGGTTGAGGAGGGGACTCTTATGCAGGTTTTCTAGAAGGTGTATTCCAAAGCTCTGACTACATCTGGCCGAATTATCGACTTTGTTTCCGACGGCAATGGGTTTCGAGTGTGGGAAGTTGTCACCCGTCGAAATCTGTGCGCTGATGGAGAGGATGAGTTTGAAAGTCTCCTGCAGAAACTTTACGATATGCAACCGAATTCTCATACTCAGGATCGTCGGACTTGGGCACCCAGCAAAAATGGCATGTTCAATGTCAAATCTTACTATCGGATGCTGACGGGTCATCCGCTTATCAAGTTCGAAGGGGCCACGCTCTGGAAGACTAATATCTCGCTTAAGAATAAATTTTTCGCTTGAACTCTTTTCCAGGAAAGACTGCTTACGATGGATGCCCTCATTCGTAGGGGGAAAAATATCTCAAACTGCTGTGTCATGTGCACTAAAGAGGAGGAATCAACGGCGCATTTATTCATCCATTGCGACGTGGCCTTTGAGATTTGGAGTATTGTCTTAAAGCTATTCGATATGAGGTGGGTCATGACTGCTAGGCCATAGGATGTTTACCTATCCTGGAATTCGGTTAATATGGAGAATCAGTTAATGAATTCTTGGAGAGTGTCCTTCTTCGCTGTCATATGGAGTATCTGGAAGGAAAGGAATCTATGAATTTTTTATCAAAAGAAGTCTAATGTGGGATTCATTGTTAAGGCAGCCAAAGATCTAGTTACTCACTGGCTTGCTGCTGATGCTGATTCGAATTCAGATCCTTGGGACCCAGGGTAAAGTCTGTGTAAAGTGGATGATGTCATGTTGAGGGGAGTGCCTGTTGTTTTTGTTTTTCTGTTTTTTTTTATGCTATGTAGTTTTCCATGGTTGGTAGTCTCGGGGTCCCCGGCTTTGGTGGACCTTTCGTTGTATTGTTGCTTCCAGCACCTTGCTGGCTTTTCAATATATTTTTATTACCGATAAAAAAAAATACATTGCACATCTTCTCTAGGTCTCCTCTCTCTCACACATAAAAACCTAGAGCATATTTTTTTACATGGTATTAGAGCGGGCCCTCTAGCGTTTCAATTTTTTGTTGTTCTATTATTTTACTTTCTATCTTGTGAAACTCTAACCCTCTCTTTCTTCATTACTCTCCATCAAATTAGTACTTTTTTCAGGAAAATGCACTGTAATCATTCATATATCGTCAAGGGAGTTAAAGGTATTGTCTCCGGCCTCTTGTTTTAAGGTTTGAACCCCTAGTATGCTGTATTTCTCTAAAATTTTGTTTGTGGAAACTCATCATCATCATCATAGCCTTATCCTATCCATTTGGGGTCGGCTAAAATTTTCTCGAAATATATTTACTGAAATTTTGTTTCCAGAAAATCTATTTCTAGAACGCTGTTCCTGGAATCTGTTTCCTGGAAAGCAGTTTCTAGAAAATATGCAGGACACCAAATGTGATAAAACATATATAGAGATTCATGTTGATGATGAATGGGGAGTGGGGATCTTTGTGGATTGGGTGATATTGTTTATCGAACCATCGTAGGGAGCGTGATTGGGTGGAGAAATCGCCCCCTTTACATAGTAAGTTGTTTTTAGTTTGTTCCTTATTTTTAGTACATAAAGAAGGAAAGATTGGATTTTGAGCGGAGGCCACACTGGTTCACAAAGTGGTCGTGGTGGTAGTCGTGATTCTAGGGGACGTCGAAGTAATATTGTTGAATCATACTACTGAGGAGTCGCATGATGCTATTATTGTTGGATCTACTTCTACATAATAGCCATAGGGTATTACAGAAGATTGGCTAACCCTCAGCCTATCATGTGAAGAGTGAAGAGTATTTTATGCTTCTTCAGAGCCAGTAGTCTTCCACCAGTACTCCATCCTCATATACTGCAACTTTCGCCAACACATGTACTACTTACCTTGTAGCACAAAAATCCGACCCTTGGGTCATTGACTCTGGGGCATTTGTTATTCTTGCTTACGGTACCTCGTCTAAAGTACCTAGACAAATTATAGTGTATCCTAACCATAGTACTAATCTTTCTATTTCATTCATGTTGAATGTATCAGAATTTCCTATTGAGTCGTTTAACAGGTACTAATCTTTCTATTGAGTCGTTTAACAGGTAGCCAACTTACCAAATCATTGAATTACCACATAACTTTCTATCCTTCTCATTGTCTCTTTCAGGATCTAAAGACGAAGAAAGATAGGTGGAGGATGTGAGTCAAAAGCTGTTAGCCTGTGAACTTGTCAAAGTTGCTTTACATACTGATATCTCACATTATTAGTGGCACTACAGTTTAGATCACCCGTCTTTGCAAAGTTTGAAGTGATTGGTTCCGTCTACATCTTCTACATGTTCTTTAAATTGTGAGGTTTGTCAGTTAAGTAAGCATTCCACCTCGTGTGGATAAATGGAGTTTCATCCCTTCTTCATTAACACATTCTGATTTTTAGGGCCCCACTTAGGTTCCAAGTTTGCTTCTATTTAGGTATTTGTTACTTTTAATAAACATTGCTCTAGAATGACGTGGTCATATCTATGAAAGACCGCTCAGAAATTGTTCCCATTTTTTGTAATATCCAATTTGGTATGGATGTGTGGTTGCTAGAATTGCCAATGAGTGAGTATATATGTTTGTGCGCTCAATCTTATCTGGAACAAAATGAAATTTTGTATCAAACTTCTTGTGTTCATATCTCTTACCAAAATGGGAATACTATATGTTGGAGGTTGCTCATGCTCTTCTTTTGAATCTGAATTTGCCTAAACATTTAGAGGTGATGTTGTGTTAAACTTCTTGTTTTCTAATTAATCAGATGTCATCTTCAAATGGTAAGACAACTTTCCGTATCCTTTTCCAAATTCTCCTACGTATAGCCCCCCCCCTCGTGTTTTCAGTTACACCAGTTTTGTTCATTGTTTGTGATAAGTCTAAAGTCTAATTTTATTACATATTTCCCCTTTAAACTATCTCAACTTGCTAGTTAATTTGATATAAAATTGCATTAACTAAACTATTTTATGATTATTGTAGGAATTCCAAAAGAAGAGTTAAATTGGATTGCAAATACCAATTTCCAAGATCAACAAAGCCAAAGACATATATGGAAGAGATTGGTCAAGATAAAGAGAAGGAAAGTCAAAGAACTTTCAAATAAGGAAGTCATTTTGGAAGGCAGGTTTGATAGAAAAAATAAAGAAGGTTTTTATGTGAGATTACACACTTATAAATTTGAGAGATTTTGGGAAGAGATATTTCAAAATATTTGATTCATTCAATCAAACTTGATGAATTTTGCCAGTGTGACACACAAAATTCAAAAAGAGAAAGGTGAGGGAAGAAAGAATCAATTAGTCAAGGTTTTAATATTGGAAAGTGTGGTAGTAAATTTAAAAAAAGGAAAGCTCACATGAAAGATTGAGAAAGTCAAAATTTCAAAGAATTCAATTGGAGAAGGATCATCAAGACTAAGGAAGGAAAAAAAGAGGCCTTGCAACTCTAGATAAACATTCCACCACTCATTCTAGAGGACTAACCTTTGAAGTTCAAACTTTCTTCAACCATGGATCTCTCCCTCCTCTAGTTCTCTTTAATCTCTAGTTTTAGTTTTAGTTGAGTAATTATTAAATTTTACTTTTTGCCTTTTTATTTTCAAGTAGATTGTTAAGGAGAATGAAATTTTGGTATGATTCTCCATAGGAACCTCTTATAATTTCCTTTTAATTAATGCATTGTTCTTATTTATTATTTTTATTTTATGCTCATGTCTTTTCAATTCAAGTAGAATGTTAAGGGGAAGGAGGCTTAAGCCAAATTTTCCATAGGTTGATATAATTTTTTTACTTTGTCATTTAATTTTTGCTTTTTATTCTATGCACTTCATTTTTCTAGTTCTAGCTAATTAGAATAGAGATTCAAATTGAGAAAGTTGAGTTGAGAGAGAGATCAAGAAGAGAGGAAGATTGGCACCTTTGTAAATTTCCTTCAATTCAATATGATCAAGAGCATAATGAAGATCACCATAAGGATTATGGATTGTTAAATCTATATATCCAAAGTTAAGATGAAACCTAACTTAATTTCTTATGGAATTTTAATTTGAATTTTTATGATCCATTGCTTTAATGATCATTTTCTATTTCGATACTTTTAATGCAAAGAGGCCTTTTGTTACTTGATTTTAAAATCAATTATAAAAATATCTAGTATGCTTAAGGGTTTTCCCCCTTTTTATACTTGATGATTCGATAACATTAGACTTTTTTATCAAATAATTTAAGGAAGATTAGTATGATCGAATATGAGAATGATCGAAAACATATCTGATTCATTCAAGAGAAATAGAGAATTTTAGTAATCTAAATTTTTATCCGACCAAGATAACTTTTAGATTTACGTGGCGATTTGTCAAAAGAAGAAGATTGCCTTTATAGAATTTAAACACTTTTAATTGGATAAAGATTTTCAGTGTCTAGATTTTATATCTAATTGTTAATTCAAGGGTTAATAAATAAAAAAATTTAAAAAGATATTAGAAAGAGAGTTAGGTGTGGATTCTAAACTTTGATGTCATTTCTTAATAGAAATTTTCTCCAATATATCTAATTCTTTTATTTTTACAAAATTTTCATTTTTAGAGAAAACAAACATAGAATTTAAATATTTTAATTTATTGATTGGATTAGTTAAGTGGGATTTTAAAATTTAGTTTCCATAGACAATCTTTGAGGGATTGACACTGGCAACACTTACTCGTTGCTATACATTGATTTGTATACTTGCGAGCTTTTAACTTGAATTCCGATAATTTTAGAAGTATTTAATTGAGGTGATTTTTGGATTTATTTTGTAATCGGAATTTCAAAACAGTTTGGAGTCTAGAAGAGATAAACCTGACCCTCGAACTGTAAATTGTGTATTTTTAGGATACTCTCTAGCTCAACATGGTTGTCACTGCTCCGTTCCTGAGCTCTGAAAACATTTCATATATGCCAATGTGACTTTTGAGTTCACTCATTTTTTTAGATCAGATTGATACTTTGCATGTTCTGCCGTCTCATGATCCTCTCCCAATTACTCTCAATTTTTGTACCAATTCTCAAGATCACTTGCCAAAGTTGATGCCTCCTCTTCCTCTCAAGGTTGGTATTAATTCTCACGATCATCAGTCAAAGCAGCAACAGGTTTATCTTCGACACAAGGAGAGCATATAGGTTCAAGCTTCAAAATTTATTTACCTTCATCCACCATCTTCCTCTTCTCTTAACCATCTAGTTCACAAAATGTTATCTGATGATTGGCTATTGCTCTCTATAAAAGTGAAGGTGTTTGTACTGAACATCCCATTTTCAAATTTGTTCCTTTTAGTGTTTATCTTCTTCATTTCGCCAGTTTGCTTTGTCTTTGGCATCCTCTGATGTTCCTAAGACTCCTCAGAATTCATTGGCTCATGATGGTTGGAGGAAGACTAAGAAAGAAGAATTTTGTGCCTTCTAAACCAATTAAATATGGGAGTTAGTGGATCTTCTTAAAGGAAAACGAGTTGCTGAATGTAGTATCTTCCATATGAGTCCACTGAGCACCTGAAGGCCTGCCTTGTTGTAAAGGATACAATCAGTCATAGGGTATAGATCACTCTGACACATTCTTTCGGGTGCCAAGCTCAACTCAATGTGAGTTATTTATCTCTATTGTTCCGAATAAAGAATGGCCGCTAATCAGCTTGATTTTAAAAACGTTTCATGATAATCAGCAGGAGGAAATGTACATGGAGCAACCACTTGGGTTTGTTGCTCATAGGGAGTCAGTCACACAACAAGGTTTGCGGATTGAACAGAGCAATACGCAGTCTAAAATAGTTACTAAGAGCGTGCTTCGTCAAGTTCAATCATATTGTCTTCGACGATATTTTTGTTATCGATGATGATACTTGCTTGTAGCACTTTCAGATGAAGGATCTTGGACAGCTCCGATACTTCCTAGGTATTGAGGTTCGCATATCAAAGGCAGACATTAACTGATGTCAGAGGAAATATGTCATTAATAAGCTCAAAGGGACATGGATGTTAGAGGCCAAACCGATTGACTCTCCCATGGATCCAACTCACAAGTTTTCAATGGACAGAAGAGATCTAATTGATGATCCTGACAACTATCGTAGGTTAGTCGAAAAACTAATCAATTTGACTATCACTGATCCATATATTACTTTCACTGTCAGTGTTACTAGCAAGTTTATGCTGACTCCTTGTACATGTCACATGGAGGTCACAACATCTCTTAAGGTACCTCAAAAATGCACATAATATAAGGTTACTACTATATCAGAAAAATGGTCACCCTAGAATAGAATGATACTTCAATCTTGATGGCAGAGGTTGGGTTTAAGCTAAAGGATCAATGAAGTTGTATTGTGATAAGGAAACTGCTCAACACTTTGCCAATAATTCTGTCTACCATGAGAGGACCACGCATATAGAAGTTGATTGTCAATTTAGGAGTACAAAATAATAAGATAGCTACTCCTGATGTGAAATTAGAGAACCAACTTGTTGATATGTTTACGAAGGCACTCAGTTGAAGTTAGTTGGAAAGGGTTCAATTCGAGTTGGGAAGTAGTGATATATATGATTTAGCTTAAGGGCGAGTGTTAATCGGGCATACTTAGTACTTACAGGTTCAACATTAAGTGGTAGTAGGTTTAATATGTTTTTAGGGATAGAATAGACATTTCGGTTTTTATCACTTACTACTGGTATGAACATGATTATATTATTTCATTAATGAAATAATATAATATTTCTCTCTCTCTCTCTCTCTCTCTCTCTCTCTCTCTCTCTCTCTCCCTCTCTCTCTCTCTCCTATCTCTCTATCTCTATCTATCTATCTATCTCTTTTCTTTTTCTTCTTCTCTACGACATGAGCACTAGAGCATATTTCGTTACAGCTACTAATTTTGTTACATTACAATTTCGTTTCCACTAGAATATAAGCCAAATTCATGACTAACGGATATTTAGAAAATTGATTTTTTTTAGAGACAATCTCAAGGCACAAAATAAAAACAACTTATACCACCTACACCCTGACCTGCAGGACATCTTCTTGATACCCCTAATTTAGAAGGCAAAAAAAGAAAAAAAATCTCATCCAATGTAAACTAAAATAACTCACGGGCATTGAGCCCAAAGCAATTCCCATGACAAACCTCTAAAGTGCATAATCCGACAAAGTAAGGAATGATTGGAAGAGTTGAAAGAGAAGCACCACAGACACAAGATATTATAATATAGATATTATTCGTGACCATCCAATGTATGGATGATATTACTATGAAAATGAAAAAATAGTTTTTGAACATTATATATATATATATTACATTGTTTTAATGATATTTATCGATATAAAAGCTTTTCAGTGAAAAGATCACCAAGACAGGCCATGCCTAGAAAATATTGCTAAGTTTCCCCTGTTTGAGGCAAACTGAGACAAACCTCGAAATATATTCACATCATGAACTTCTTTTTTTTTTTGGCTCAGTCATGAACTTGTTGAGCCTAACTCGTGCACTCATATTAGATTTGAACCATGTTGAGATCAAAATAAAAGAGCAAAGGCATACCTTGATTAGTTCACCTTCACAGTAACCATCAAACTCTGCTCTGCATAATAAAAATAAGCAATAAATAAATCAACAGCATTGAATTCAAAAGAGTGAAGGAGCAAGAATGGAGGAACACTATGGCTGGGTTCATAGATAATACATACGCAGCAAGTTCTTTTTGTACACGCACTGCTTCAACTTGGACAACCATTTGTGCCTTCTTAACAGTCTCATACAGATTTTGCATATTACCTAAAATTCCTGCCTGTAATACAAATACAGCACACGAAGGTTATTTTTGCTCAACAAAGAATTAGCAACTAGAAAAGTATAGATCTTATTTCAGCCACTGAAACAATTATAAGTCAAGCCAGCATATATCTGAGTGTGCTTCCAAAGTTGGTCTGTTTATAGGATGACTGTTATGGGCATGAATGGAGAGCTTCACAATATTTTTGCTTAAGATATCAAATGTAATGAGATGCTACGAGCACAAGCAAGTAGGAGAAGAAAGACAGAATATATGGAGTGCAAATCCTCCTCTAAACTATCATGCTCACTAAATTTGCACTCGTATTTCGTCTTTGTTCTACTAATTTTCAAGCTCCATAGCTTTTCTCCATAATTCAAGCTTATCATATATTTCCTTCCTTGTGTGTGCAATTAAAACTACGTCATCTGCTAATAACATGCACCACGAGATCTCTTCTTGTATATCTATGGTTAATGCATCTATGACCAAGGCAAACAAATAAGGGATCAAGGCAGATCATTAATGTAGCCCAACTCCGACAGGGAACTCACTCATCTCCCCACACATCGTTCTAACACTAGTTACTGCCTTCTCATACTTACAAATTTGGGATGCATTTCTTACTCAACATCCACCATATTATTTGTCTCGACACTCATAAGCCTTCTCTAAATCAATAAAGGCCACATGTAGGCTTTGCCTTCTCTCTCTAAACTTCTCCATAAGTTGACTCAATAAGAAAATAGCTTCTATTGTTGATCTTCCCGGCATAAATCACAATTGGTTCTCTGATATATTTGATTCTTGTCGTATAAGTTGTACAAATATTCTCTCCCAAAGTGTCATAGTCTGACTCTTAGCTTAATGCCTCGATAGTTAGCGTAATATTGGATGTCTACTTGGTTTTTATAGAAAGGGACCACAATGTTCTTCCTCCATTGCCTTCGTTTTTAATATCTTATTGAATAATTTAGTCAACCAATTCAGTCCATGATCTCCTAACACAATCCATACTTCTATAGGTATCCCATCTAGTTCCAATGCCTTTTTTTTCTTCATCTTTGCTAAAGCTGCTTTTACTTCAAATTTTGATATTTCGTTGATCCTCCCTTGGTTTGATTCCTCTTCTTCATCCGCTTCTTTCGCATATTAAGTGTTTAATAGATCTTTAATGTATTGTTGTTATCTATTTTTTAATCTCATCCTTTTTCACGAAGACCCTTTGATCTTCATCTGTAATGCACCTTACTTGGTTGAGTGCTAGGTGGCACCTAAAATCTAAGGACTAGGTGCCACGAGGCCTACGGCAACATGCACAAGGTAGATCAATGACCATTAAAAAAAAATGGTTTTACACCTTTGATTTTGTGGTCAAAGGTTAAAAATTAAGGGCAAAGTTTTTGGGTGAAAAATTATATCTTTGACCCATGAAATGAAGGGAAAAAAGTCAATTTTATACCTTTTTCGTATAAAACACGGTTTAAACGAAAAAAGGTGCAATTAAATATAGTTTATATTTTTTTAGTTCTTTTCCTTTTTGCGTATTTAACATTTTTTTTTGGAATTTTCCCCTTGTCATACTCTTCCCGTACTCCAAATTTTTCCCCTTCTTGTCCCACACTTTCCGATTTCTTCCCTTGTCGTTTCATTCCCGTACTTTGTCTTGGTGACTATATGGCAGATCCCTAAAGTAGTCAGGCAACCCCACCATTCATGTAGTCATGTATTTTATTTTCCATTTGCTGTCAACCAACAATCAACAATCTTATGATCTACCACTATGCTCAAGCAAATACAACACAAGCTTCCCTAAAGATGGCAGTTGGAAGTTGCTTTTCAATTTCCATTCGTTGTGACCAAAAGTAAATAAACAAAAATCATATAATATCCAGAAAACCATCCAAACTCCCATGTTGCTTAGTTGGTCTGAAGTAATCTTCACTTGACCCAAGTTCATGGGATCAAAGATTGATGGAGAGAGGAACAAGAAATGGGAACCAAAGGAGCTTCTCGTTGAGCTTCAATACCTACACTTACCCCAAACTAAATTTTTCTAGGGTGAAGCAATGGGGAAAACATTTAAGGAACTCAAATAAGGATGAAAGGTGAAGAGGCATCACCACACGTCCATTCTTCAGACACATTTCACAGCCTAGTAGCATGCTTCCGTGCACTTAGCCGAACTAGTGTACCCTTGAGGATGTCTATGAGGAACTTAAGGCTTCACCCTACATGGATCTGCATTCCTTGTAGTTTTGCAACATTAAAGGGATGATATGTCTAGTATAAATGCAGATCACATTTAGTGAACATGAAAGCCTAGAGGGGGATTTAGTTAAAATAGAAAGTCATCTAGTGCCACAATGCCATAGATTTCACTACTTAGACTCCACCTTACAGTCAGATGCCGAATTTGAAGAGCACATCTCAAATATGATTAATGTAGGTTGGATGAAATGGAGGCAAACAAGCGGAGTATACCCAAGAGTTCCACTTAGATTGAAGGGATGCTTTAACAAGACAACAATTAGACCCGCCATATTATATGGTGCAGAATGTTGGGGAAAAAGCGACAAGAAGATAAGTCCATGTGGCTGAGATGCGTATGCTAAGATGGATGCGAGGAACAACAAGAAAAGATAAAATGCAAACCTAGTAGATAAGAGGATAATTGAGAGTGACACCTATGAAAGAAAAAATCATGGAATATCGCTTGAGATGGTTTAGACATGTCCATCAAAGGGCAGAAGCGAACCTTGTACAGAGAATTGAGATGCTACGAGCACAAGCAAGTAGGAGAAGAGGAAGACTTGTGAAGACCCGGAGGCAAGAAGTGAGAAGGGACATGAAGGATTACGGTCACGGTGAGTTTAGCGTTGTTTAGAAATGAGTGGAGAAATAGGACTTGCAAAGCCGACCCCCATGTCTAGTGTTGCCTCCCCGACTAATAGAGTAAGATATTAGATAGAGTATCTAGAATTCACGGCTTTGCAAGATCCATTGTTTGATATGGGTCCGGATCACCACATGGAGCCGTCACTTCTGCTAGTGGTGGTGGTGGTGATGATGATATGATGCCATCTAAAGCAGATCAATTTGTAGCATGACTAATGATTTTAGTGGTATGAGCTAGTCATCAAGTAGAAAGAAACTTTAATATTATATGAGCTAGATCTTTGTAGCACCACTAAATTTGTTACATTTTGTGCAAATACCTAGCAACAACCTACTAAGGTGAATGTTTCTTGGTACCAACTTCCTTATTCCAGCATGGTTTCACTGCCAAGCATTGTTTGAAAACTGAGCTTTATCAGTTTTGGAGGGCACAAAGTATCAAGTTGACTATTTCTTTTTTTTGAAACGATAACAAAGCATATATATTAATACGAAAAAAGAACATACCTTGGCGGGTAGTAAGACACTACCCAAGCAGAAAACCCCCAAAAAACGCTCACCTAGAAACCCTGGCAAACCCTAGATGAGGCAAATCCCCCAGCATCGACCGCCTCAAAGCACACCGTCCCTACTCGTGATCAGCATCGTTTTCCCATGTCAATAAAAACCGTTGAAGCCCATCCTGAAAATCGCTCGTCTGAATCGCGCACCAGCTAACAGCCAGGTCCCTGATATGGCGAATGACCATCCCATACGGTATCGCCCTTCTACGAAACACTCTACTATTCCGCTCGATCCAGATGACCTAGAATACCGCATAGATAGTCACATACCACAACTCCTTTCGCTGGTCATCTACCTCCGCTTCCATCAATTGGACAGGCCCTTCCGGCATAACCCACCGAACATTGAAAAATCGGAAAATCTTGCACCATATGTTGTACGCGAAGGAACAGTGCACAAGGATGTGTGCCACCGATTCTCTGCCTGTAATGCAAAGTAAACATTTGTTTCTGATGGGGACGTTCCTCCTAGCCAACTGGTCCATAGATCTTTCTTTAAAATCTAGTTGACTATTTCCACAATAGATCTTTCATTAAAAACTAGCCTCAGTCAACTCCAAAGTCTAACTGACCAATTTCCAAGTGAACTTGAGTTTTCAAATTATGTTGTAAACTGCATTGTTTTACCTAGTAGAAAAAGTGTTGATGTGCATCTTAACCTTTTTGTGCAAGTGGATTTTATGTACATGTAAGTAAATATTCAAAGCTTCTGGGTATAATGCTATAGAATTTAATATTTTATTAATTTCAACCCAATGATGTGAACTAGTACTTGAAGAATCCCATAAATACCAGAAAGTAGTTACTATTCTATGAAAAAACAAAGATCAGGGAATTGCTTAACCTTTACACTCAGAAAAAAGCCAAAAGAAAAAAAAAAAATCCGCATAGAGAAATAAATGATGCAGCTTTTCAATATTAACATGAAATTATAAAGCAGGATATTCATAGAAAACGTAACCCCAAGTCTGATGCATTATAGAACTATATTATTAAGTATGAAAATCTATGGACATAGAGAAAGTTAGCTTAGCTCACATTTTTAGGTCCCTCGTCGTTGTTCTCCTTATTTTCCTTCTTTCCACCAAATAAACTAGCAACCCGGAGAGATCTCCTTGTGTGCACATTTTTTCTACAAGGCCATGACAAAAAATGTGGACCAACTGCACTTGTGTATTGCTTACTACCTGAAGACAACACAGATGTGAATTGTATTTTAACTACAAAAATTTCATACACAAAACACACAGTTTCCTACGACGAATACCAATAACAGAAAATGTCTTACAATACTTGTAAACCAAACAAATGATGCATAAACAAAAACAGAGGTGCATCAAAAAGCTAAAACATGAAACTGTACCTCACATACTACTTGTGACTAATGTGGAGCATGGAATATTTACTTGTGCAAAACTTTATACAGATCGAAAAACCTCGTGATATTTTTTTGACTCTCTAATCTCTTAATACGGTGCATGAATTGACAGTTATATGATTGCTTTTGGGGGCATCTAGCTTATCCATGTGTCTAGCCTGACAGAAGCATACTCAGAAGAGGGATAAGAATATATTCTTTAGTTTAGGATAACACAAAAAGGGCGATCCTGAAATGCAAAGCCAAATCTAAATGGTAAACCTTCTGAAAGAAGTGGCCTTTCCCCAATGGACATGAGAAGGTTAAAAGGCTTTCCAACCTGCCCAATTTGAGAATCTCCATGGTCAACAATAAATCAAATGGTCTCCAAACTTGAAGGAGAGGCCTACATATTTTAGGGGTAAGTTACCCTATAATACTTGCAAAATCGGAATATCTGATCCAGCCATGATAGCATGAGAGACAGATCCCTAAATCTTGTTTCCTGCATGAAATCTGGGAGAAGGGAGAGAATGTTGGAGGAGGCTAATAGGATTACTGAAAAGGGGTAAAATTAGAGTTAATTACTTTGTTTGTCTTAGGGTTTATTTTGTTGTTCATAGGATAGGGAATACATTAAGCCAAATTAGGACTCTATTTATTGTTTGTTTTAGGGACTGCTAGAAATATTAAAGGAGAAAACATGTAGGAGGACTGATATTGTTATTCTTTTACAGAATTTTCAGATTTGAGATAAAGCATTCTTATTTCTTCTAGTTAATTGCTTGTGATCTACTATTGATTGTATTATGTAAATAGCTGGAGCAAGCGGTGGTTTAAATCAATATCTTATTTTAAAATAGGCTCAGCGAAATCTCACAAACCATGATCATCCTTCAGTTGCTACACTAATGATATAATCATAAAGAACCTCAATTATGGAGAATAGCATGTGGTGACAAGATTACTTAGCCTGGCTCAAAATGCACATGCAGATAGCATTGTGCCATCCATATAGTTTATATGGGATATAAGTATAGCCACCCTGCAATTTCCTGCCCCATTACTATGGAGCAGGCTACACAGAGTCAAAAAACAAAAAGATTAATAATTAAACAAAGAACAGAACCTGGAAAAGGATGACTGCCTTTCTATAACCCCCAAGACACCAAAAAAGACCTCATTCCCCCTCCCCATCATAATTGAGAAGGTCACAGTGGACACTAACCTACCCTCAACTTACTCATCATCTCAATAGCCTACATAAAAAACTCCAGATCGGAAAAGGCTTCATGAATCTATATTATCTTCTCAAGTTAAGAATTTCCAAGTTGCCCATAAGCGTAGCGAAGTAAATTCAGTAGCAAGTAAACCACTTGGCCAATCATGAGGTCCTACTAGTCAACCGGTGGCACTAGCATGCCAGTGCAAGTGTATACGGTTAAACTTTGCAATTCCATCTATTAGTATTATCTAGGCAATTCAATAATATCGAAGAGAAAATATCCAAGTAGACTCTTCATAATATATATATATATATATATATATATATGAGGGCCCGGGATATGCGCCCAGGTGTAGAGATATCTCTGTGCCGTGGCACGTAGCACCTTTTTGTGAGGGCGGGGCCCACTTTACTAACTAGGGTTACACTTTTAAAATATTTTAAAAGTTAAATATCCTTCTAGCCATCATTCTTGACCTTTTTAAAGTCTCTTTCTTTTCTCTTTCTTCTCTCCATTTTTCCAAGAAAGTGTCAGACTTGCTTTTTCAGGTATATTTTACTCAAAAAATGTGGCCGCTTGGTAGCGAAGCGTCGGCACCCCGAAAACGAGGCCCCGGCACCTCGATAGCTAGGTGCTGGCACCCCAATAGCTAGGTGATGGCACCCCGGTGGTGAAGCGCTGACAACCCAACGCTAGGGTGTCGGCGCCTCGTTTTAGGGGCGTCGGTATTTCTATATCGAGGTGTCAGCTGTGACGGGGCCAATACTCGAGCTTGCAGCATGGTGCTTGGGGCACGACATGTGGTGTCAGAAGGACACGCGACATGGGACCAAGTGGGCCTAGCGACGTGGTCACGCTGCGAGGACGCGACACGGTCGCGACATGGACGCGACATAGCCAAGATGGGCTAGCGATGCGGAGGCGTTGCGGTATGTCAAACCAAGGGGTTTGAGGTTCTCCTGCCATTTGGGCTGAATGACTGCTTTACCCTTCTATGTGGGAGAGGAGCTGGAGAGTTGCCTTCCACCCACACGGGGCCTTGCGTTGCCAGAGGGGATGCAAGTGTCTCCTAGGCCTGAAAGGGTGGGCCTAGAACGTCGACGCAGCGATGCCATGTGGCACCCAAGGGAGGTTGATGTATGGCTCCGGACTACGCGTCGCGGTGCATACGGTTGGGCAACCTCGGGTGAAGAACACCAGCGCTACGTGGGACTCAGTTGAGCACGACAGCATGTGGGCCAAGGATGAACGAGTGCTAGTAATTCGGAACGCAAGCTGCTTGGAACTCAGTTGAGCACGCAAGCACGAGGCACAAGGTTGTGGGCTTGGTTCGGTATGTGAGTATGACATGGTGGCATGGGGAGCTGCATACCAAGACTGTTGCAAAGCGAGGTACTAGTGCAGTGCACCGGGTGAAGCTTGAGCAGGTCAAGTTCAGCACAGTAGTGCAATCGAGCGTGTCGTAAGGGGTACGATACAGTTGGGTGGTAGGCCGCGAAACAGAGGTAACCATGTTGGGGGAGTTCCCGTCCTCTAGGCGGGTGGTATTAGAGCTGATGTGCAGATGGGTTGGCTTCGTTGCATGCAGTAGCGAAGCACCGCTCGGGTTGGTAGCGGTCAAGGACGCCCATGATCGCTGGTATCGGGAAGGCTAACTAGCGCATGTGTTAGGTGCCGACGGGACCGAGGTTGCAGTGATGCAGATTCGCTAAAAAAAAAACGGGGTGTCGATATCTTTTTTCTTTTTATCGAAGCGCCGTATGACGGGGGCATGCGGTGTGACTAAGCCGTAGGGCTACTCGTCTCGCTGAGGCCAGGAGGATTCGCGACATGGGCCGAGAAGGCAAGCGACACGGTTGCGACGCGGTCGCATGGGGAAATGATGTGGAACGTTAGAGCGTATTGGTGTGAAGATGGCATTGTGCGCTAGAGACCGGGGACGTGTGCCATGGTGGTATGTCAAACCAATACCTTTGAGGTCCGTCTATTATTTACCCATAGATGGTGTTTGAACCATCTATGTGGGAGAGGTGTTGGAGAGAGCCTTTCACACACACGGGGCCTTGCGACACTGAAGGGTGCGCAAGTGTCTCCTAGGCCTTAAAGGGTGGGCCAAAGACGTTGCTTTGGCAAAGCCATGTGTCAGTCAAGTGAGGTTGCCATGTACGTCGAACTATGTGTCGCAGTGTATGTGGGTTGGGCAAGAGGGAGACATTCGAAGGCTGAGTGGGACACCGTAATGCATGTTGTCGGAGGGTCAGAAGAAAATGGTGGGTTTGGTTCAATATGACGGTGAAACATGTTGGTATGGGACGACATGAGGAGCTGACATTGCAAAACGAGGTACAAGTACAAGACATAAGAGGGAAGCTTAAGCAGACCAAGTAAGGCACGGGTGTGCAAACAGGTGTGACGTAAGGGGCGCGATGCTTCGATACTGTTACCTTGGAAATAAGGTAACCATGAGCGGGAGTTCTCGTCCTCTAGGCGGATGGTATCAAAGCTGATGTTGGTTAGGCTTGCTTCGTTGCACACAGCATCGAGGCGTCGCATGGGCGTGTTAGTCGGTATAAGTCTACGCCCCCGTAACAGTTGATATCAGAAACAGGCTGACCTAGCTTGCAAAGTTAGGTGCCACACACGAGTCCACTACGAAAGGAATGACTACATGACAGTTGGTATCAAGGACAAGCTGACCTCGCTTGCGAAGTTAGGTGTCACACGCGAGTCCACATCGAAAAGAGTGACTCTGTGACAGTTGGTATCAAAGTCAGATCGTTCTGAGAGCCAGATCGTCCCAAAAGGGACCACACATTTGCCAGCACATCGTTCTTAATGGGACTACATTGGCAAGTCAGGGTGAGGTGCGCTCTGATTCCGTGACAACCAGGGTACTCGTGTGCAATGGGGTGGCACGTCTACGGTTGATATGCGGTTGAGATACACTCTGTTATTGCGAGTTTCGAAGCTTGGTCGCGTGTAGAGAGATGTCAATGTTGGGTTATTGTTGCGAAAATTTTATGAGGCATGACGGTAGCCTCCGGTCGGGTGCCGAATATGAGCTTGGAGCAAGCTCACCGTCAAAGATCAAATATCCAATGTCTGAAAGGCAGCGCGAGGTACTTTACTAGCTGGATTGAAAATCTGGCTACTTTCAGGTCAGAATCGCCGAAAGAGATGAAGGTAAGACCACTTGCGTGACGAGATACAGGGCTTTTCGTCCCAGCCACATTCTGCACATCGATGAAAGAGTCGTTCCATGACTACCTTGACAAGTTCATGGTGGCATATACGGATGATATTGTTGTGTACAACAACGCATTGGAAGTGCATATTATAAGGAAAGAAGTGTCTTGGCGTCAACGAGGACGTTAACGGTTTTGAGTGGAAGATGTGACAGGGCATGTGGCGTGACCAGCCCCAAGGCCACTCGTCTCGCTGAGGCTAGGAGGATTCGCGACATGTGCCAAAAGGCAAGCGACATGGTCGCGACGCGGTCGCATGGGGAAATGATGTGGGACGTTGGGGCGTACTGGTGTGAAGATGGCACTATGCGCCACGGACTGGGGACGTGTGCCATGGTGGTACGTCAAACCAATACCTGTGAGGTCCTTCTGTTATTTACCCATAGATGGTGTTTGAACCATCTGTGTGGGAGAGGTGTTGGAGAGAGCCTCCCACACACACGGGGCCTTGCGACACTGAAGGGTGCGCAAGTGTCTCCTAGGCCTTAAAGGTGGGCCTAAGACGTTGCTTCAGCAAAGCCGTGTGTCACCCAAAGCGAGGTTGCCATGTACGTCGAACTATGTGTCGCAGTGTATGTAGGTCGGGCAAGAGAGAGACATTCGAAGGCTGCGTGAGACACCATAATGCACGCTGTCGGAGGGTCAAAAGAAGATGGTGGGCTTGGTTCAGTATAACGGTGAAACATATTGGTATGAGACGGCATGAAGAGCTGGCATGCTATTATTGCGAAGTAAGGTACAAGTGCAGGACATAAGAGGGAAGTTTAAGCAGTCCAAGCAAGGCACGTGTGTGCAACAAGTGTGTAGTAAGGGGCGCGATGCATCGATGTTGTTACCTTGGAAATAAGGTAACCATGAGCGGGAGTTGCCATCCTCTAGGCGGGTGGTATCAGAGCTGATGTAGGTTAGGCTTGCTTCGTTGCACGCAACATCGAGGCTCCTCAACATAAGTCTATGCCCCCGTGACAACCGACACCTCGATATAGAGGCGTCAGCGCTCCGGCGCTGGCACCTAGGCTCTGGGGTGCTAGCGCTTCATCGTCAGGGTGCCAACGCCTCGCTATCGGGATATCGACGCTTCGATGCCCGGCGCTCACATTTTTTGAGTAAAATATACCTGAAAAAGTAAGTCTAACACTTTCTTAGAAAAAGAGAGAAGAAAGAGAAAAGAAAGACTTTAAAAAGATTTCTACAAAAGTCAAGAATGACAGTTGAAAGGGAATATAACTTTTAAAATATTTAAAAAGTATAACCCTAGTTAGTAAAGTGAGCCCCATTCCACCCATCACTTCACAAAAAAGGCACTACGTGTCGCGCCCATATCAATTGCCGCAGAGATATCTCTGCGCCAAGGCGCATTTTCCCCTTTGCCTATATATATGTTAAAAGTACGAAAGTATGTTTTGTTTTCACACGTTTTGATACCAAAAATACCCTTTTTAATACTTAAAATACCCTTCTTATAACGATTGGTTTCACACATTTTCTACACAAGTATACCCACTTCCTATGCAAGGAAGAGTTTGAATTTAAGGTAATATATTGTACATAAAATAGCATTATCCCCTATTTTTCTCCGATTAAACCCAAGTAGGACTCTCACCTATTTTCGCTCCGATTAAAATCCAATTCTAAAATTAGAAAGAGTGTGGGATTCTCACAATTTTCTCTCTAATCAAAACTATCTATAAAAGAGAAACATTATCTTATAGGGTCACATTATTTACACCCATTTTTCCTTGTGAAGAACACATGCATTTCCACTATAAAAAATTGTTGCTTGTCTTGAATCAGAAAGTAGAGACTGTTTTTCGTCCCAATCTTCGATACAATAGATCTTGAGAACATGGCCCATCTATCAGACGGTCAGATCGGCACACATTCCAAAAAAGTAATACTCATGGTACGTCTATGATCACAGTCACTTTTAGGGATGTGTGCCATATGGAAATCAACATGTGACCGTCTGATAGGTGTACCATGATCTTCCCAATCATCAAAAGATCCTATGTGAGAAAGACTATCTAAGCCATGAAATTTGAAAGTCATGATAAAAATATCTTATTTGGAAAAGATTGGCATGAAACATGGTATTTATCATATGATCCACAACAATCAATTCCATTATCTAATTCAACAATTGACTGTGCTGAATCATATGATTGAGCTCGTTTTTTATGCCAATCTTTTGAATCAAAGATCTTTAGATGGTATTTTTTTGCATTGCGTATATCCTAAAAAAATAAACTTAGAATTACATTTGCGCTTGATTTTGCGCCACGTGAGTTTTAGTCACTTCTTTTGGGATTGTGTCACCTGAAATAGGAAAATTGACCGTATGGTTATCTACCCACGAGTTCAAGATCAATTGTGTGAAAGGCTAAGATGACAACCAAGTTCCATCATCTGATTTGATTTGATACAATATCCCAAATTTAATTGCAAATCATCAGTATGCAGATTTTGGTATTAAGTTACGGCCACATGCATACTGTTCGTTGAGAAAAATGCACATTGAGAAATTCAAACTTTCTCATTTGTACACTAAAATGAATGATCCTCTTTATCTTATGATTAAATGTCTTATACCCAAAGTTAAAATATAATAGAATAAATACCAATTACTTCTCTCCACATAAAAAAAAAACAATTACTTCTCTATTGACTGATACTTTTTTGAATAATCATACATTAGATGTATATGTTTATATTGGATGCCGGGATTTCCAACTGAAGATTTGGTATTTGCAGCCTAAAGTTTTCACACGCTAAAACCATTGGCTGCCCTGAATCAAGAGATGGCTCTAGAATAATTGTAAATTAGATGTACATGTTTATACCAGATAGCGGTATTTGCAACTGAAGATTCAGCCTTTGTAGCCTAAGATTTTCACACGCTAAAACGATTAGCTGCCATGAATTAGGAGATGGATCAAGTTTTGTCCCAATATTCCACACAATAGAGCTTGAGTTCACGACCCACCTTTCAAGCAGTCAAATGTTGATTTCATGTGGCACACATCCTAAACGTGACAATGATCATGGGCGCACATCAAATATTTTTTTTAGAGCACTTTTCAAAACGTGTGCCATGTGAAATCAAAATTTGGCCTTTAGATGGTATCATGGGTTAAAATCTCGGAAAACCGATACGCATCGGACCATGATCTCAATATCCGCTTTTGTAGAAGACGGGAGAGAAAAAATGATCTCCGTCTTCTGATTCAAAGTAGTCTTTAGTTTAAGCACACGAAACTTAGGTTGAGAAAAAGAATATTAGGATAATACAAAGGCACCAGTACATTAGATGTACATGTTTATACTGAATAGCGGTATTTGCAGCTGAAGATTCAGTCTTCGCAGCCAAATATTTTCACGAGCCAAAACCATTGGCTGCCATGAATCAGGAGATAGAAATCGATTTTCGTCCCAATCTTCCACACAATAGATCTTGAGTTCATGGCCCACCCTTCAAACAGTCAAGTGTTGATTTCACGTGGCACACACCCCAAACGTGACAATGATTATGGGCGTACATCAGTTATGTTCCTTAGAGCACTTTTTCAAGATGTACGTCCATGTGAAATCAAAATTTGGCCTTCAGATGGTATGCCTATGATATCAAGGTCCACTCTTGTAAAAGATTGTAGAGAAAAAATGATCCCCATCATCTGATTCAAAGCAGTCTATGGTTAAGCACGTAAAACCCGGGTTGAGAATAAGAATCTTGGGTTAAAACAAAGGCATCAATCTAAGTATTACATTTTATGTATACCTTTTAATAAGCAAGTGATGTTCCAATGACGCGCACAAAAGAAAATATAGCATAATGTACACGGGCGTTGCACGTGCATTTTTACTAGTATATACTAAAAACAAAAAATACTCAGTTTTCTTGCATTTTCTATATCTAAACAGGAGAGCCCGTTACTAAGAAAGTCAAATAGAATCAATCAAAATGGAAGTGAAATCATCATTTTCATGAGCCCAATCCCTCACTCTCAAATACATTCATCAAAATGACCAAAACAACAAGTTAGCTAACTGAGGAAAAGACAACAAAGCAGACTAAACCAGCAAAATCAAAACCATCGGTCCTCAATAATTCCGCAAATATCATCACAGCAGAATCAACTGCACTCCTCATTTCTTAAAAAAAAAAACAATTACACTACTAAACATAGGCTACAGTGGAAAAGCTCTTAATTTCCAATAATAAATAATTCTGCAAATATTATTCATCGACATAAATAAATAAATAAATAAGTCCTCAAACATCATCACAGCAGAATTAACTACAGTACTAAACCTAGGCTACACTGGAAAAGTTCTTAATTTCCAATACTAAAGAGATCTCTGCAGATTCTTAACACTAAACAATAAACCCTACAGAAAACCAAATGCTCACTGAGAGGCAGTTATAATTAATCAAAAGCACGAACAGAAAATTAAAATATGAATTTTTACCTCCATCTGAATTATCCCATTCGTAAAAAAAGATACACAGGAGAGAAGCAGATGAGAAAAAAAGTGAAAGCTATGAAACTTACAGATGGAGATCGAAGAGGAGCTAGGGTTTCTCTGCTCCTTTATTCTCTGTAAATTAAAAATATGAGCATTTGAAGCTATAGTAGATGCCATTGCAGAGGATTCAAGGATGGAGATGGCAGCAGCGCCGAGCTATATGAGAAATATGGGAAATCTTCTCTCGAGGATAAAATCACTGAAATTTCTACCACCCAACTCATATGACCTTCACTCTCATTACATTTACAGAAATGCCACCTGATCGGTTATGCCTTTCCAGGCAAAATGTTGGATTGATCAGATGGTTATTATTGTCTCATCTGAATTAGTGTCTGACATTTGTTATTAGAATTGATCAGACGGTTAAGATTGAAACTTTTTATTACACACTTGATTCCTCTAACCATCCAATTCGATGGAAGCATTTTACTACATTTTACCGTGTTCTACACCGACAGCCCCTAAACGTGGAACATTCCGTTTGAGATTCACTTTCCGTGTTTTATTTTACCGTTTCTGATCAGCCCTATGTGTCTGTAAAATTGGGATTTAAGAGCATCTTCTATGGTGTATTTTATATCTGATGTGACACTATAATAGCTCTAATTTGAGATTAATGTGGAAGTGTTATGCCTATTAATGAATATATCATATCGGACGTGTATATAAGATACAAAGTGGGTATCTTATATTTTCAAAATAGTATACTTTATTGTTTTTGCTTGTTTTTTTAAATGAGATTTCCACTAACTACAAAAAAAAAAAAAAAAAAAAAAGTATACTTATTCCAAATTTAGAATAGATAGTTAGAGTGCGCCACATATCTTATCTTTAATAATTAAAAAACAAAAATTAAATATACAAAATGAATATAAATAATAATAAAATAAAAAGAAAAAATAAGGAACATGTTGATTATATCAAAACTAGGAAGTACTAATAATTATAGTTCGTCAGGGGTAAAGACACTATTGCCCATACAATAACTTCTATAAGAAATGCTGACATAGAAAATAAAGGAACAATCTGAATAGCATCTACTAATATAAGTGAAAACATTGTTCAAATACTCCTAGGAGAAGGTTTTATTGAAAATGTTAGGAAACATCACATTTTTAGTATCTAAATTTTTCACATAAGAAAAAAAAAAAAATGAGATACACTATTGGAGATGCTTTAATAAAGTTTTTTTAAAAGTAAGTCTACAATGGGTTTCCATCCTCCATCATGATTGGTAAAGCATTCCACGTGTCTGTGTGACTTTCTGACCTACACAAACTTCTATGCATTAAAAGTTCATGCACATCACAAAGTCATACAGACGTGTGGACTGCCGTAGACTAACTCTTTTTTAAAAGCTAACTAGAAGGCATTGTCTTTCTCATATAAATTTTTTTAACGTACAAACATGCTAGGTGTCACAATTTTTTACAAATAATCTAAGATTGAACTTGCGACCTCAAGCTAGGTGAGACTCTGAATTGCTATGGTCTTGTTTGGAAATTTGTAGGGGAAAATACATTTGTCGGAAAAAAAATGTATATTTTCATTTGTTGGACTTAAGAAAATCTCTAGATATTGTTGGCAAAACATTCTGGTAAAATAATTTAAACCTTATTCAATATAGTTTGAAAAGTAAAACTTTGGGATCCCCCAATATATGTGTAGTGCATATGTACATTTGATTTTCAATAAAAATTTCATTGAAAGCTTATTTTGCATAAATGGGAAAATTGTTCTTTACATGTGTGCCCTACAAGTTGCCAAACAAATTGAAAATGGTGGAAAATGACTTTTAAGCTCATTTTCAAAACATATAAGTCATTTTCCTTGTTACCAATGAAGCCCTTAATTATCCATGCTTCTAGTTGATGTAAATTTACGGTAGGTTCAATTTATGCTAATGCCTTCTTACGTAAATTTTACTTTCCTAAGTAAAAAGTTTTATTTATTTATTTATATAAAAGGATACAATTGTGGTGTAAAATAATTGTCCAGTTTAGTAATTAGTACAAAAAATAAATGAAGAAGTTGTGCAAAATCTATTTTATGGTTTATTTAATTTAACTTTTATCTTCATCATGAATTAATTCAACCGATACCTTTTTTACATGCATTTTTTAAGTTTGAAAAGTGAAACCCTATAAAAAAAAAAAGAAAAAAAGAAAGGCGAAACCCATACCAATGAAGAAGAAACTAAAGTGGCAAAAATATAGCAAAAGTTGGTGCGCCTGTAAAAAAATCATTTTATTTAATCAAAAGAGAAAAAATTAAGAAAAGTTGGTGGGCACCTAAAAGCTCGACGAACACACTTTTTGCTAAGTAATAAATGTTTTGGATATTTATCAGCCATAACAAAATAAAATTTATTATTATTATTACCAGTAATTAGTGTGCGAATAGCAAATGATGGTGGACAACTACTAATTTCATTAATTAGCGGATGAGAAGAAAAGATTGGTGCCCTTGCTGCAGCAGCTCTCTAAATTCAAAACTTACTAAAAAATTATATATAGTCTATCGATGCTAAAACTGACTGAGGTTCCTTGAGTGTAATTACAAGCCAAACTCAATCTCCCAAGTTAATCCCAACTTAGTAAAATTAAAATTAAAATAAAGAATTACTATCCAAATTAGGAAGAAAATTAGTTTAACAGTAAAAGTATGGAAATACTGAAAAGAAAATTAGGAAAAAAAAAAGGGAAACAGTAAAAGAAATAGATTTTACTCGCAAATTTTATGGAAAAGTTGCAATTTAATCACCTGCTTATATAAGCAAAGGCAGCGTAACCAAAAACTCAACTTTTCTGCAGCACCAGAAATGCTGATAGCTTTGGATGGTGATCTGTGAGCATAACAAATGTTATATTAAGACCTCTACCCCTTTGCTTCTTACCTTTCTAATAGATGTTGTTTAACGAAGCCCACACTAATCAAACATGCTAGGCTTCTATCACATGAATCTCTCCACATTCAAACCTCACTAAATTATAAAACAGTAGTTTTTTCTTACAAATTACAATGGTAAATCCATTTTTAATTCAATAAAATAATTTCCTTTTTCCTTTCTGAAAAACCAGCTACTCTGATTATTTGGAACGGTCATTCAAAACTTAAGCTGCTTGATGAGCAAAATCTTCTCCTTCATCTAATTCATAATTTGAACTCATTTGATTTCCTCTTCCACTCTTGCTGATTCCTATGGTTCCTGGCATTGCTCGAAGCGCCGCATCACTAATGGAAGATCCATGTAACCTGTACATGAGACAGAACATTGTCCATTTAAGCTGTAAAATCCGAAAAACAAAGATAATAAAGAGAATGAAATTACAACTAAAAATATGCACATGGGTGTATCAACATCAGGGATCGTAAGTAGGCATGCATGTGAATTTTTTAGGAAGGAACCTGATAAATCAAGGACAAATTTTACGTGATAGCATTTTGCTAATGGTCAACTTGCACAAATCATATCTACTGTTAATGGGGTATGCCTGATCACAGGCACTAGCACGTTCTTCAACTTCTTCATTTTCCAGGATCTCAGGCAATTAAACTAGAGACGAAGAGCTCTCTTTCCTGGTAGACTTCTTCCCCTGATGAAGGCACTGGGAAGTAGAAAGCTGGTAGATTCAAAGAAGGTGACATCCATAGTGACAATATTTTTCAGTCACCAAATCATAGCATTTAACCTTTCTTGGATGGGGGACACCCAATGAAAATCCACCGAACAACTTTTGGGGAGAGTTTATCAAGATGGTTGGTTGGAGCATGAGCAAAGACAAGTAGCATCATCCCACAAACATTTCGGAACATCCATATAAAAAAGTAGTGTCGAGCAACCTTGCATTGAATTGAGTTTCAACCATCTTATGATAAACTGAAAAAATTAAGTTTACTTTGTCCTTGGTTTTCATTGAAATCTCATTGATATATCTAATGCATTCATCAATGAAAGGAACAATGCAAAAAAAGCCACACAAAGTAACAACCGGGGATGGACCCCCGAATTAGAATGAATAAAACGAATTAGATTATCACTCTTATCACTACCAAGGCCTTGTTTCGCAGGACAAGTTTTGGAAAAAAACTCGGTAAAATCTTGAGTTTTTATGGAAACCAATAACTTTCCGCCGTTTGGCAATCCTGTGGGACCCACAAGTCAAAAGAGTTTTTTTTTTGAAAAAAACTTGGATACACGCCCACATGTTCTCTGAAAGCACCTAAATCCCAGACCCCTGAAAAAATGTTGATTGCTTTGGATCAGATGATGGAGATCTTTTTTAACAAAGATCTTCCCTAAAATAGATCTTGGGTTCATGGCGCACTGACTTGACGGTCAATTTTTTATTTCTTGTATCACAGATCCCCAAAAAATGGCTCTTCAATCATATTGCACACATCATGCTCAAACGTGACTTTAGGGCCATTTTTTTGGGGATTTGGGACACATGGAATAAAAAACTAACTATCTGATAGGTGCTTCAAGATCTTAAGATCCATTTTGTGGACGATCGGGGTGAAAAACAATCAACTTCATCTGATCTGAAGCAATCAACAGTCTTCAAGGGGTCTGGGGCGCCAATGCTTTCAGAGAATGCATGGGCGCGAACAGAGGTACCCATAATGTTTTCACGCAATGTGTGCCATGTGATTTTGTTAATCATGTTTTGGGATTTCTTCCACATGGAATAGGAAGCTAACCTTCTGATGATAGACGCACAATCTCGAGATCCTCTGTGAAAAGGATTGGAATGAAACATTATCTTTTTATCATATGATTCACTGCAGTTAAAGGCCATTACCTTATTCAACAGTTGATTGAGTTGAATCATATAATAGAGATCGATTTTATGCCAATCTTTTGCCTTGTAGATCTTTTGATCGTTGCCTTCAAATCAGACAGCTTAGATAGTGTTTACATTGCACAAATCACAAACAGTAAATCTAAAATCACGTATGAATATAATTTTTTATCAAATAATTTTTTGGCATATGTACTTCATGGAATTAAAAAACTGACCGTTTGATTAGAATGTTCATGATCTCAAGATTTGTACTGTGTGAAAGATTAGAATGAAAATCGGTTTATATCATCTCATTCAACTCCAATACGACCTCGCCTATTGGATGGCCGACAACTATTTGCAGAATTTGAGGTGTTTTAACATCACCACAAAATAACCACGTCATTGTGTCTTTTTTTTTTTTGTCAAACATAGGAAAAAATAAAAAAACACCAGTCATGAGAAATTTTCACTTTTAGAACTTCCCATGATTTTTTTTTTTAACAATCCCATGGGAAGTAAAAAAAATCCAGTCCATGACTTTAACCAAACAAGGCCTAATAGGATAATTGGTTCAACAGTGTTTAGGCAATTGACACACTTCACAGTAAAAGTTTTGATAATCAAACTGACAAAAAACATTTGAAAATAAAATATGTAAATGAGGTTAATGTAGATGACCCAAGCGACACTGCCATATATGAGAAGTCTCTAGTGATGTAACCGCAGCAACAGATCTTGGAGCTTTCTAATTTTCCAATATGGAGATACCTCCCTCCTCATGACCCGGACAAAATGTCCTCACCTAGTCAGGTCCCGAAACAGACAATGAGTAAGGAAGAAAGTTACACTACAATTCATAGATTTAGCGAGTTTGCTAACATAAAGGAGACTCATAGGCATTTTTGGAATAAGAAGAGTAGAAGTAAGATACCTACAAAAAAACAATGGAAGTAAGAGACATATTACCAACACGTACATCTCTGTCTCTTAACAGGAACAAGGGACTCATCTACAACACGAACATGACCCGAAAAAGATAAGGGAGAAATATGATTAAACAATGAAGGCGTACTGGACATATGATCAGTCGCTCCTGAATCAATGATTTAGGGAGACTATGACGTGCAAACCCAATGATACCTGTCTCAGTACGATGTGAAGAGCAGGAGGCTTGAGCATTGGAGGCTCTATGCATAGGCTCCCGATACTCTCTGTGTCAAGGTGACAAAAGCAAGTGGCACATCAGACTGAGTCATAGGAGATGCAGATGTAGATGACACAACAGGTGGTGCGACAGAAGCAAGAGGTGGACCCAGTGGCAGAACGAGGATTTTCATCCAGTCGGGGCGTAAGTTGAATTAGATTTATTTTTTTTATGAATTATATACATATAAAATAATTAATAATTATTTATTTATAAAATGTAATTTTCACCAAAATTGCATACAAAAAATGAACTTTTCATTAAGAAGATATTGAAAATTATATATCATTCATCTACAAAAAATCAATCTCCAAAAACCATTGACAACGGTAATAAAGATTTATGCTAAGTCAATTTCCCTCGACGATTTGTCATATTTTGAAAGTATTTAACGATCGTATTATTCACAATGCTATCAAATATATCTTCTCAATATATGTAACAAAGTAATCACTCATCCATTCATCTCTCATTTTATTCCGAAGCTTAATCTTCAGAATATGCATCGCAGAAAATGCTCTTTCAACAGTAGCAGTGGCGACCGGAAGAACTAATGCTAGTTCTATGAGCAAATAAACTAAATCATACACAACGTGCTTTTTAGTCTTCACCAGCTTTCTCGTAAGGTTACTAATCTCGTCCAAATCCGAAAACTCTTCGTTCGATTGCATATCCATAATGTAAGTCTTAAGCTGACCTTCAAGAACCATACGATCTACTTCTGAAAATTCTAGTGGATAAAATTGTGCGAGGTGTAACAATTTGTTCTCATCAAAAGCTAAAAACAAATCTCTTGGATTCAAGCAGGCCATACAAAGAAGCAATTCTATGTTTACTTCAGTGAAACGAGTATTAAGCTCTTGTAGTTGCAAGTCAATAACTGTATAGAAGAATTCAACACGATAGTGATGTAGATTTGTCATTTCTTCGGCTCTACGACGTGGTTGTCCATGTACTACAAACTTATCATTCATATTCGGAACAATAATATCATGCGTCATACAGAATGAAACAACTTTGGTGATGATAGAATCCCATTCACTATCCCTCATTACTTGCAATCTTCGCTTTGATAATTCTACCAAACGCATGACATTCACAATGTCTTTGATAAATCTCGAGTGATTAACAAAATCTCCTTCATTACATGTAGAGTGAATGCAAAATCAGAAGTGTACATGGCATCTATTAGAGAGCTTGCTTTAGCTTTTTACTGCAGAAGTTCACCATCTTCACTGATAAACTCAAGCACTTGAATCACGGCAGGGAACATGAGAATCAAGTTTGCCAATGCATCTAAATGTGTGCCCCAACTTATTTCACTAGCCCTTTTAAGGTTAGTTTCTTGATTTTTTTCCTTTCCAGTCGGCTTTTTGTCACTCTTAATTGCTTCTTTAACAATTTTAGCGTGTTCCTCTCGAAGAAGATCTTTACGCTTACATGAACCCCCAAGCATATTCACTATAAGAGTAACCTCTTCAAAGACGTTTGCAATTGATTTGTGATGTTGTGCAACATTGACAATTGTCAACTAAAGTTGATGTGTAAAACAATTGATATAAATGCATATCCATTCTCTTTCAAAAAAAGTGTTTTAAGTCTATTAAATTCTCCTTGCATGTTACTTACCCTATCATAACCGTGACCGCGCAATTTTGTAATTCTCAAATTAAACTTCGAAAATAATCCTTCAATCCCTTCCTTCAGTGATAAAGCCGTTGTTTCACAAACATATACAAATCCAATGACACACTCAACTACATAATCCCACTTATCTACATACCGTATAGCAATAACCATTTGCTCTTTGATTAAAAAATCACGGGACTCATCAACCAAACAATGAAAAGAAAGAATCTCCAAGATCATTGATGATCACTTTTATAGTTTCAACCGCACATGCATGAACAATCTCTCTTTGAATCTTGGGCGAAATTAACTGCAAATTTCCAGGAGCATTTTTTAGCACAACGCTCTTAATCTTTTCATTATGCGTGGAAAGAAATTTCAACAATTCAAGAAAGTTTCCTTGATTGACCCTTCAGATTCATCGTGACCACGGAAAGTTAATCCTTGACTAAGAAGATATCTTAGGCAATCAATCGATGTATACAAACAAACTTTATAATCCATTTTTTCTTGTTCGGTGTGCTTCTCAAAAACTATCTCAATGTGTTGCTTCCGATTTAAAAGATTCTGACACATTATATAAGCATGATGATGAGCACTATCGGGTCCTCTAACATGAGTTTGTAATTGCTCTTTCCTCTTCCAACTTCTAAAACCTTCACCAACAAATTGTTCATCACCACTTTGCCCTCCTCTATTCGGTCTGAAGAGATAACAACATAAGCAATATGCCGCATCATTTTCTATGCTATATTCTAACCAATTGGGGAAGTCGTCAAACCAAGTGGGACTGAATCGTAGATGCCCATTCGAAAATTTCGTTCAAGGAAAATTATGGCCTTTGGGTTGAAAATGACCTTTTTGTAAATAAATTCTTCTTATCCTCTCCCGGTCATTATAATGGTAATCGAAAATCTTAAGACGTAGACCGGGATCTATTGGAAGATTTTCCAAGTCAACCTTCGGTGGAAGATTTGTCAAGTCAACCTCTGCATAACTATGTTGTGGGTGAGGTTGAACTGGATCACAATCTTCATTTTCTTCAACAGAAGACGGCGGTTCTTCTAACTTTCTTTTGAAAAATCGGAGCATAACTGGATCAAGGAGCAACAAATAATTTCATTCGTCAAATAATTAATAAACGCATATCCTAATACATACAAATTTAACCTTGATCGTCAAATAACTAATAAACGCATATCCTATTACGATTTCGACAATCCAACGAATCCAATTGTGATAAAATCTACACAATATAATTAACTGTTAAGACTATTATAGAAAAAAATTTATAACCCGAAAAAATAGACCATTGGGACAAAGGTCAAAAGCTATAGGTTATAGCCCAAGCAGACCACGTGGGCATGGCCCACACACACAAATTTTGGCGTTCGGAGTGGGCTAGGCTTAGAGAGAGAAACAATCAAACAAATAAAAGGGTGTTGCAATCGACTTCAAACAACAAATTATAAAAGTGGTAAAAAACCCATGAATAGTTCTAGCATTCTATCTCATAATGTTGTGATACAAGTAATCAATTCACCTTTTCTATAGATTGCAGAATATAGAAAACATGAGCTTTATCAAATTGCTTCACATATATATCTTATCAGAAATCAGGATAAAAATTATATTTGAAAATTTTAACCAAATAAATATGCCTACAATAAGTTCATAGTTTCCATAAATTGTTCAATAAAACACATGAGCTTTATCAAATTGCTTCACATTCATATCTTATGAGAAGTCAGGATAAAAATTAAATTTGGAAATTTTAACCAAATAAATATGCTAATAATAAGTGCCATAGTTTCCATAGATTGTATAGTAGAACTGTACAAGACAGGCGCTTTATCAAATTGCTTCACATTCATATCTTATCCGAAGTCAAGATAAAAACTTAATTTAGAAATTTTAACCAAAGAAATAAGCTTAGCATAAGTAATAAATTACTATACTCATCAAAAGAGCCGTTTTTTTAAATAGCTTTTGTTATTATTTTATACACCACTGAGCTCAAATAAATTATCTACAGGAACACAACAAAGAAGCTTACCATAAAAAATATAAATAATTAATAAATCATTAATTGATTTAAAATGATTTTGATATTGACGACAAAAAAAATACTGACAAGAGAACAAATCACAGATCAAAGATTACGATCATGAACGCCAATTTATTAAAAAAATAAATCCTTTATCTCCAATAGGACCAAAACCTCAAACTTGAAACACAGATAAATAACAGAACACCATGCAAACATATTTAATCTTGGGCTTAGAGAGAAACAGAGATGGAGATGGAGATGGAGATGGAGAGGGAGAGGGAGAAGAAAAAGAGAGTTTCTCACCTAAAAATTTGGGCGGTGGATTGCCGGCTGAAAGAAGCTTGATCGGGCAATGGAGAGAGAGAGAGAGAGAGGACGAGGGCGTCGGTGCGTTGCGGGCCTAGCAGCAACGAGCCAGAGAGAGGGGGACGATAGAGAAGAGGGAGGGTGCAAGAGAAGAGGAGAGGGTTTATAAAAGAAAAAGGGGTTTCTAAAAAGGGCGCTGGTTTGCTTGCTTAAAGGGGTTTATAAATTTAAAAAAAAAAGGAGGCGTTTTGGTTGAGTGCCGGCGCCCGCCCACACTCGCCCATGAATAGATCCGCCACTGGGTGAACCATCACCCTTAGCAACAATAGCACGGTTATTTTGGAAGGTTGGTTTCTCATGCAAGTCCCAACAAGTCGCTCGCAAATGTCCCTTTCCCCCACAATGAGTGCATTTTAACTTCTCTTTCTCCTCACAAGACATACCTCCACGCATGGCTCAAAACCTCGATTTCGGTTTCGTTCACTACCCGAACTGTAAATTGGTAAAATTTCTGTAATTTTCGGTATTTTATGAAAATATGCTTTGAACTTTACCTAACTTTATTATTTTTTATTTTTTAAAACTCTTTCACATTATTAGAAGACATAGTTGAACTAGTAAGGCTAATTTTCAACTGTTTAAAATAGCATATGTCTATTATCATAGAATTTGGAACATAAAGTGGGCAAAAGAGGACTTCATTACCTAAACTCGAGAAGCCAACTACTCAAAGCCACAAAGTTTATGGCAGGTTCTTCTTGTTCACCAGCATCCCGAGAATCATTGTGTTGTTGTGACCTATGATATTGTCCGAATTCATAGTCATATGCCTCGTGATGAGATGCTTCTGGCAGTTGATCATGTTGGAGATAGTAGTATGCATACAATCCACCAAATATCTGTGAAACGAAACTCTCATTTCCTGGGTTGCTTGGCCAAGGATACTGTGGGGTTGATGTAAGATTGGTCGGTAGGTTGAAACCCAAACCTACCAAAGCTACTAATTATAGAGTTAATGGCTTCTTGATCATGCGGAGTTTGGTAGGACTCTGATGGTCCTCTTGCTTCCAACCCTCTGCGTCTAAATGTAGGAGTGTCATACATAGTCATATCATCATCAGTCCACTGTGATGATGACATATTACTTAAATTTCGGTAACTTTCGGTATTTTATGAAAATATGCTATGAACTTTGTCGAATTTCATTTTTTTAGTTTTTTTAAACTCTTTCACATTATTAGAAGATATAGTTGAACTAGTGAGGCTAATTTTCGACCATTTAAAGTAACATATGATATGTCTATTATCATAAAATTTGAAATATAAAGTAGGCAATTCGGTGAAGTTCGGAGCATATTTTCAAAGAATGCAGAAAATTACCAAAATTTACCAAAAATTACCAAAAATTTGACCGAAATTTGACCTTACGATTCAAGCGGTGAATGAAACCGAAAGCGAGATTTTGATCCATGGTTTAGGGACTCAAAAAACTGTGCAACTATTGAAAACATAGGTTTTTATAAAACCGAGAAAACACAATGCAACCTTTACCAAAATAGAAAAAAAAGGATGATAGATCCTTACCCGACAAAAGATTACGATCCAAACTGGTATGGGTTCGAACCTTGAGATCCGTGAAAAATAAATTCGATGAATTTATTTTGAAAAATTGCTTCAAAATCTATGATCCAGATTACCAAAACTGTAAAGTCCCAAAATTAAAGATGATATAATCCTTGAGCCATTCAAAACCGGGTAACTTTCATATTCATCTAAGGTCAAAACTTTGATCGTGATGACATTAGCAAGAGGGTAACGTTAGCACAGGGATCAAATTTTTCGAGGATCGAGATACTTTGATACCAAGTTGAGTTTAATAACCAAGATAGATGGAGTAGAAGAGAGAGGAAATTAAGGTTGAGTATCGTGTTCTCAAACCCTACTATTATTAATTTATATACTCTATACAATATCTCACGGACATTGGTACAATGGAAACGAGAGAAACTAATAAGTACGCCTACTTACCTACGACACACGCAATACGAGTTATAACACACCAACCATCTTATTACATCAATACTAACAATAAGTTTGAGATGCAATAGCCTTTCTATTTTAGATGCCGGTGGTGGCAATGCAACAATTTAGTTTTATGTTTTTCTTCATCAAACTATGTATGGTATTACCCCTTAAATGGAAGTCCTCTACTCTGGGTGATCTTGTTACCCATATTTTGTCATGGTATGTTTCAAGTGACTCATATTATGTGCAACTTGTGGAAGCATTTTAATACTGTTGTAAGATATTTTTATTACATTATCTATGTTCTATCTAGGACTTGTAATTATTTTGATGGAATAGAAGCAGTTAATATACCTTTAAACGAGTCTCAATTTACATAAATTTGATTAATTGTAGGATTTGATGCTCAAATCACACCACAAATGCCTTAGAAATTACTTTGTGCTTACTATCAAAGGCATTTTAGGCAACGAACCACAATTTGCAATCCAGAAGTTGTTTCTGCCAAACAATAATTGCTGCAACAGAAACTCCTAAACCCTTTTGTGCAAGCTATTACCAAACAACAATTCCAACAAGAGCAATTCTTACTTCAGCAATTTTTATGGCATCAATTCTCGGAAGTCAATTTTTTAAAAGCACAATATTGCTAAACAGGGCCAAAGAAATTAAATCATAGTTGCCAAGAGTTGATACAAATATATATTAGTTAATTTAAATTTATTTTTATTAGGTGTTGATAAAATACAAACACATACATTTTTTTCGTATGCATTAATTATACATAATCTATAATCTATAACCTATATACATCTTATATTTTTTACTTTAACGAAACAAATTTTAATGCTTCAGAAATAAAGTATTTTTCTTTGATTGTTAAAGATAAGTCGGACTCTAAGCCTGGGCCCAGTGGGCCCGGGGTAATGTCTTGTTTTTCTAATTCTTCTGTGGGCTGTGTGTGCAGTTGTAGTGGAACCTCGGGCGGCCCCAATACGAAGCGAAACCACCCTCAGAACCAGGCAACTCCGGAGAAGGGGAAGGTAGGCATCGTGCACGGTTACTCCTCCGGCTCGGACTCGATCTAAATGTCTTCATCGGAAGGGGAGTTGGTGCTGGTTTCTAAGGTCCATCCTGAGGGGGAAGAAGGGGAAAGGTTAGCATCTCTTGGGGAACGGTTAGGGGTCTCTTTTAACGGCCCACGCCATGAGCTGGTCAAAGTTTATCGGGAAATTATAGAGAAGGGCAGAAGGGGATCCGAGGTTGACAAAAACAGTAGAAGTAAGGGTAGGGTGAGATCGAAATGGGGTTTGTTCTATGTCCGGCATAAGAGGGAACGAAGAAGATCTAAAGGGAAACCAGGAGGGCCTCGGACTGTAGCTCCCCCTATGGGACCCCACAGGAGAGGTGTTAGTGGGGTCGATCTCGCGGGCTGTTCGTCGATTGTTGGTTTTAATGTCGTTTCTAAGTTGGAATGTGAGGGGATTGACCCACAGGGATAAAAGGTCCTTGGCAAAGTCTTTCATCATAAGGCAAAAAGTTGAAGTCATTGGATTGCAGGAAAACAAATGGGACCTGGTGACAGAGCCTTTGGTAAAATCAATCATCGGGGACTCGTCGTGGAATGGCGCGCCATTGGGACGACAGGCAGCTGGGGAGGGGTTTTACTAGCTTGGGATGCCAAGGTCTTAAGTTTGGAGGACTCGGAGATGGGGAGTTATGCGGTTGTTGCGCTGCTGAAAGATTCTAGGAATGGCAATCAATGGGTGGCCATTACTGTGTATGGTCCCACGGTGAATTGCCTCAGGAGGGAGTTCTTCCTAGAGCTAAGTGCCATCACCAGCAGATGGGATTATCCTGTCTGTGTGTGTGTGTGGGGGGGGGGGGACTAAGGATCTCTTCCTTGAGTACATTTTGCAGGGAGGGTTCTTCGATATGGGTATGGCTGGTGGCCGATTTACTTGGTCCAATGGTCAGGAAGCACCAATTCTATGCAGATTGGACAGATTTCTATGCAGGATGGATTTCTTGGATCTGGTGGGTAACGCTTCATTTCAAATTAGGTATACTACAATTTCGGATCATCAGGCAATTGTGCTTTCCGGTCATGATAGAGCATCTCGAGGACTGGTTCAAGGGCCGTTCAGGTTTGTGAACGCTTGGTTGAGGGAAGACAACCTTATTGACAGAGTGGAAGGGTGGTGGAATCAGGACAACATTGCTGGTACGCCCACATATATATTTACCTCGAAGTTGAAACAGCTGAAGATTCATATAAAGTCATGGAAAAGGGATAGGGTTGGGGAGGTTGGTCGGCTGAAGGAGGGCCTTTTGGCGGAGATAGCAATGCTTGATAGAGGTTGGAAGAAAGTGGCCCGCTATCGGAGGAGGATAGAGAGGTCACACTGGCCCTGAAAGAAGCATACAATTCCAAAGTGCTGGAAGAACTGATTTTGCGGCAAAAAGCGAAGGCTAATTGGCTGCGTGAGGGCGATGACAACACTAAGTTCTTCCGCACAGTCGCGAATGGAGGGCGGTTAAACAACCGAATATCGAGCATTGACAGTAATGGGATTACGTATACGGATGAGAGCACAATGCAAGCAAAATTGTAGAGTTTTATAAGGCACTCTACGACTCGGAGAGGGGGGGGGGGCGTTTCTGGAAGGTGTCGATTTTAACTACATAGATGCCAACAAGGCAGCTCACCTTGAAAGGTTGTTTACGGAGGAAGAAGTGAAGGAGGCTTTGCTGAAGCTAGGAAGTAATAAGTCTCCCGGGTCGGACAACTTTACTATAGAGTTTTTCAGAGCAGCTTGGCATATCATAGGTGCGGACTTTATGGCATTCCTCGGGGAGTTCCACTCTTGTGGGATCATGGCCAAAAACATTAACTCCTCCTTTATTGCCCTTATTCCCAAGTGTGTTGGGGCTACCAGCATAGCTGATTTCCGCCCGATTAGTCTAATGAGGTGTGCCTACAAGAGTGTGGCGAAAGTGCTAGCCGCGCATCTCAGGGGGGTAAGAAGTTTCATGATTTCTAACATTCAAGGAGCTTTCTTACCTGGCAAGCAGCTGTTAGATATTATAGTTACGACAGTGGCGATTCTGTTAAGAAGCGGAAGGATAAGGGTTGGGTCTTAAAGACCGACATGGAAAAGGTGTATGACAAAGTACAGTGAGATTTCCTTGATTACATGCTATTACGAATGGGCTTCGAAGAGTTGTGGAGGAAGCGGATGAAGGGATGTTACGCTTCGGTCTAGATAAACGGGGCGCCTCACGGGTATTTCAAAAGTAAGAGAGGGTTGAGACAAGGTTGCCCGTTGTCTCCGATGTTATTTAACTGTGTCGGGAAGGCGCTGCATTGGTTATTCGTCAGGGCAAAAGAGCTTTCTCTCATCACGGGCTTTACGGTGGCAGACAACGGGATGAAGATATCTCACTTGCAATATGCAGATGATACTATGGCTTTTTGTAACGGAAGTAGGGGAGATTCGAAAGTCAGTATGGTCAAAGATATTTTGGTCCTCTTCGAAGGAGTGTCCGGTCAAAAGATTAATATTCACAAGTCCAACTTGGTTGGCATCAATATCACCGACGAGGAAACAGAACGTGTGGCTGCATTGGTGGGTTGTGTGAAGGACACTGCCCATCTCTTACCTAGGGATCCCTTTGGGCATCGGTCCCTGTAGAGCGAGAAACTAGGATGGTCTTGTGCAGAGATTCCATAAGCGGTTCGCCTCATGGAAGAGCAAGCTGCTTAGCAACGGGGGCGGTTAACGCTCATTAATTCCACGCTGGCTTCCATGCCTATTTTCATGTTCTCCATTTTCAGGGCTCCGGTCAGCATCACGAAGAAGATTGAGAAAATTATGCGGGACTTTCTGTAGAATAGTAACGGGGAGCAAAGGAAATTTCACCTAGTCAAATGGGAAGAGTGTTGTGACCACAGACATAAAGCGGGATTAGGTATCCGGAGACTTCGCCTCGTGAACTAGGCCCTCCTAGGGAAATGGCTTTGGAGAATAGGGGAAGGCAGAGAACGGGACAAGCTGTGGTGGTAGCTGGTCACCAACAAGTACAGGTGTCGGAGGAGCCATGGCACTAGGGCTGTCAACGGGCCGGGTTTTTCACCTGACCCATTTTTTTTTAATTGGGCACGACCCAGCCCAGTTAGTTATCTAGGCCGGGCTCAACCCGTTTTTAGAATTTTCGGCCTAAACCCGATCCGATTAGCTATCCGGGCCGGGCCGGTTCAAGCCAGGTTTCTCACCTTTTTAAAAAAAAAAAAATTAAGTTTTTTTTTAGAGGTTCTCAGCTAACTGGGCCTGTCCGGGCCTTAAACATTGAAGCTCGAACCCGGGCCCGTTTCTTATTCGGGCCGGGCCAGACCCGTTTAATAAATTACTGAAAATGTGGGCCCAAACACAGCCCATTCGGGTCGGGCCCGGGCTGAAGCACAGCCCGCTGACAGCCTTACATGGCACTACAGCTTCTGGGAGAATTTCGAGTCGACCTAGCAAAAAGAGGTGAAGCATTGTGTGAATTTCATTCACAATGGAACAAGCTACTACTAGGGTGATGGCCAACGGATCCGAGTTTGGAAGCACATTTGGGTGGAAGAACAACAGCTCCAACTCAGATTTCCCACAATGTATATGCTCTTCGAGGATATTCAAAACCCCCTCAACAGCCACTTGTCGCAGCTGGAGTAAGGAGTGTGGGTTTTGAATATCCCGACGTGTCGCGGGCTTAAACAATGGGAAGTAGACGAGTTCAGGAATCTTATGGCCCTTTTGAGGGGGTTGACTCCAAACGAGAGTAATAGGGACCAGAGGCTCTGGAAGCATTCTGATAAAGGGATCTTCTCCACTAAATCGTTGTATAATCAGATTTAAAAGTCGGATAGGATCAGCAGTGGCAGAAGGTGGTGGGTTGGGTATTGGAAGATCAAGATCCCACCGAAAATTAAATTTTTTTCTTGGACTACTGTGCGGGGAAGGATACTTACTCGAGACCAGCTGGTGAGGATAAACATCCCGGCTAGAAATAAGTGTCTTCTTTGTATGAGAGAGAGGAAATCGGCGGCGCATATCCTCCTTAATTGCTCATTCGCGAGAAGCATTTGGTATATCATTTTTGGCTTCTTTGAGATCTCCTAGGCCATTCCGGCTGGGCGGCTCAATTGATGGAAATGTAGAGGGAAGTGGAGGTGGAAGGGCCTCAGAAGGAGTTGTGGCAGGTGACGGTTTATGCGATTTTCTGGGCTATTTGGATCGAGAGAAACAACAGAGTTTTTACAAGGTCTAAGCCGTTGGGGATGGTCATTCGGCACATTCGGGACCTGGTTGTTAGCTGGAAGGCTATTCAGAAGTCTGATTTTGAGGAAGGGTTGCAGCAGTTCCTGCTGCTATGGGACGGCGGTGCTGGATGATAGTCTTCGGAGGGGGCTGCCTTGTGGTGTCGTGGGGGGTTTCCCTTCTCTCTACCTTGCTCAAGTTCCCGGGTGAGTTTTTTGGGTGGGTCTCTTTTCGGGTAGTATCTTACTACTCGCTAAGGTATGTTTTTGTTTTTTCCTTTTTCTAATATATCGCTTTTGTTATCGCTTAAAAAAAAAACATTTTTTCAAAAGGAGTTTCATTTAAACATGGATTGTCTCTCTGAACGAAACATTTCCAAAAACGTCCCCGACACTGGTACGATGGGTAAAATAAGGTTTCTAGGTGACTATAAATCATGATTTTAAAACTCAACGAGTCGACTCGAAACTCAGGCGAGTCAACTCGGTTCGACCAAGTTTCGAGCCGACTCGTCTATTACCTTGATTAAGGCCTCAACTCAATAGGACTCGCCGATCCGACTCGAAAACTCGATCGAGCTTGTCGGCTCGGTGAGTCGATTTAAGTAACTAAAATTGAAGGACCGGCATGGGTTTTAAATGAACTTAAAAGGCATACTTGTCTTTTCTCCCCCTTTATATTTAAGGACTTGGATCCCTCGACAGAAACTCGAAGACGAAGAAGAAGAAGAATAAAGAAAGAAAGAAAGAAAGAAGAAAGAAGAAGATGAAGAAAGAAAAAAAAAAAAAAAAAAAGAAAGAAGCTCGTGCCCTAAAACTCATCGTAGCCTTCAATTGCCCCTCTCGTGCCCTAAAAGTTGTGAGTTTTTTTTTCACTTTATAAGCCACAAATTTAAATCGTGCCCTAAAATCTATTAAATATTTAAATTATATATATATATATATATATATATATATATATATATATATATATATATATATATAACCTAAATCGGAGCGAATTGAGTCAGTCCAATTTTCCGTGTTGACTCTACTCAGACGATTTCCGAGTCGAGTCGAGTTTCCGTGCTTTAAAACCATGCTATGAATTAGACAACCACATTATTAGAAAACAAGATTTATTACAAGGTCTTTATTCCCAGTTGTTACAACCATGCACAAGCATTTGTTGTTTGCAACCTGCACACATCAGAGTATAGTGGAGCGAGATCACATTCCAATTCAGCACTTGAAGGGCACAAACCGCAGGCCATTGGTGTACTGTTAAGATGGCAGACGCCACTGCAAAATTTAAAATATACAACAATTACCAAGGATAAGAAAAGCTTGGCTTTGCTCTTGGGCTTTGGCCTGCAATCTTGTTGTCAATTTGCAATGGGAATCTTGCAAACACAAATGCATAGACGACCACGAGCGATGGAAGCCCCTAATGTCAATACTTTTTAAGGAGCAAAAGTTGTTGCCTCCAATGCAAGATTTTAAGCGTTGAGATCATTTTTTTATCGGCAAGCGTTGAGATCATCAACTTGAACGAATCCACACTTCAGTACTCACTATTATCCTTGGTTCAGAATTTTGTGAAGAAAATGGTAGGTGCCTCAAAAGTGTCCTAGACCAGGGTTACCCAATTCACTCCAAATGATACTGTATGGCTAACCGGTTCGGGGTTCGATTCGGTCCAGTTCATTGCTAATAGGCGAACCGGTTTATCAGCCCTTTAGTGTTGCTTATAAAGGATAAAAAATATGGGAAGACGGAGAGTTGATGCTCGGACAGCCTAGTTAAACCAATAACTCTACAGCACTCTTTTGTTATAAAGTCAAATTTTAAATATTATATAACAAATATCTGTACTATTATACGAGAAAACTCATCCTACCCCTAGCGAACCAGGCTTGCCCGGCTCTGGCGAACCGCGAATTCCGAACCCAGCTAACCAGTGAATCAGGTAACATTGCCCTAGACTACTACATATGGAGAACTATAACCAATTAACCATGGTGAATGAGTTACACTTCAGCAGTTCAGCCTTATGGCACACAAATGGGAGTGCCTAAGCACTCAAAGTTCAGTGACATGGCCTCTTAACAGAGGAAATTAATCATAGTCATGGCATCTCAGGACCTTACAAGGGATGGTGATGATGGGGAAGGTCCCCTTTTCACATTCGGTTTCATGACATCAATGCATGCAAAAGCAACAAATGTGAAGAAGAAACGAAACAAGTCACAAACATGTAGACAAAAATCTAGAGTACAGAGCACCAACCAATATCCAACAAATTGTAAGGGCACGAGCTTTTTAGACAGCTAAAAAATCACAAAATTCTCAAACTTACTTTCTACTTTATTAGAAGGATCCATCCTACAGATTTAGTGGGTCACTTGTTGCATCAAGTAAATATTTCTATTATGTTATTCAAAATGGTCAAAGGAACTTTAAAATCAAAGGATGTAAATTAATAATATTTTTCTTTAGTATATATGTATTGCATCATATCTATTCCAATAATTTTATTTTAAAGGAGCTTTTTTAGTAGCAAGTTTCCAGGTAAATCCGGCTGTCAGTTAATGATTACATAAAAGAAAAAATGTAACTTCCCCGAGTTTCAAGTCAAAAGAACTACCAAAATCAATACACTATTGTCAAAGGGGCAAAATAGTTGTGTCGTACCCTCCCGCGAATTGGCGATTTCCGAATTAATCGCGGATCGCCGAATAATTAGGGAACTCGCCAAACCAGTACCAATTGTACACCGACTAATTCAGTCAATAGAGTATTCGGCGAATTATACCAAATATTCAGTAAAATTCGCCGAATTTTGTGACAGTGGATGTGCATAACTATGAATGGAAAATTACCTGGATAACTGAAAATACAATCGACTAAAAAATTAATCCTCCTCGTCGGAACTTCCATTCCTTAGTGGCCCCTTCATATCAGAAGTGGAACCAATAAGCTCCCGGGTGGCTTTCTCAAGGAACTCTTGTGCAGCTTCTCGAACAGATTTTTTCTCAGACAAATGACACTTCCTCTTTTTGTGGGCAGTCCGCTCTTCAGAGAATCTACTCTTAACCTCCCCTCTACTGATTTCCCGGATACTTTGCTTCTGCTCTGCAATATTGCAGAATTCTTCAACAAAACACATTCTGAACTAGTCTGCAACCATAGTACTGCTTCGCAGAAAGATAATGATTTCATACCTGGTGTGAGATCCGGTAAAGAGTGCTCAATGAAACGAGTTGCCGCTTTATGATTTATGGTAATAGAAGGTCGCAACGGTGCTGAAGAAGAAATTAAATGGTTTTATCAAAGAAAGCATTGCCCACTTGCCTCTAACGATTGAGTTTGATTAACAGTAACAAATGAGACTGACTCTGGTCACCTACATCAGTAGATAGTAGAGCCCTCAAAGGCAAACTTTTTTTTTTATAGGTTCCTCAAAGGCAACCTTTTAGGCCATGTATTGTCACATGGGCACATTTTTTTTAGAAGCACTTCATCTAACTGATTGGATATCAAATGAAGTTCACTTATCCCAAATAAAAACATAACCATCAGCAGATCCATACCATCCAATCTGAACACTTCAATATGGGTCCATTGTCACAAAGTCGGGATTCGGCAATAATTCGGCTAGGAAATTCGGTAAAATTCAGAAAAAAAAACATATATAAAAAATAGCATATTTCAAGCTAGAAGTTGTTCAATGCAAGGCACATTTCTAATTACATAATCCATGTAACCATAGAAATGTATACTATGCAATGATCAAAATTTCGGTTTTCGTTTCGGTTTCAGAGGGGACCGAAACCGAAATTTTGGACCGAAATTTCGGCCGAAAATTTGAATTTCGGCCGATAATTTCGTTCCCATACATTTGATGACCGAAATTTCGGTCCCAAATTATCATTTCGGTGGGGACCGAAACCGATAATTTCGGTCATTTCAGCCGAAATTTTGATCCTTGATACTATGATTCATCTCAATAAAATTCTACATACCATAAATGTGGAGATTTTTACTGTCTTTTTAAACAATTGAAGACTTTTGTGACTATGCATGGGGCCTACGTTGAATATGAACAATGGTCCATATTAAAGTGCCTGGAACGAATGGATCGAATCCTCTTATGGGCATAACCTTTTAGGATAACTTTACTTCACATGATGTTTAGCCACTTGGATGGCTTGGATTGGTAAAAAATGTGAGCCATGTGGCATTTAAAGTAGACTTTTGAACAGTTTATTTATTGATGTGGCAGGCCCCCATTAAACCATAAAAATCACAATCCAATGTCTAGCATAAGAGACAATCTACCACAAGGTTTAAGGAAAAGAGCAACAACAATAAGTACCTTTGCTCCAATCAATATATCGTTCTAGTTTCTCTTCATACAAGCTTAGCCTCTCCTACAATAAGAAACTCGTAATGAAAATAGATAATATAAACCTTTAAAATAGGATAGTGGACCATAAATTCTCATGGTTCAACAAAACTGGTGATGAATGCCATCCAAATAGAAAAATCAGTAATTCTCACCTTTTGCAATTAAGGCTTCGTTTGGACACCCACATTTTTTGGAAAAAATAAAAGAATAAAATAAAAAAAGGTTTACAAAAATATTGATTTACTTTATTATCTGTTTGGTTGACTCTATTAATTTTTAGTATTTTTTAACAAATGCTTGCAATCTATATGAAATAATTCTGTGATTAATTTTGTTAGCGAAAGAACCAACATTTTTCAAAGGTTTGCAATCTATAAGAAACAATTTTGCAATTAATATTATTTTTAGACTTCTTGTGAAATCCAAGCCTAAAACCAAAATGGTGTTTAAATGATCTTACACCATTAAGGTACACACAGACCACATCTACGATCAATCTAACTTGTCCAAGTGGCAGTCCACATTCGAACAAACTTACAAGCGGATGCAAACCATTTGAACTCAATATCAGCGCTTAAAAAATAATAAACAATAATATCTATTAGAGTGAACAGATCGGATGATTCAAATCTCCCGAAACGGTAATTTTCGGGCCCATTACAGTTCAACGGATGAGCTACCACTTTGACGGCCTGAATTGCTCAAATCTTACACCTTTAATGGTGTAAGATAACCCTCAGATAAAAGTAGAAAATCTTACCAGCTCTGTTTTAACAGGATGGTCATCTGGGTGAACACCACTACATCTCAACCTGGCTGTTTTAATAAACAAAAAGATAAATCAGACGAAATCTCACATACTTTTTAAAATAAAATAAAAAATAATACAAAAAAACAAAAAAAATGAGCTTACTTGTGAAGAGAGCAGAGATCGACTTGGCGAGGAGTAGAAACGCGTGGGCTCGCTGGAGCGGTGGAATTTCAGCGAGCACATCGGGGTCCGATATAACCAAGAATTTGGTTAAGTTATTTCTGAGATCGCCCATGTTGATTAGGGTTTTGTTTATGGACTCTATTACTGCTTCTGGAACTGCACTATCTTCTCCTCCTCCCATGGCTGATGGCTATCGTTAAAATGAGATTTGAAAGCACAAATTTTACTCCAAAAAAAGCAGGCTTTAAGGGTTTATATTTTGGTCTCAAATATCAAGATTCAAGAGGCTGGACTCGTTGGAGGCTATTGAGAAGCAAATTTTATAAAAAAAAAGGAGGATAATTCTAAAATAACCCCTCAACTTTTACCAAATAACGTAGGTGACACCTAATATTTAGGTGCGTGACACTCAATTCTCTGCACATTAAATATCTCGCATGTTATTTTACTGAGTTGTATGTCAATCAAATATTTTTTGTTCAATTATTAACGAAAGAAAATAATAAGGATTAGTTGATGAATTTAAGTATATTTTGAGTGCCTATATTATCAATAGTTTGAATGTGTTATTAATAATGGTGTATAAGTTTAGAGATTATTTTGATATTTTTTTGAATAAAAATCTGTCTTGAGGGCTTTAAAGTTATGTGCCCTGTTAATAGTTTGAGTGTGTTATTAATGACATGTATAAATTCAGAGATTATTTTGAAATATTTTCGAATAAAAATCTGGCAAGGGCTTTTAAGTTATGTGCCCTAAATATTAGGCGCCCACTGGTAACATGTGATGCATGCCTTAAGCCCAAATAAAATGGTTGATTTGAGTTTTTAGATCCAGTCAATTATGACACTGTTTAATAATTTATCTAGACTTTTTTTATAAAATAATTATTATTTGAGATAAAAAAATTGATATTATTTTACTCATTTCAAACATATATGCTACACACGCCATATTCGCTTAAATAGCTATTCAAATATCAAAAATATCCCTCTCTCATATTCACTATTTAATTTACTAAAGTAGAGAGGTGTTATTAGCAAGTACCAGTCAAATTCACTACTTATTTTATAATAATATGAAAGAAATTAACAATTAAAAAAAAAAATCTGCACAAGCGTACATTGAAAAGATAAAATAACTAAAAGGGAGAATGATAGTTAAAATAATATTTAGCTAACTAAATTTAGCTATTTGCATGCTACTATAAAGTTTTATGCAAACAGTGAGATTGTCAATCAATTTAGGGCTCCTAATAACTCTGGTTGGAATTACTTTTTTGGAGGCAAAGGAGCAACCACTTAAAAGAGCAAGTTTAAAGCTGTCACTCACTTCCAAGTAGAGATGCCGATTTTGACTCAAAACAACGGACCCGAAAACCGTGTAAATCGAAACGAACAAAAACCAAATTGATTCCAATTCGGTTTCAATTTTGAATGAAAAAAATTGGAAACCAAAAAAATACCTTAAATATCCAAAAAATAAAACTCGAAATCAACCGAAAATTTTGAATTTTGCTTTATAGAAATAAAAAAGTTGGACCATTCATCCACTTTTGGTTGAAGCAAACTAAAAATCGGAATTTTTAGGCTCGGTTCGATAATGGAATGGGTATGGGTACCTCTATTAGCGTCTACACAATCTCTGAAAAGCGTCCATATTAAAAACCCCTTCAAAATCATTGATTGCTTCAGACTAGATGATGAAGATCGTGTTTCACCTTGATCTTCCACAAAAATGAATCTTGGAATCATGTCTTACCTATCAGACGGTCAATTTTTTTATTCCACATGTCACAGATCCCCCTAAATTCACGTTTGAGTGTGATGTGTGTCATAAGATTTTAGGGTCATTTTTTGGGGACCTATGACATATGGGAAAAAAAAAATTGACTATGTAATAGGTGTGAAATGATCTCAAGATTGCTTGTGTGGAAGATCGGGGTAAAACACAATGTCCATCATCTGATCTGAAACAATCAATGTTTTTGAAGGGGTTGCATGTGTGGGTGCTTTCAGAGATTGCATGAGCGCTAATAGAGGTACCCTAATGGAATTTGCACCCCTACTTCCAAGTATGACTCTCAATGGGCCAGGTTAGGGATGGGCAGAGGTTCAACTTCGGCCAAATTTCCAATTTTTTTAGCCCAACTCTAACTCAAGCTGCGAAGTACTTAGTACATGCCCAACCCATAGCGGGTCGAGCTGAGGTTGAGTATTTTTTTTTTTAGGCATTTTTTGGCATTTAAAAGAAAAAAATTGGTAAAAAAATATCAAATCAATTATCAACGAGAGAGTTTGAGATACCGAGAGACTTACTTCTTTAGAGTTAGGACTTGAAATGGTTGAGTTTGCAATAAAATGAAAACCCAATTGGGTTTCTGCACTTAAACTTAGGTGCCGTCAATTTTAAATTGTTTAACGATTTAATCTCAAGGTCTCTTAGGTAAAATGCTTTTAATGTATCCATGGCAAGGTGTGAGCAAAAAGTCGGACTGGACCGGCCCATTGGGAGCCCTACTTCGAAGCCGTAGCTCTAATATTTTATTAGGCCGGGCCCGGCCCGATTGACAAACCTACTCAAGTCTCATCCAAACGAAAAATCCAATCCAAAGGATATTTGTTCTCTGAAGAAAAATAATGAGATGCAACCACTCGGAAGGAATCCTCTCAAATAACAGATAACGCCCAAAATTCAAAACTGAGAAAGGCCTAACCGTTTCCTATCTTCTCAGTCTGCTGTTTCTGCATCTAGAAGTGGCAGGTGAAGAGATTATTCCAATCTGCATATATCTCTCTTTTTTCTAGCATTATAGAGTTTGAACCAACAATCATGAAGAAACCCATTAATCTTTAATTTGAACTTTTCACGTATATACTTATATTTTCAATTTAGTGGGTGTAATGGAGCTTTGGTGTTCTACAATTTGTAGTAGTAGTAGGTATCTTGAGACTGGCATTAAATCAACTGCACTAAAAGATTATGAGTTCATAATAAGGAGGAGAAGAAAGGTCAGTAATTTGAAGATTTTGCCATGTGGGTTTCTTGGAGTTTGGCCGAACAGTAGAATAAATCATGTGGGTATATGTGTAGTTGATATGAACAATTCATATGAGATGGATGCGAAGGAGAAATACAAAAATGTGTTGAATTCAGATGAAGTTATTGACGTTCTGAAGTCCATATGTGACCCAATTCAGGCACTTTCTTTCTTTAAATCAGTTGCCCAACAACCCAATATAATCCACACAACTCAGTCGTGCAATTTCATGCTCGATATTTTACGAATTTGTGGCATGGTCGAAGAGATGGCTATTGTGTTTGATTTAATGCAAAAGCAGATTATAAAGAGGGATTCCGAGACGTATCTGACAATATTCAAGGGTCTTCGTATACAGGGAGGTATCAGGCGAGCTCCTCATGCACTCGTACAAATGAATAGAGCAGGTTTTGTTTTGAATGCTTTCTCGTACAATGGGTTGATATATTTGCTTCTTAAATCGGGTTTTTGGAGGGAAGCGATGGATGTTTATAGGAGAATGGTTTCGGAGGGGCTTATGCCTAGTCTGAAGACTTATTCTGCACTTATGGTCGCGTCGGGGAAGAGAAGGGATGTCAAAACCGTAATGGGTCTTTTGGAAGAAATGGAAAGATTGGGATTGAGACCGAATGTGTATACGTATACTATATGCATTCGGGTACTCGGTCGGGCAGGGAAAATTGAGGAAGCTTATGGGATTTTGAGGAAAATGGAGGAGGACGGATGCATGCCTGATGTGGTTACTTATACGGTTCTCATCGACGTACTTTGTGATGGTGGTGGACTCGATAGCGCGAAGGAATTGTTTGGCAAGATGAAGTCTAGCAATCAGAAACCGGACAGAGTGACTTATATTACGTTGTTGGAAAAATTTGGCGATTCTGGTGATTTGGATTCTGTGAGGGAATTTTGGAAGGAAATGGAATCTGATGGTTACGTAGCTGATGTTGTTTCTTTTACGATACTCGTAGATGCATTATGCAAAAGAGGGAAGATTGATGATGCGTTTAGCATGCTGGATGCTATGAAGACAAAGGGGGTCTCTCCTAATCTGCATACTTATAATACTTTGATTGGTGGACTTTTGAGAGTCAATCGATTAGGTGAAGCTCAAGAACTCCTTAGTTTTATGGATGCTCGAGGTCCCGAACCTACTGCTTACACGTATATCCTTTTCATTGATTACTATGGGAAGTCCGGGGACTCTGACCGAGCTCTTGAAACCTTTGAGTTGATGAAGAGTAGGGGAATTGTTCCAAATGTCGTTGCTTGCAATGTTTGCTTGCAAAGTCTTGCAAAATTAGGTAAAGTCGGTCAGGCGAGAGATTTGTTTCACGAATTGAAAAGTAACGGCCTCTCTCCGGATGCTATCACCTATAATATGATGATTAAATGCTATAGTAAGGTTGGGAAATCGGACGAAGCTGTCAACTTGCTCTTTCAGATGATGAAAAGTGGGTTGGACCCTGATGAGATTACAATTAATTCTTTGATCGATATACTCTACAAGGCAGATAGAGTAGATGAGGCATGGAAAATGTTTCAAAGAATGGAGAAGATGAAACTTATACCTACTGTTGTGACCTACAACACATTGTTGGCTGGACTAGGTAAAGAGGGTAAAGTCCAAAAGGCCGTGGAGTTATTTGAGGGGATGCATATCCATAATTGCCCTCCAAATACAATAACATTTAACACACTGCTTGATATCCTATGCAAGAACGGGGAGGTCGATTTGGCCTTGAAAATGCTATATAAAATGACGGAGCAGAATTGTACTCCCGATCTCGTAACTTACAACACCATTGTTAGTGGTTTGGTTAAGGAAGATAGAGTTCATGCAGCGATGTGGCTTTTCAATCAGATGAGAAAATTATTTCTCCCTGATTTTATAACTTTGTGCAGTTTCTTGCCAGGTCTTGTGAGAAACGGGCAGGTCAAGGATGCGTTGAAGATTGTGGATAACTATTTTCTGCAGGCCGGTGATCGAAGAGAGGGGTTTTCTTGGGAAGCTCTAATGGAGGGTATTTTAAGTGAAGCTGGACTTGATCAATCGATTATATTTGCCGAACAAATGGTTTCTAGTGGCCTTTGTCAAACAGACTCCATACTGTGTCCTTTAATTAAGTCTTTCTGCAAGAATAAGAAAGCCCTTGAAGCTCACAAACTCTTCAAGAAGGTCAATACATATGGAATCTCACCAACCATTGGATCGTATAATCTGCTCATCGATGGTCTTGTTAGTACCGGATTCATCGAGACGGCTTTGAATCTGTTTGAAGAGATGAAGAGACTTGGCTGCACTCCGGATGTTTTAACATACAATTCATTACTCGACGGTCTTGGAAAGTCTGAGAGGATTGATGAACTGTCACAAATGCACGAAGAGATGCATTCTAGGGGATGCAAAGCAAACACCATAACCTTCAACATCGTAATTTCCGGGCTTGTCAAGTCCAACAGATTGGAACAGGCTATAGACTTCTATTACGATCTGATGAGCCGAGAGATTTCTCCTTCCCCTCGTACATATGGCCCTCTTATAGACGGGCTTTCAAAGTCCGGAAAAATTGACGAAGCAAAACAGCTTTTTGAGGAGATGATGGTATATGGATGCCAGCCAAACTGTGCCATTTATAATATTCTTATAAATGGGTATGTGAAGTTGGGTGATGTCGAAAGTGCTTGTGCGTTGTTTAAAAGAATGATTAGAGAAGGCATCAAACCAGATGTGAGATCCTATACCATTCTTATGGATAGCCTTTTCATGGTGGGGAGGGTTGCCGATGCTTTCCAATATTTTGAGGAGCTGAAGTCAACTGGCCTTGAGCCTGACTTGATTGCATACAACCTTATAATCAATGGCCTCGGAAAATCACACAGGTTAGAAGATGCCCTCTATCTGTTCGACGAAATGCAGAGTAAAGGGATTTGTCCAGACCTGTATACTTACAATTCTTTGATCCTCAATCTTGGGAAGGTGGGAATGGTAGAGGAAGCTGGGAAAATATATGAAGAACTCCAACTTAAGGGCGTTGAACCTAATGTCTTTACATATAATGCTCTTATTCGAGGGTATAGCATGTCTGGTAATACGGATCATGCATATGCGATCTACAAGAAGATGATGGTTGGGGGCTGCAGCCCCAATAGGGCGACATTTGCACAACTTCCTAATCAATCATGATCCATTTGTCAGGTATTTAACTGAAATATAGACATGTTCTCTTAGTTTGTATTATTTTCTCTATTTTCTTTTATGGTAACATTATATTCTTGATGCATAATAACAATTCCAGATTCATTAAGCTTTACTTAATGACCTCAATTGGTTCTAGGGTTCTTCGGTCAAACAAGTATTCTTGAAATCTGTAAAATTTTGGTTCATGAGAACAATGGACTGTTTTCTTTACCATTATCAGGATTTTCTGGGATATTGATGGAGGTCAATGTTTATAAATACAAAACTAAATTAAAAAATAATACTAAAGCATTAGTTTGTCCCTATGTTTCTTAATTCGCTCATTCAACTAGCGAATTGCGAATTAGGAACAACGAACCAGTTCACAGTTCAATACAGTCCGATTTGGTCTGACAAGCGAATTACTGGTTAATGCTAACTATTTTGTTTTAAAACAAAATCTTAACAACATAGCAAGAGGATTTGAACCTAAGACCTTATGCTTTTTAAGTTCTATAACTCACCAATAATCATTTGCAAATCTTTTATTAACAAGTGTAAATTTATATTATATAACTAATAGAAATCCTACCCCGAGCGAATCGGGTTAACCTGATAGTAGTAAATTGCAAATTTCGAATCCGAATTCGAACCAAGCAAATTAACTCAACTAAAAAGGTCTCAACAATCTCAAATAAAGCTCTAAATAAAATCTAAAATGAAAGTCTGCTCTCAAACTATATAAACTCCTAACACTCGAAACCGTCTTCGTTCAAATCTCGATTTGCGTCATGGATCTCCACATTGGTATCCTGGTATCCCGTGTTCAACTCATCTCCTGGCCATCCCATTGTAAACAATGATGATGTGAGTCTAAAAGAACTCCGTATGGGTCAGTCATAGGATCGCTAATACAAGAAATCTGTATACAAGCCTTATATGAACAAATAATGAGAAATAGTCCAATGATAGACAATGTGAAACAAAAGCAATAAGATCATGACATGTATATAAGCAATATAAACAATGACTAAGAATAAGCATTGATACATAACAATGTGACTTATTCATGTCTCTTCCTAGTTTTCCGTGTGGTAATTTTCATTATTAATGTTAAATGCAATGCAACATGAATCTTATTCATCATGATCATTCTTCATCTTTGGTCCATCGTCCCAATCTTCACCCTTATCGTACATCAATTGGGTACGGGGCTTCTATATGGTTCTTTCTTCTTATACACATAGAGTCACCATCTCATAACTTAGATTACTTGCTCATTGAATCCGAGCTGGTTACGACATGCAACGGTAATCTCTTAACATATTCATTAATGCTAGTATGCATTATGTCTTCATTAAATTATATTTTTCATTTCTTTTTCATCGTATCATATTATTCACTTTAAATAGTATATGTAAATCTATTCATAACGTTCATGGTGTCTAAGTCATTCATGGTATCATGGTTTCGTCTTGTGAGAATTGTGAATCTTACCAGTTTCATATGCTATGAGATGTACAATAAATATGATGTAAAAACGTCATGCAATATTCCACTTTATTAGTCCATAGCATGGTCTACTATTATAGTCTCAAACTTATTAAATTCACATATGTAGGAATCAACTAAGTGATATGAACATTAACATAACTTTCATATGAATGTGACATGGCACAAGCATAGTAAATAACATGTGAAATTCCTAAGGAACAATGGTATAAATCATGTAATTCTATAATTAATCATTAAGGCATATGATGATTAAATAAAAATAAATAAACATGCTCTTTCAATATTTGGAAAAGAATTAACCTCATCCTAACATGATACCTATTCCTAGCATTAAAAACCCTATGATTTTTTCATACCTTATGGTTTCTTGATTTTCTTGCTTTTCTTGATTTGAATTCTCTACTTCTTGAAGGACTTTAATAAATCTTGAAGATGCCTACTTGATGATCCTTTTGAAAAGCCTTGGGAAAATTAGAATTATTAAAAAGGGTCTTTAAAAAGATTCTTTCAAAAAACCTTAAAAAAAGATTATTAAAAAAAGATTTAAAAAGATTCTTAAAAAAAAACTCTGAAATCTTGATTCATGAGAGGAATTATTGAAAAAGTCTTTTTCCTAAGGTATTGGAATTATTGATGCTTCTCAGTCCTATCTTGAAAAGGAAATCTTGAAAAATCTTCTCAAAGTCATGAAAGTCTCTTGAAAAAATCTTATTTTAATAAGCTTTAAAGATAAAGTTGTAAACCTTAAAATTAATAGAAAGGGTCTTTTCTTTGAGTTCTTTCTGCAGCTAATAGTAAATAGTTGTTCATAGAAAATATTATAAGAAGATATTGTTGAGTAAAAGGGTTTATAAAGATATCTTAAAAATTGGAAAGGTTTCTTTAAAAAACCTTTTAAAAATCTTAATACTTGAAATCTAACACTTTTTCTATATAATTTTCTATCTGATCTTGATTAATTAAAGAGAAAATCTAAATTCACGAAGCTTAAGTTAGGTACCTTAATCTCTTCTTCTTTCTTCTTCTCTTCTCCTCTTCTTTCTTTTCCTTCTTCTTTCTCTCATTCTCTTTTTCTTTCTTTTTCTTCTTCTTTTTCTCCTTGTGGGAAATAACCCACGTCCCCTTTTTTTTATTATTATAATGGACCCCACGCCTTACTCCTTCTATATCTCTAACTCTCTTTTGGCCTTAAGTGAAAGCCCAATGGCCTTATCTTGAATCTTTAATTACTTATTGGGTCTTTAATTAGTTAATGAGTCTGATGGGTCTTTAATTAATTATTGAGTCTTTAATTAATTTACTAACATATTTTAAAGGTCCGTTAAACATTACTTAATGCATCCCAATTATTACTAACATATATTTAAAAGCTTTTAAGGTCTATTAATTAGACTAATTATTATCATGGGTCATTATTAAATAAATTAAACATTATATGCATGTGTAACAACTAATTTAGTGCATCAAATTAGTCTAACTAATCACAGTCACAAATCTAAGCAAAACAATTACGGTCTAATAATGCATGAAACTCTCGGTCGTTACATAGTGCGAAGCCCGATAATAGTGGTTGATGAAGAACGACAAAGCAATAAAACAAAACCAATACCCTGCATAAATTACTAAATGGAAATAATTCCAAAGGAAAAATGTTACTCCAATTTGAAACCCAATGTTTTCTAGGTTGACACTGCCTATAATGGTAAACATTGTAATAGTATGGGGGTATACAGTTCGTTTTCACCTTAATTGTGAGTGTGATATACAGGTTGTTGTCACCTACCTGGGTCTAATATTATCTTTATTTTTCAATACCCTTTAAGGTCCCATAAATACACACTAGTTCTAACTCATAGTACTACTTCAACATCTCTCATATGAACATTTTGACCCTATTGGGAAGTTTGTTACGTAATATGTATATGATGTAATTAATTGTCTATGGAATTGTAGTCGGTGTGTAAACTGTAAGGGCATTTATGTCTTTTTGGTTAATATAAAAGCTAGTAGGTTTACACTAATTCTAACTAAGTCATTTTGGCTTCATATCTTTCTCGCTTCTTCTTCTTCCTTCTTCCTTCAACCTAACCCTAACTCAATCGATCTAACCCTAATATCGCCATCACAAAGTCAGGCTGGTATTGATGAAATTCAAAAGACTATTTTTTGGCTATGACTTTTCCTATTTTTCATTATGGAGAGAAGCCTCTTTAAATATAGGTGAATACAATCAATTAAGATCTCAAGAGATCTTTAATAATTCAATTATTATTTTTAAATATTAATAAAGCCTTAATCAATCTTACTCTTACCAAAAGGATAAGATACACATCCTAAGATATGTATCTCTCTTATCTATCCAAGATATTCTCTATTAGGTATCAGAGGGGAAGAGCTGGGATTTTTCTATCGCTGTGGTCAACCTTTGACCTCTGCTCGGGATGAAACATACATCATTGGAATCGTTTCAACGAGAGCTATAATTTTAATAATGGCCTTTTTGGGATTTGATCTGTGCAAAGTTAATTTTAGAATGGTTTTTAACCCTAGATCTAGGTTTTGGTTTTAAAGGATTTTTTGTGTGATTAGGCACCTGAGTTCAACTCTAGTATGTTCTTAGTCAAAATTTTCTTAGGCTTCTTTCCCTAACAACATTTTGTGGATTTAATCACTATCACGTTTTCATGCCTATTTATGGGTTTTGGTTTTCTGGGAACTGTTCATCATAATGGTTCATGAACTTACATGGGTTAGCTTCCTTTCTCCCCCAGAAACTTATGGAATCCTATTTTACTTGATTTGGATCAGATTCAAGGGAGATATGTGAATTTTCGTGAAGAACTATGGGTATTTTAAATTGTTTTATCATTGAATATCTTTTCTTTTTTTCCCTCAGTGGATGTTCTTTCCCACCTATTTTTTATGATAAATTGAATTCTTGATGTTATTTCCCACTGCTAGACCTTTTTTTTCCATATCTAATATGAAACCTAAACCCTCCATTTCAATTTGGTCTTTGGATCGTAATCCCTCTCATAGAATATAAGCATTAAACTTAATGGGAAAAACTTCCCTCCATGTTCTAGAGTTGTCATGCTTTGGGTAGCTGTGTTAAGTTGGGTCATGTTTTTGGGACCATCTCAAACCCTTCCTTATTCGATCTTTCCTTCGTGCAATTGGAAGTTGACAATTACACCGTGTTGGGATGAATATTCAATTCAATGGAGGAGTCTATATGCAATGTGTTCACGTTCCATGAAATTCCAGTAAAGTTATGGGATGTATTGACACAAATGTATGCCCATGCTAAGAATGACGCTCGAGTTTATTAGTTGTCTCGCAAGGTGTTCCCTGCCGAGCAAGGTGACTGTACTGTTTCTGAGTGTTTTGATATCTTCAAAGTAAATGGGATGAACTCAGTTAGTATGAGCCACCCTCTGAGTACTAGGTGTAGGTTCCTCATGCTCCTGCAAGATCTACTACTCTTATGTGTGGGCACTTGCCTATACGGTTCACCTATCAACATCGAAGTCAATCTATGCCACCTCCTCAAGCTCCTGTTGGCAACCACTCATAGTCAACGCCATCAGGTACGCCTGCTCCTTCTGTCTATTTGAATTCTCCTGCCATTATTCCATCCTTTACTACTGATGGTCTTTCTCTTCCTATTGCTTGTCGTTAGGGCAAAAGGAGTTGTGTCACGACTTATCATTTCCCAGTTTGTTTCATATCAGGGTATCTCACACTTTTATCAAGTTGCTCTTGAGAAAGCTTCGATCTTGTCAATCCCTAATTCAATTAGCGAAGTTCTCAAACATCCTTCTTGGTCTATTGCTATGGCCAACGAAATGGTTGCTCTTGAGAACAATAAGACTTGGGAACTTGCTGACCTTCCTCCCAATAAGTGCGCTGTGGGTTTCCCATGGGTGTTTTTGCTCTTAAATATCAGGAACATGACACAATTAAAAGACATAAAGCTCGCCTTGTTGCCAAGTGGTTTACCCAATTGTCTGGCCTGAATTTCACAACCACTTTTGCTCCTGTGGCAAAGCTCACTTTTGTTAGGGTTCTCATTTCTTTAGCGACACATCATCATCGACCTTATACCAATTGAATGTTAAGAATGCCTTTTTCCATGGTAAGTTAGATGAGGAGGTTTACATGGATCCTCCACCTGATTTTCGGCTTGTTGGGGGGGGGGGGGGGGGTGTATTATGGGAAAGTCTGCTGGTTTTTGAAGCCTATTTATGGGTTGAAGCAATCTCCTAGGGCATGATTTGACAAATTTAGTGGTGTTATGCTTGCTATGGGTTTTGTGAGATGCCATTCATATCATTTGTGCTTCATACATACTGGTTAGAGGGGTATGCGTACCATATTACTGTAGTGACACTGACTTCATGGTGCATGTCAAATCTGAGCTAGGCCATGCATTTGATGTTAAGGATTTGAGTCATCTCAGGTTATTCATTGGAATTGAAATTGCTCACGCACATTGTGGTATATCTTTATCCAAGAGAAGATATGCCTTTGATTTCTCACGGGACACTGACATGCTTGGGTGCAAGCTTGCTAAGTCACCCATGGATCCCAAACATCACTTGCATGCAGGCATTGGAGAGCCTCTTCCTAATCCTTCTGAGTATCAGAGACTCGTTGGCCATTTTTTTTTTATCTCACACATACTCGTCCATATCTCACATTTTCCGTGTCTTTGGTTGCCCACTTTATGCATGCCCCATGTGCTCCTCATCTTGTCGCCGACCACTACATACTACGATACACTAGGCATCTCCTGGACATGGTTGGTTCTACCTTGATGTTGGGCATTATTCTCTCATTTGCTACAGTGATGCCGATTATGCAGGGGCTCCTACCGATCGCCGCTCCACCTCTCCTTATTATGCTTTCCTTGCACGGAATTGTAGTTTGAAAAAATAAAAAGCAGGATGTGGTATCCAAATCGAGTGTTGAGTCTGAAAACAGGGTGATGACACATGAAACTTGTGAAATATTATGACTGCAACTCTCTTCTTACTGAGCTTGAATCTCCTATATTCATTCCTATGCTATTGCATTGTGATAATCATGCAACTATTAACATTGCCAATGACTTAATCCTTCATGAAAGGACTAAAGACATTGAGGTGGATATCCACTTCATCCGTGAAAAAATTCAACCTGGGCTGATAGATACTCCCAAAGTTACATCTTCAAATCAGTTGGCATTCCTTCACTAAAGGTCTTGGACCCACACTCCAAGATGTTATTGTCAGGTGGGCATGATGGATATCTATGCACCGGCTTGGGGGAGAGTATTGGGAAGTACGTTACGTAATACGTATATGATGTAATTTGTTGTGTGTATGTAATGGGTGTGTACACTGTCAGGTATTTACATATTTTTTATTGTGATAAAAGCTAGTAGGGTTACCCTTACTCCATGTTCATCTTCTAACTCAGCCGATCTACCCCTAATATCACCATCACTGAAGTCCAGTGACCCTCTCTCCCTGTTGTTCATCTTTGTCTTTGTTATCACCAACATCGGTGATGCCATGTGCATCTGCAGGGATTAGTCCTTCCCTCGAAGGGGTTGGGATACCCTATTTTGTCTTGGAAAAGAAAACATAGTGATGCCCTTTACCCTATTGACTCGATTCTCACATAATATCATCTCTCCTTCATATCCCACCATCCACACGTAAATGATTATATAATCTTTGTTCTTATTCATGACCACTGCTCTAATCGGATCTTTCACTTGAACCTTCTACTGTCTCAACTAACTATGGGATTCACTTTTAGGTTGTAGATCCTCCCTCCGGACTAACCAATCTGAGGTACAATCTTTGTGAAAATTATATTCTAGATTGAAGCCTTTGTAATTCTTAATTTGCCTGGATCTTTCTATCACCTACATGACATAGTCACAGAGTATAGTGTATGCATAGTTGCATACAAATTTCTCAGGCTTTGTGGAAAACCGTGTACTCGTGTCAATCAAGATGATGATAATCAATTTTGGGATAAATAGTCCACTTTGTCCTTGTATGTTGTCTAATTTTGGAAAACCACCAAGTATATCATTATGCTTTGTGATGGGGACATCAGATTCAGGCAGCCGCCAGTGATGTACCGAAGGCGGAATAAGCACATCAGAGGAGAAAGAAAGAGAAACAACTCAAATTCAGAGGACTGAAAGCGGCTCAGTTGATTGATCGACTGAAGGCTTCGATCGATCGAGAATGGACAGCGAGCAAATTTACTGAGGTAAAATTATACTTCTCAGTCGATCGATCAAGCAGAAAATTTCGAGCGATCAATTTAAAGTTGTGGCGTAAGAAGATTTAAATAATTTCTCAGTTGATCGATCAAGCCCAAGCATCGATCGATCGAGCTATTGTGCGAATTTTGACGGAAGTTTATTTTTTTAGTCAAAAGTTTCCATTTTGTGTTTTATTAGCATTAAGACTCTTCTAATTTGGTATCAGGGTTTTGGTTAGCCTATTTAAAGGCTTGTAAACAATTTTATTATTAGTTTTTGGTGAATTAAAATTGCTTTTGCAAATTTGAGAGTTCTAAAGTTTCGTGAAGTTGTGATTCTCTCAAAACGGAGAGCGATTCTTCGATCCCGCGTGCGGTTTGGTGCGAGGCTAACTCTTCTTCCATCTCTATCTTCTTTAAATCTACGATTTGCGTAAGTAGCGTAACCCTAGTTAGTTATTTTTCTATTAAATCCCAGCTCTAGTCTATTTATCTCATAATATCTAAAATAAACCTACCTATCGTCATTAAATCATTTATTAGCCGTTTAATTTTGTACGGTATCGAGAAAACCCGCTTGTGAGTTCGTTCGATGCCTTAAGACTATCGGAGATCTAGCCGTACGTAAGAACCCTAGTCTTCTAGATCCGATAGGGAACGTACAAGAAAAGTAACGCTATTGGGAACCGGAATTAAATTACTTAATTGAATTTCTTATTATTTTCTTTGAAAATATGGCTAGAAATATTGTTATTTTAGTTGTTTAAATTAATTCCAATTTAATCTCAGCCCTAGCATTGCATTTAGTAAGTTCTCGCATCACTTTGGTTCCTATCAGAGAATACAAGTGCATGTTGTTAAAATAGGTTGGCATCAGATTATATGAATATGATTTGTATTTTTATTTTTTGGGTTAAGGGGAGCTAACCTTAGCCCTAAGATAAAGTCCTCACCATCCCAACTTCTTAGTCAATCCAATTTATCCAACTGACTAAACCTATGTTACTTAATTCATAATTTGTTCAATTCGCATTCGAATTCATAATTCACAATTCGCTACTTCCCTACGAACCCGATTCGCTAGGGGTAGGATTATTTTTCAATTTTAATTTTTATCTCTTTTTTTCTTCCGCGGGGGGGGGGGGGGGGTGGGGGGTTAAGCTTACAAGAAGTTAAAATATATAAATATTAAAGTTCATATCTGTTATCACAAGATCGACTTGGTTACTTGTTTAGTAAAGCAAGATGCTTAGTCTAAGCATGTTATTGGTCCTGGGTTCAATTCTCCGCAGCCCCATGTGTTTTTTGTACTTAAAACACTAAATTCGTCTAATTTGGCCAATTTGTCCGAATTGCACCAAACCGAATGGCGAATTGGTTTGCTGCGAACCAATTCGCCATTTGGTGGGTGTACCAGCGAATTAAGTGACAGAGGACTAAACATCATACAAAATCACACCCAAAAAAATGCTCATGAGAGGGTTAAAACTTCAAATTATTGGATCTGGGAAGTTTCATATGGACTGTTGTTCCTATATAATGTAGAGTTCGAATTGAGGTGCTTGGCCTCGATGATATGGATCCTCCAAGGGGAATATTAGGCTGCACAAAGCTTACAAGATGTTTTGCCACTTGGATAACTTGGATTAGTAAAAACTCTTTGCCACGTGACACCATATGGCTAAAAAGTCGGATGGTGAGGGTTTTATCTTAGGCCTAAGGTGAGGAGAGTCGAACCTTTTTTTGTGTGTGCGCTAAAACGGTGATTAATAGATTATATTTTTTTTTGTCTCACTCCTTTTGTTATCTAAGGACTGTGTTGAGCTACGCTTCCAACTGGAGATAGTATTGATATTTTTTATTTAATATGCAAATTTTATTTTATTTGTTATTTTTTGCATTGCTGTGTTATTTAAGAATGAAAGTGGGAAGTTGGGGCCTGTATGGAACACGCATTACATTTTGCTAGGCTTCTAAAAATTTAAGTGATGTTAGTGGAGCGTAAATGCACAATGGAAGGTTCATGAGCATAAATGGTAGTTTCAAGTATCAACACACAAATATGCTGCTGGACAAGTAATAAATGAATTTTTACAGAACCTCAAATCTAGGATTTATTAGTGAAGAGGAAAATTTAATATAAATTAGCATGGAGTTGTTACGTTGTTGCTTTTCTTCCAAATTAGACAAGTAAATTATCCATATAGGAAGCCAAAAGAGAAAATGCATGTGGTAAATTGAGAAGTGGTGAGACTTCCAATAGAAGATGGAGAACTTAGGATAAAGTCTCTCAAATGGATGAATCTGACAGCTCGGAAAGTGGGTATGGAGGTGTGATAATGAGGAAGAGGCTATGGGGACTGTAGCACGGGAAGAGAAATATGGGAGATATAGACATGGGCGGTCCATTAGAGAGCCAGGAGAGAGAGAGGGGTTGGGATGGTGGAGGGGCGCTTAGAGGGTGTAGAGAAAGTTCAAGGAATGTATAAATTTAAGACCTTGTTTGAAACTGTCGGAAATTGAAATTTTGCACTAACACCAAATTTGCTGTTGTTTGGTGTGCACGTGGGTCCCACCTTGTAGTAAAAAAAACTAAAATATGCACAAAAATTTCCTCATAAAAAATAATCTGAATTTTTTTTTCACCAGTGCGGTGAAAAAGAGGGGCCATTGCTTGGTGCAATGGTAAAAGGCTTGGGCTGTCAAGCTTGAAAACGCGGATTCGAGTGTGGAGAGCAGCTGCTTTGTGGGTAAAAGCCAAAGGTTAGGTCTGTATCCCTCCCAGCACCTAGTAATTACAGGACCAACACTGGGTAATGGTCTGTATCCCTCCCAGCACCTAGTAATTACAGGACCAACACTGGGTAATGGCCTTTTTTTTCACTGGTGTGATAAAAATGAGAGAGGGGGCTCCTTCCACGCTGCTTACTCTTCTTCAAAGCAGCTTTAATACCAATTGCAGCCAAGGTCACGTAGATTCGAATTCCAATGTCTCCTTCGACTCAGCTAATGGCCTAAACGTACTAAGGTTTTTCACTTTTTCTAGACCATTCGATCATCCAGCGGATGGTCGAGATTCGTTTTCAAACAGGTAAGAAGGCCTATCATTTATGGAGATATGACAAACTAGATGGTGCAGAGATTTGGATTCAAAATCGATATCAGACCTCCAGCCAACCGCTCCTCTGTTGATGCTTGATTGTCAACGCAAAGGCTCTTCTCTTTTTGAACACCAAAGCAAAGGCAGCCATGGCCACCCTCTTCTTCATCTCTTACTTCCGATCCAGCGTTTCGAGGCCACAGAATTTGTTTCTTTCTGCAAATCTCTGGTGTTAGGTACGTTTTTGTGTGCTAATAACTTAGATCTACAAGGAGAAAACCGGTTTATTCAGTGATCTTTATGTGAGAATGCTCAAATGGGTTTTAGTTGAATGTCAATCTCTTGTTCATATACAGTACACACATTTATATATATAATGTGCATGGATTTCAATTTGGTACCACATAAATGTGATATAAATCTCTTGGGCAAAACTAAAACCTATTTTTTCCGGCATGAGATCTGGTGTTCTGATAATCTATAAGCAAAAAAGAATTTCTATATGGTTTTTCAAATGCCTAACAAATTAAGCTTTCTTGCATGAAATCCCTTCATGGATTCGATTCGGAATGGGTCTCTTATTCTCTCCTTTGGTTGGTATGCCTCTTTTCTCTATTTAGCTTAACTACATAAGTTCAAGCATTCTATGTGGACAAGTTACATGTACGGTTTTACGGATCTTACCTCTATATCTATATATATATATAGCAGTATGGCATATTGTAATGTCGATAACTGTTAGGAACACTCAAAGATGGCTATATGGAACCCTTGGAAAATCTCAGCCAAACCTGCTTGACGCGGGACGGAATCGCAAGCTAACCCTAAAATAGCATAATCCTGCGTGGAAGGGGTTTAGGGTCTTAAACCTTTGATTAAAATAAAATTAAAAGAAGAAGAAGATAGGAGATCTCCGGATTCGCTCTAGAGAGGTTTGTCGGCTTTGCACCAACGGGTTTCCAAGGCTTCGCACCAAGGCTGTACGTCGGCTTCGCACAAAGTCGTACGAGAAACGATTGCTCACTCCTTAGGTTTTGAAAGAATCACTCCTTCGATCGAAAACTCATCTCAAGTTCTCTAGAATTCACACAAAGCAAAACTCATAATTTTCATTCATCATCAATACTAATTCTCATAAGAGATTACAATGTGTATTTATAAAGAAAAGAAACCCTAGGAATACTACTTGAAATAAAACTCCTAATCAACCATTAAAACTTTCTAATCTAACGGTCATAATTGATTTTACCATTAATCCCGTTTTTTTATTACGCGATCACTTTTGAAGGGCCAAACTATGTCGGATTGATATGAAATTGGTCTTGTTTGAAAGCTTATCGAAATAGCTTTCCAACAAGACAAGAATCACACAATTCCAACACATATTGATAAACTTATGACCACTTTTCCAATGGTTGGCAGAAAGTGACGGGATTAACAGTCATATATCATATATATGTGCCTGACCCCTAAATAATTCAAATAAGGAAACTAGTTCTAAAACAAGCTACTTATTAAAAGAATCCTAATAAGAAAGGAAACTAAACCTACAAAAAATATTGCCTAAATTAATGTGCACACGGGTCTTTAACGGGCCTTTTGAAAGCCCATTTATGACTCCATTTCTTCCTTGCTGGCTTACTTCGATTGGCCCAATCACGATGCAAACATGCGGATCTAAATTCCTCGTCACTGCCTCTTGCACGTTATTTGATTAGACACATAAAAATGGATGACACAACACTTTAATACCAAACATGCCATAGTGTCCCAAAGAATAATCAAAATCACTACATACGTTTTAAAAAAACATGGATTGTGGCATGACAAGTTTTCATCAAAATCCTCCACTTGTGCGGCCTCTGATGGGACATTTAAAACTGGATAGACGATTTTGCTTTGTGAATTTTGAGGAAAGCAAAATTTATAACATTTTTGTGGCAAACAAACAAGGAACATTATTATTATTATTATTATTATTATTATTATTTTACAACTTTTGCAAAAATGCAATTTTACATTTGCAATGGATAATTACTTTTTATATCTTTATTATTATTATTATTTTGCATTTCTATGGGAACGCAAAAAAAATTATATTTGCATTGCAACTACCAAGCTTAAGTGTGGGATTGGGGACATAGAATTAGCTTTTGGCATGATCAATGGTGCGGTGGGGTGCCTTTAGTAGAGAGGTTCAAGTCTCTATGCAAATTGGCCACGTGCAGAAACGCATCGATTGCGGACTACTGGGATGGGGGCACCAAGGAAGTGGATGTAATTTTCAACTTTGATGAATCTTAAAGGAGGAGGAAATTACAAAGTTCGCATAATTTTTAGTTCTCAAACATCATAGAATAGTCAACTGAATACATAGATATATTGTTCTCAATATAAGGTTACGAGTCTTATAATGATATTTTAGTAACGATCTACATATTTACACCACACATGAGTTAACCAACATAGATCGTCTATACCAAACAAGAAGTAACTCATCAAAATCCGATCTATCACACAAAGATCAAAGATTAAAATTGAGTCAGGTTCAAAGATAATTCGTTAAAAGAAGGTTTGAAAGGTTGCATTATCAAAACAATTTAAGAATGTATCAAGGGTTTAAATTTTGACTTTAAAGGTCAAATTGAGTCAACCATAAAAACTTTTAAGTCCTAATTATTGGCTTTCCAACAGTATATGATACGCGACTATCAAACCTTGATAAGTATATTTTCTATTACTTAAAGTTAGACATAGGCCCACTCAGATTGGTGCATTGTGTAAACAACCATAGATGGATCACTTGGGGTCCATTTTTAGAGGTGTTAAGTGCGAATCAGATCTCGCATGAAACATGAAAGTTGAAGATCTCATCTAGATCTTCAAAACCCAACTGACGATATATCTAACAATTTTGGAAAATTTCCAGCCATGCCATACCTCTCTTTGCCAGATACAGTTCGGTGCACGCAATAGTACATTCTTACATCTACTGCCGGCGACTATGAACACCATCTCTTGACTATTCTATCGACCGTCCCAACACTAATATCTTTTTTTCTGACATATTCTTGCACTAGCGTCCTAGAATTCCCTCTCTCCTCCCTAATCTATATGCCTAAGTTCTCATCTTCTCACGGGCGACCACTAAGAAACCACTCTTCATTTTCAGGCGACATCAACCCAAGAATATTCACTCTGACATAAACTTTCCTTTGACAAGTGATTTTGCTACCATGCCCTTATATAAGGAAGCAAATGCTTTTGCCAACATGCCCTATGGACTGGGATTTTCCTGGCCGTTCAATCCTCCTTTATTTGTGCTTTGCTCGCAACTCCTCTTAGCCTTTGTTTGGATGTTTCTTAGGAAACAAGTGGAAATGGATTTTTGAAGTCAATGGATTCCAACTTGATTGGAATCCCGAAGAAACAAAAGTGTCTAGTGTTTGGATACAACAATAACACATGGGAAACCAGGCCATGAAGAAAAACGATCGCCATCATCCGACTCAAGGTAGTCAACGGTTTTAAAGGTGGAACTCCCAAGCCACAAAGATAGAATCTTCGGCTGCAAATACTACCCATTAGAAAAATGGGATTGTGAAGTTGTAATGATGACGGTCAACTTTTTTATGACAGCCGAAGAGCAATTAATTGATGACAATCAACTTTTACTACCTTGTTGGTAGAGTCATAAGTCATTTCCGATGGAAATGACAATCCTAGTTAAAAGCTAGGATGATGCAGGAAGAATCGCACGCTAACCTTAAAATAGCATAAATCCCGTACAATAGGGGTTAGGGTTCTCAATCTTTAATTAAAAAAAAGAAGAATAAGATAGAAGATCTTCGGATTCGCTCTAAAGAGTCTTGTCGGCTTTGCACCAACAATAGCTTTGAAGTATCACTCCTCAAAGGTGAAAACTCTTAGCAAGTTTTCTACGAAAGATTCACTCTTTCACAAGATGCACAAAAACAACCTTAATTTTTCATTCATCAGTAACTTCTAAATAAAGTCTTTACATGATGCGGAATTTAGATCTGCATGGTTGGGTCGTGGGCAAGTCAAAAGAAAATCAACAAGGAAGAAGTGGACCCATAAATGGGCTTTCAAACGACTCGAGAAGCAAAGTTCATTGCTATACGACGGACGTCCGTGGCTTCAGAACGGATGTCTGTGGCTTCAGAACGTCCGTCCGTGAAAATAAGGGACTTTCTGTTTTTGTGAACACCGTAGACAGCAAACGTCCGTGAACACATGATAGACATCCGTGAGCTTTGTTTGCAAGTTGCAAGAATTACGAGTTTAAGGCAAAAAACTTGCCATTTAGAGTTTTGATTTTTTAGGACTTTCTTATTTTGAATTCTTCGGTTTGCTTAGCCTATATAAAGACATGTAAAGACTTTATGTAGGTGTTATTGATGAATGAAAAATTAAGGTTGCTTTTGTACATCTTGTGAAAGAGTGAATCTTTCATAGAAAACTTACGAAGAGTTTTTGCCTTTGAGGAGTGATTCTTCAAAGCTATCGTTGGTGCGAAGCCGACAAGCCTCTTTGGAGCAAATCCAAAGATCTTCTATCTTATTCTTTTTTTTTTTAATTGAAGATTGAAAACTCTAATCCCTATCGTGCGGGATTTATGCTATTTTAGGTTTAGCGTACGAGTCTTCCTGCATCAAATTAGTATCAGAGCAAGTTCAAACCCTCGGCAAGTGGATTGGCGAAATCATGAGTAAAGATCAAATTCTTGAATCCCTTCGTGATTTGAATGATTACACGGTCTCCATGAGAATGTTCATGAAACAGTTGAACATTTCGATCGTGCGTCAAAAGATGGCGAATGTGAAAAAATTATAGTGCGAGGAGAAAGGTAGATCATCCGATCAATATGGTTTCATATTCAAGCATATGCCGCTTCTTAACAGTGTTTACTGCGAGTTGTTAAGGTCGCGTCAAATAGTGGTTGCATGGCATGGGGGTATCAGTATGATACTTATCAAAGCTTTTATTCACGATTTATCCGAAGAAGTATTGGCAGTGATTCAAGCTTTGAGACCGAAGGTTACAAGCTTTATCCCCATACCTGTACCCGTGAGATGACCTCTACAGGGCCCGTGGTAGTACCTATACCGGTGGAAGATATCGAACCCACGGTGAATCCGAGTACCTCTATGCCTATGGAAGAACCGATGGAACCTGTTGCTCAAGTAGATTCGATTATTCGTATTAATCTTGTGCCTAAACAACATCTGGTTGAAGAGTCCATATCGGTTGGTGAGAACGTTCCAAATCCCGAAACCGTTGAAGAGTCCGAGATCGTTGAAGCACAAGCATTTGTGATAGGCTCTATCGAGCCCGAGACGGTTGAAAAACCTAAGATCGATGAAGACTACGTATACTTGATAACGTCTATCGATGTCGGCCAAAGTTCAAGGTCAAACTTTTTCAAAGTAGAGGAGATTGATGAGGAATTTAAATCCGCATGGTTGGATCGTGGCCGAGTCAAACAAAGAAAATCATCAAGGAAGAAGTGGATCTATAAATGGGCTTTCAAACGGCACGTGAAGCGAAGTTCGTCGCTATACGACATGCGTCCATGGCTTCAGAACGGATGTCAGTGAAAATAAGGGCTTTCTATTTTTGTAAACACCGTAGACAACGAACATCCGTGAGCTTCATCCGCAAGTTGCTAGAATTACGAGTTTAAGGCAAAAAACTTGTCATTTAGATATTTAATTTTTTAGGACTTTCTTATTTTGAATTCTAGGGTTTTCTTAGCCTATATAAAGGCATGTAAAGACTTTATTTAGGAGTTATTGATGCATGAAAAATTAAGGTTGATTTTGTGCATCTTGTGAAAGAGTGAATCTTTCGTAGAAAACTTGCAAAGAGTTTCCGCCTTTGAGGAATGACTATTTAACGCTAACGTTGGTGAGAAGCCGACAAACCTCTTTGGAGCGAATCCGGAGATCTTCTATCTTATTCTTCTTTTATTTTATTTTTAATTGAAGATTGAGAACCCTAACCCCTATCGTGCAACATTTATGCTATTTTAGGGTTGGCGTGCGATTCTTCCTGCATCATAGGATTTTGTCATTTCCGAGAGGTGGAAAAACGGGCATGTTTTCCAATATCCTTTCTAATATCATTTCTCTTACTGAGCATGGGAAATGACGGAATTTTATTTCCTTGCAGCCATTTTCCATTCCTTTCCCGATATCCAAACACAACCTTAATGTTGATATTCGGAGAATGGGATTAGGTTTGTTGATTCAATTGTTTATTGTTGTGTTATGAGATAGAACACTATTGTATGTATTATAAGTTTGACAGGTACATACAGTTCTTTCATTTTTTATGTGATGAATTTGTACTCGTTTCCTTTCTATACAAATCCTTAATAGCCATAAATTTTCCATGGAATTAGAATATGGAGTTGTTTGGGATTTTATTCTGAGTCATCTCATAATGGTCCCCGAGTGTTTTTTTGTAACATTAATCCTTTGATTTATGTGATTCTTTGCTGCCCAAATGTACCAAGCTCCCATATTGTCAGTTGTTTGTGAGATTCCAAATGGTTGGAGTAGAATCCTTGAATGCTTTTTATGGCTGTTTGTAATCTCAAATGTAATGAGTTTTCTAATTTTCTTTCTTCGGCCGTGTTAGATATTTTAATTAGTTTTTTTTAATCTTTGCATTTTTCTGTCCTGCAGAAGGCTTATGCTATATGTCAGGGCAACATGAAACTGGGCCTTGGGCAGGCCGTCTTCACCAAGTATTGCTCACATTCTTTCACTGCATTGCTTCGCCGACACAAATAGAAGGGTGTATATAGTATATACCCTTACAATGCTATATACCCTTACAATGCCCCTCTGTTTCCGATGATCTCCGTAGAAAAGCTACAGCCAACCCAACAAATTGGGCCTAAGGCAAAAATGTGTAGACTTATAGCACATTGGCTCACTCCCCCTTGCACCAGATTCAAATTGTTGAATATAATCTCTCTTCCGTGCTTCAAGGCCATGTGTTTTTGACGATGACGAGCCTTCAGCTCCGCAAACTGAAAATTTGAAGATGCAAAACTCCCACTCCCCTGCGAAAAGCTCCAGGACTGGGAGGATTGCCTATGGCGCCTGGAGATTCCCGGCTTGCGCTTTTGATACTATTGGGAGGTTGGGAGTGTGCAATATGTTTCGGGTCAATCTCCTTCTTATCAAATGGTCGGTCAAGCTCCTGAAGTGCACAGTTATCTATGAACATGCAAATCACTGAAAGTACACTTTTAACATTTCATTGATTTGGCCCTCAACAATATATGTGTATTCCCCAAGGTTATCATAGGGAGATTGACCCGATTGCCATGCATTCGGGTCGGGTACCAAATACCAAGATATAGTAGATGATTTTTTGCAGGTTAGAAATGATGTAGATATAGTAGATGTTTTTTTGCATGTTGGAAATGATGTAAGCCTTGATAAATTGGGAGTTGAACCCTGTGATTGTAGATTTGGTTGCTGCTGTATCATTTGGATGTATACTTCTATGATGACTAAGATTTCCTACTTCAAACATACTCGCTGTACTTTTATTTTCGACATCAAAATTAAAGTTTCGTGCTTGTTGCTTGTCATGGAGTTAGAGTTTCTCTTTCATCAAGTAGTTTAGCCGTTCTCTAACTTATGAACCTCAATTCAGAATACAGAGGTATCTCAGTAATGTCAGTTATCATGCCCTCTCACCTACTACTCTCTAAGGGCACCAACTCCAAAAACCATTGACTGCTTTGAATCAGACAATAGAGAAATTTCGTTCCAATCTTCCATACAACAGATATTGAGACAATGGGCTTACCATCAAACCGCTAGATTTTGATTTCATGTGGCGTACCCAAAAGTGATATGAGAACCACATTTGATCATATGGCCATGAACAATTCACTTTTTGGGATGTGTGTGATAGATAGTCCCACATCGCCTGTGGTATCCATGGCCTTGGGATCTATAACCCTACGGCAACCCTTACCTTACAAGCCGGTTTTGTGAGGTTGAGGTAGGCCCATGAAATTCTACAGTGTGTCACATGAAACTAAAATCTTACTGTCTAATGGTATGCTCATGGTCTCAAGATCCAGTGTGTGGAAGACAGACGAAAAACAATCTCCATCAAAACAATCAATGGTTTTCAGCATTGGTGCCCTCAGATATTCGGTAGGTGCAAATGGAGCCTTTTGGGTCTTCACTGGTTTAACTCTTCTCCAACTTAGCCTTGTAGCGTCTCAAACTTTAGCGTAGAGTCTGCTTCTGGATTCCAATGAACATATCCAAATAATCTCAAACTACATTATGTAATTTTTTCCTCTATTATAATACTTAAAAATTTCCTCTTATGTACTCATATTAGTTTTATCCTTCTTCTTTTTTTGCTACTAAGTGGTTAAGAAGCTTAAATGTGCTAAACAAAAAAGGTGTTATGAGAGTAAAATTTTTGTAAGGGATTAACTCCTTTCACATCGCGCCTAAAATAAAACCTTTCACCTTCTCACTTTTAAGCCATATGTTCAGATTGTTTTTTTTTAATTTTTATCTAAGTTATCGAAGTGACAGAACATCTTATGATCTTTGAATAGCCAAAAAAACAATTGCAAGTTAAGAGGATCATATTATGAAAAGGAAAATTGTTAATGATAGGCACTGTTTGATAAACAATTTTGCAGGCAACTTATGTGATGTGACATGTTTGGCTATATTACTTGGGCCCCACTATGCATGCAACCAATTATGTCTCGCCACATAAATTGCCTGCTAAATTGTCTTTAAAAAAAAACTATCTACCATATAACATTGTCCTTTTGGAAATAAGCACTTTAATATAAACCTCACATTAGATATGAATAACAATATATATTAAACTTATTAAACTTCTCAGATCAAATAGTTCGAGGCTCTCTGATGCGCCTTTCTCTGGCTTGGAGATCTTCAAATGGTGTTTAACCCCTTGGGCAATCCAGATTAAAGTCCTCGACATGGCCCGAACAGTGGACCAATAGCTCCCATTAGCCTTCCTTTTAGAGGACAAAGGTAATCTGGTCCTATGTCATTGCATGAAGGAGCAGACCGATGATCAAGATTATTGGAAAAAACTTAAAAAAAAAAAAAAAAATTCATGTGGTCAAAGATGTCAACTGCCCTGAAAATGGATGGTCGAGACCAAATACAGTTTCATCATTTATTTTATGCATGGTTGATAAGGTTCTGTATGGTTATATATAATTGTGTTATGAAATTTTTTCAATGGCCTTCATCATTGACTCCTGATCGATTGTGTCACCCAACCTTGTAATTGAGTGTCACATGCCAGCCAACGAGCGTGCGCTTAGACATGTTGGTAGTTCATGGACTAGGAAACCTTATCCGTTTTAAAGTACAACAGAATTATTATTGTTCATTTACAAAAAAGGGTACAGCTATTCTCACCGATTTTCGGAATAAGTACCACACAATTTTTTATGGACGAAAATCATTGTCTGATTTGAGTCACACGATGGAGATTGTTTTTCGAGTCAATCTTCCACAAAACATATCTTAAGATCACGTTGCCACCTATCAGACGGTCTGATGTTGATTCCACATTGCACACGTCACAAAAAGTAAAGATCAACCTTATTTGTTTTTCATGGCAAGAGAAGGATATCGGGAATTGTCTCCAAAAGGATGCTGTACTCGGTCAAAGATCTGTCCATAGGGTTATTTCAAGGTTCACCACGTTTAAGGTTTTTAAATAAAATAATTATAATTATTATTTGATCTAATGGTGCGAAAATTAATGATGAAACGATGAAGCATTTCTACGATGAAATGATGAACTATTTCAGCATTCATTGTTAAACTATGAGTTGAAATCCTTTTTACAGGAGACAAAACTCATTAACATCAGAAGCAGCACTGAGGGCCATCAATCGCTTGAATTTGAAACAATTATAAGAAAGAAGATTAACGCTTTACTGGAATGTGAAGAGATACTATGGAAGCAACGATCAAAGGACCTTTGGCTGAAAAATGGGGATAAAAATACAAAGATTTTTCACTCAAATGCTATCAAACAAAAAAAGCATAGCAAAATTGTGGAGCTTCGTAATGAGGAGGGCATATGACGGACAAAGAAGAAGGATATTGAAGGGGTTCTTACTGGGCACTACACAAAGTTGTTTACTTCAAGCAATCGTCAACGCATTGATGTGGCTCTAGAGGGAGTTCAGAAAAAAATTTCTATGCAACAAAACGTGCCCCTGACAAGAGATTTCTCGACAGATGAGGTCCGTAAACCATTGTTCCAAATGCACCCTATCAAAGCTCCAGGCCCCGATGGTATGCCTCATCTTTTTTTCCAAAAATACTGGTCCATTGTGGGTGATTCTAATACTAAATTTGTCCTTGCTTATCTTAAAAGCAGTATTGATTTGCCTAAGATAAACAAAACCTACACTGTACTTATCCCAAAAGTTAAGGATCCTAAACACCTTTCTCAATTTCCTCCTATCAGTCCTTGTAATATCAGTCTTTGTAATGTTGTTTACAAAATTATTGCTAAGGTGTTAGCAAATCGTTTAAAGTTGGTCCTCCCTAATATCATTTCTAAATCTCTAAGTGCTTTCGTCTCTGGTCGTCTTATCACGGATAATACCTTGGGTGCCTTTGAAATTGCTTATTTTCTTAAAAACAAACGAAAAGGTAAAATAGGTTGGTGTTCCCTTAAATTGGACATGAGTAAAGCCTATGATTGTGTAGAATGGTCTTTTTTAGAAAAAACAATGTTAAAATTAGGTTTTTCCGATAGATGGGTCAAACTTGTGATGGGGTGTGTGAGATCAGTGTCCTTCCAATTCCTGATAAATGGTCATGTCCTTGGCCATGTCCAACCGAGTAGGGGTCTCCGCCAAGGGGATTCTTTATCCCCGTACCTTTTTATTCTGTGTGCTAACGTTTTCTCCACTTTTTGAGTTTTGTTGTTATCAATAAAAATATCTCTTGTATCCGTATCTGTCGGGGTGTCCCGACTGTATCCCACTTATTCTTTGCCGATGATAGCCTTATCTATCTTAAGAAAAATGAATCGGAATGTAGATAAATTGTGAACATTCTCAAACTTTATGAAGAAGCATCCAGTCAACTAATTAATTTTGATAAATCTACACTTTCTTTTAGTAACAATGTTCAAAATGAATTGCATGGTCGGATTCAAAAAAAATTTCAGGTAAAAAACACGGCTCCCCAAGAAAAGTATCTCAGTTTACCTATGATAATGGAGAGGTCAAAGAAGGCAGTGTTTGAATGCATAAAAGAAAGGGTGTGAAAAAAACTCATGGGATGAAAAGGAAGGCTCCTATCAAAAGCGGGAAAGGAAGTGCTAATTAAGGCCGTGGTACAAGCGATCCCAACATACATGATGAGTTGCTTTAAACTCCCTGTAACTGTGGTTCATGAATTGTCTTTTATGATTGCAAACTTCTGGTGGGGTAAGAAGACAAGTGAAAAAGGTATCCATTGAAAATCTTGGAAGAATATAGCAAAACAGAAGGCAAATGGAGGTTTAGGATTCAAGGATCATGTTGCTTTTAACTCTGTATTGCTAGCCAAGCAAGGATGGAGGCTTCTAAACTATCCTCTTTCTCTTCTTAGTCTCATCCTAAAAGCCAAGTATTTCCCGAACTCTTCTTTCCTTGAAGCTCGTTGTGTGGGAAATTCATCTTATACTTGAGCTAGTATTGTGGGTACAAAAAACATCATTAAGGCCGGGATGATCTGGAGAGTTGGGACTGGTAGATCTATCAAAATATGGGAAGATAGGTGGATCCTAAGGGCGTCGACATACAAGATCATTACTCCAAAATTTGATTGCATGATTGAATTTATTGCTGAATTGATTACGAATGAACCAAGGCGGTGGAACGAAGAACAGATTTGGAATCTGTTTTTTGATGGTGATGTTGAGGCCATCCTAAAAGTCTCTTTACCAGGGAACTCTAAAGATGATAAAATAACATGGGTATTTGATAAAAAAGGGAGTTTTTCTGTTAAAAGTGCTTATAAAATTGCAGCTGAGATTCAATCACAGTCCGATGGTGCCACCTCATCTGACCCTTCCCGAAAAATTTGTTTATGGAAGGACCTTTGGGACCTTTGTATTCCAAATAAAGTCAAAATATTTATGTGGAGAGTGTGTAATGGTATCCTTCCTTCTCAATTCAATCTTCATAAAAAGATGGTAAACATTCAAATGCGAGTTCTGTGATAGTTCAGTGGAAACATCAGTGCATGCGCTTCGTGACTGCCCAAAAGCTGAATATTGCTGATTTTCTTCTTCATTGGGGGATCTGGTACATCATATTCAAAATGCATCTTTCAAGGATTGGGCGGTGGAGTTTCACAAATATTTTGGGAAACATGATTTGGATAGATTCTCTGTTGTTGCTTGGGCGATATGGAACGAGCGTAATCAGGAGATACTTGGAGCTGCAACAAGGAATCCCCTTGCTATTGTAACCAGCACTAAAAAGTACCTCTGCAATTATATTAAAGCAAACCGAGAGGCACCAGATCCTACCTCTCCTCTCCTTCATCAGTCCAACATTCATCCAAGCAAGTGGTCTCCCCCTCAGCCTAATTTCGTAAAAGCTAATTTTGATGGGGTTTGGTGCGAGAAGAATAAATCTGCTGGTATTAGGATTATTATACGGGATCAGGATGGTAGTATTTTGGCTTCCCTGGCCTTGCATGAATATCTCTGGGCCTGAGCACTGTGAGGCCTTTGCCCTCTGTTTTGCTATTCAATTTTCCTATCAGTGTGGGTTTCGAAAGGTATTATTTGAAGGTGATTCTCTCAGGGTGGTCAATGTCGTCTCCGATTGAAAGAGGGATTTATCTCAATTATCTTTCCTATTTGAGGATATTAGAGAGGGATTACACCTCTTTGATGAGTCAAAATGCTCTGTTATCAGACGAGACACGAATGTCGCTCCTGATCTTTTAGCAAAGTTAGGATTAAGGACGGGTTGTGATGAAATCTGGATGGAAGATGCTCCCCCACAGATTTTCGATGTTATTGCTTTTGATCTTATTTTTTTTCTTAATATAAAATTTTGCCTCTTTTTCATCAAAGAAAAAAATCCTTTTTATATCGTTCCTGCCATGTTTTCAGCTCTGTTGAACTATTGAGTTCCTTTTTTATCAATAAATCCTTCTTACCGGTAAAAAATAATTGTTAAACAATATTGGCCTTAGATTAACCTTAATAATAGATCAACCTTGTACTAGAGATGGTGGTCCATCTGACCTTAGAGCAGCGAGTTGGTGCTCAATTATTATCGCAAAATATAAAGAATACCAATATTTGCACCCTAGGTCATATTGACAAATTTTGCCGAATTTCGGCGAAATAGGGGTCAAACAAAAATTTCAATTTTCGGTATTTTTTTGGTAAATTTCGGTAAATTTTTTTTAAATATTTAATTTTTTTTTTTTTTTAATTATTAGATATATTTTTTTTTATCCGAAATGTACCGAAAGGACTCCCCACCGAAAAATTCCCGAAAACAAAATTTGTCACTATGCCCTTGGTAGGCACACCTTAGTTTGCACATTTAAAAATAGTTTGTTATTTTTAGAAAATTATTTGTTGAGTATAAAGTGCAGGCAGCTGACATGGCGTGATGTAATAGGCGGCTGATGTGCATCACACCACATTAGCCACATGCACCTTATCTATGTCCGTCACTAATTATCTTATATTTTATTTCCCTATCTCATTTGATCGGTGTTCAATTTTTCTGGTTTAGATTGTATATTTATGTATACCAAGCCATGGCCGATTCATAGATCTACTTTCATATCATTTTTTTATGCATGTCTATATATCTCCCTCCACTTCATTTTCTTTAAAAAAACTTTCAAGCACATAGGTTGATTTAAAATTATAACCCTATCTAGGTTTAAGTTTTTGTGATTCACAGTAATTTGGTTTTTACCTGATTTGCAAAGGGGCCTTTCTTCTTTGTGTTTAACCATTTAAGATGGAAAGTACAAAATAAATAAATAAAAATATGCAAGAGAGGAAATGAAATCTTAGAATAATGGAAAAATTACAGAGGGGAACAACAATCTTTGTCGCCGTCTGCAAAGGGGGCGATTTTCTCCATTGGATGATATCATTAGTCGGTGAAATAAATAAAACAATGAGGTTAATGCAGTAATCTTCTAAGAGGGTAGAACGGTACTTTCACGAAATGATATTACAATGCACCTTTAATTGGGTCCCAAATTATTGTGTCAGTCCCTTATCTCTTAAACTTTTTTCTTTTTTAATACAAGAGCACCAACTACAGTGGCGAGGGTTAACTAATAGAACCCAACCCACACTTCTTTTTCTTTTTTTTTGAGTTGAAGCTTCTATCATTTTCATTAGAAATGGAGAACGATTACAAACTATAAAATAAGTAATCCCAAATGGACAGTTACAAAGTAGAGGGTCACAATCCAATGAGTGATAGTTACAATCACTAACATTAAAATAAATTGAATGGCATCCAAGATTTATCTAACAACGACACGGAATTTAGAGACTTTTAGAGTAAGATAAAAATTCGAGAATCCATCACCATCCTGAATATCCGCTGGTAACCGACACCGAAGATCCACTCGAAGAGACGCCACCACCATCGGCAATCTCACGATCTATAAAAACTCCCACCACGTTGGAAATGAGGGTAACAACCGACTAAAAGCTTCACACATCGCTTCAACTGAAACTTTTAAACAATGTCTCGTGGTGTAGATATAGTGCATGTGTTCGCGCAACAACGAAACCACTAATACGTCGGTAAAATCCGTAACCAAAACCGTTTCAGAAACAAATATGGACTATAAAAAAACCTTCATAGAGGCGATTTCCTCGGAAAAGAAGATTCTCACCAAGAAGAGGATAAAACTCTCATATTTTAACTTTAAAATAAGAAAAAATAATGAGAGAACAATAGAACGTCGAAGCCTCCAAGCAAAAGACGGTCTCCAAATGAACGATTTATTGAAAACATAAAAAAAAGTAGATGAAAAGGGATTAAATCTCCCCTTCCTACCCCCTCCCACATTTTCTCCACACCGACTCTCAAAATCGCCTATCCTTTATCGAATTGAACTAAAACTAAAAGAAATAACAATCCAACCCACACCTCTTAACCGTACCAATTGGGATAATGCCTCTTTGATTATCCCTTAAACTTTTACAAATAGTATAATAGGAAGAAAGTTTATCAAGTGAGTCACTCTATTTCTAAAATCCCCAACTTATGAGGTATAATTGGCGATTTCTCGAGTCCTCTATTTCTAAAATCCCCAACTTATGAGGTATAATTGGCGATTACCTTGTCTAAGGATCCTAATACTAGTAACCAAAATAAAGTGAACTCGTCTCGCCCAATCATCATTTTAAACACGATCTTACACCATCAATGGACAGGTTGAACCTTAGTGCGGTGACAAGTGTTGCCTATGCTAGAAATTTTAAGATCTAGACTCGAATTATACGATCAAAATATACCTTTGCAAAAACACGCGTGTCTTGTATTTATTATCGAGTCACCGCATCAACGATCTTTTTAATGAAATCGATGATCTCCGTCAAAGAATCTGAGATCACATTACCCCTCGTCTTCTCTAAGTTTAGCCTCTAGATGGGAATGACCTAAAGTTAGAGGAAGAGGGGACGATGGTCTCCTTATATAGTCACTTCTCTTTCCTAATCCATTAAGGAAAGAGAGTGGAGACATATCACTTATATTAGGAAACTACTTATTTCGAGATACGTGTGGTCAAAGATCCAACCAAATTTTTAATGAAAACTTAAATATGGGTTAAAGTATTGACCACGAAAATCCAACATTCTCTCACTTGGTCTACACCTTAACTCATCTAAACATAATTATAAAAAAAATGACTCTCTGGGTTGACAAGCTCTGAAAAGCGGATGGTCATTCATTTTTTATTTTGAAAAATCATTGACCCCCACTACCTCGATGCTTCGTAATAACCACCCAAATTCAATAACAATACCAGTAAAGGATTATGGCGTATATAATATTTTATCTTACGAATCGACACTAGGCAATCCATGGTCACAAAAATAACATCATTAATGGACTTAAATCTTTACTTAGTGATATCAAGCAACGCACACATGTCGTTTCTATATTTGTCCAACTTCATACCCCAAGACATGTCTTTCTGATATTTTACTGGCTCTCCGCCTATGACTTATGTCACCAATCTAACATAAAGAATGCCTAACCTAATTAGGAGACCTCTATTTAAGTAGAGGATACGTCCAAAACCCTCACTTTTCACTTTAAGAAAACCTAGCCTCTTGCTTTTGTTTTCTTCTTCTCAAAATCCTAGCCGTCCCTTCATCTCCCCCATCCTCTTAAAAAAAAAAAAAAAACACTCGACTCCTTTAGATCTCTTGGGTGTTCTATCATAAAGAACACGTGGTATTTCTCTGAGTCGGATCGTGGAGATAGAAAGGCGGCGTAATCATTAAGGGCGGACCATCGTGTGGACCCCATACTCTAATCACCATAGATCCGGTTATGACCGCACATCAAGGTGCTGCCCATACACTTAATCGAGTTATCCTTCTTAGATCCATCCGTAAAATATGTTGACATATAACAAATGGGATATTTAAAATAAATCTAAAATGTTTTTATTTATTTATTTATTTTTAAAAATCTATTTTAGGATTATAATAATAATGAATCATAAAATCCATGGTATGAAATTTTGTAAACTACTACCAAGTCCGCAATGCTCAAATTTTGTGAAATCGTTTTTGTATAAAATTTTGTGAGATCTTTGATCCCAAGTTGTTGGGTTTTATTTTGAATGGATCCTATTTTTATTTACTTTATTGTGAATCTGTGGCGTCCAATCGATTGAAATCACCGCAATGTAGATTATCGATGAGTTTACTCACCACGTACCCAGTTGATACACCACCAATCCACCCCATAAAATTAAAATATTAATTAACAACTAAAATAATAAATAAATAGTATCTCAAAAGAGATTACGTTAAATAAATATTATTGTATGAAAGTGGTATTATATTAAATGTAAAATATTATTAGGTTAATTAAATAATAAATTAGTTGATAAAAAAAAAATGTAATAATTATTATAAAATGTATTATCATTCTCGCATAAATGTGATGAGTTATTAAAAAGTAATATTTTATTGAATAATAAATTGAATAATGATAAATATAAACATATGTTTGATTAGTATTATTATAATAATTGATAATACCACAATATCATTAATTAGTAATTAGATTAATGATATTTAGAAATGAATTAAATTAATAAAGTAAATATAAATATTAAGATTATTTGTTGACATATTATATATCATTTAATTAATGAATTATTAAAATTTGTACATGAATATTACTATTATATAATTACATTATAATAAAAAGTTTATTTATAACAACTCTCATTTATCTTTTATTGTTAATGTTTGTATTAAGGTTATATTTAATATAATATATATATTATATGAATATTATAATTATTTTAAGTATTTATATAGAGATAAATACCAAGTCATTGCCTATTGAAAACTTGTAAATTATTCCATTTTATACAAGCGAAAATTAATAAATTGTTGGAATTCCTTACTCCTTTTAGAAATAAATTCCTATTAATGTGAACTAAGATTGAATTCACACTCACTAAATGCCATGGGTCCCATTCCACCATGATTATATAATTATATTAGTGTCTATATAAATCATAAATATAGATATCACCACGCCCAAATGTAAACTTTTGATGTCATCTTGTTGTGTTTGTAACTAAATCAATTATATGAATTAAGGATATGTTACAAACACAACAGATGAGATCAGTTTACATTTAGGGCGTGGTGATTATATGAGATTTACATCGAGCGAGGAATTAATATTCACATTTACAACTCATGGTGGAATGGGATTGCAATTTAGGTGGTGTGAATCAGTTGTACATCTAATAGGAATTGGCATTTCTGGAGTAAGGAATTCAAATATTTATTAGATTTTCGCTTGTAAGTTATGGAATAATTTACAAGGCTTTAATAGGCAATGGTTAGGTATTTATTCTATATAAATACGTCTTAAAATTAATTATATTCATAGTAATATATATGAGTATGAAATAAGATAACCTTAATACAAACATTAACAATAAAAGCATTTATGAGAGTTGGATAAATAACTTAAGTTTATTATAATGTAATTATATAATAGTAATATTCATGTACAAATTTTAATAATTCATTAATTAAATGATATATAATACAACAAATATCTTAATATTTAATATTTACTTATTAATTTAATTCATTTAAATATCATTAATCTAATTACTAATTAATAATTGTATTATTATCAATTATTATAATAATACTAATCAAACATATAAGCTATATTTATCATTATTCAATTTATTATTCAATAAAAATATTACTTTTTAATAACTCATCACATTTACAGCCCATTATACATTTTTACTAATTATTACATTTTTTTTTTATCAACTAATTTATTATTTAATTAACCTAATAATATTTTACTCTTTAATATAATACCACTTTCATACAATAATATTTATTTAACGTAATCTCTTTCGTAAAATTTATTTATTATTTTAGTTGTTAATTAATATTTTAATTTTATATTTTCAAGGTAGGGAGGGGTGGGGTAGTAGGGCACGCGCTCCCATAGGGTTTCAATCGATTGAATTCACAATAAAGTAAATAAAAATATAGGGTTCAAAATAAAACCCAACAATGCATCAAAGATCTCATAAAATTTTATACAAAAACAGATTTCACAAAATTTCATACAAAAATAGAATTTACAAAATTTCATACCAAAAACAGATTTCATTATTATTATAATCCTAAAATAGATTTTTAAAAAAATAAATAAATAAATAAAAACAGTTTTAGATTTATTTTAAATATCCCATCGGTACGCGATCAACATATTTTACGCGATGGGATCTAAGAAGGATGAGACGGATAGATGGGTACCCACCTCTTGAAGCGTGATCGGCAGATCTATGGCGATTAGAGTACGGTGTCCACACGATGGTCCGTCCACGATTACGTCGCCTTCTATCTCCACGATCCGACGGTAGAAAACACCACGGTGTTCTTTATGATAGAACACCCAAGAGATCTAAAGGGGTCGAGTGTTTTTTTTTTTTTTTTCAAGAGGATGGGGGAGATGAAGGGACGGCTAGGGTTTTGAGAAGAAGAAAACAAAAGCAAGAGGCTAGGTTTTCTTAAAGTGAAAAGTGAGGGTTTTGGACGTATCCTCTACTTAAATAGAGGTCTCCTAATTAGGTTAGGCTTCGGTGTGAAGCACTAGCACCGAGTTTGGTGCAACACCCATCATACACCACAAATAAAATAGCTAAATTTTAGGGTTGTTACAATATCAGACAAAATGAAATCTATCTCCACCACTCTGTCATGTGATACAATCCTCGTGCAGATGGTCATAGTACAATCACATATACCCTCATTAACACATGCACAATTTCATATGATGAGTTAGCCAAAATATATATTTTAAAAAAAATTCGTTAATCCAAGCGAGTTATTTCCCACTGATTTGGCCATTTATAATAACAATCAATGAACAACAAGATTAACTTAACATAAACTATTTATAATCATTTAATTAAACTTATGCAAACTAAGTCTATCAAAATGCATGTTAAAATACTAACTAATGTCGTGAAAATATAAATAAATGACGGAAGTGTGATTTCAGTTTTGGGACTTCTCGGGCTGAGATGACTTCTCTAGTTGAGATATTCCTTCTTTGACCCGCTTCAACAAATATTTAAATATATAGCAATCCTTCCGAAGATGTCACTTTTTCTTGCAGTGCCAACGTTCTAAATTTTCAGGTTTGATTTTCTTATTTGAATTCTCTGTTCCAGCTTACTTTCGATTAAAGTTCTGATTATGATTCTTTTTAAAAATCTTTCGGCTTGACCCACTCACCGCTAGATGTGCAAACTCAACTTTAGTCGCTTTCAAACGCTCTTCCTCGGTCACACATAGGAAAATTAATTGATTAAGGTTTCATTTTGTCTCTTGAGCATTATAGTTCACCTTAAAAGTATCAAATGGAGGCGAAAGCGAATAGACAACTAAGTAAACAACTAGATCATCACCAAAAGCAGTCCCTTGTTCCCTGAGCCCTATAGCACAATTTGACATCTTTAAAATGCGCTCACGCACACTTCCATTTCCATTATATCTCATGTTAACTAATTGTGTAAGATAAAAGTATTTTAGAGACTTTCGCGTACCTATAAACTGATCTTTAATATTTTTCAAGAGTTCTTTTACCGTAGTTATAGGATTCAACCTACCTCTAAGAGTCTGATTAATTGATGAACAGATCATCATCATGGTCATACGATTAACTTTTTCCCATTTAACAAAATAATTCTTCTCTAATTTTGTAGAACTCGTAGTGGGTGTGGGAGATTTATCCTCAGTAAGGAAAAAATCATAGTCAACATATTCTAATGAAATATCAATGGTCATACGTTATGATGAATAGTTAGAGTCGTCTAAAGGCTCAATACCTGTTAGTTGCTTATGAATAATAAATCCATCCATGACTATATAGAAACAAAACATTACATATCACTAATAAAATAAAGAAATATGCCGATTATGCATTTAAATTTTTATCAGTCACTTTAACCATATATCACTAACGATTTAATTAGAATAAGTCATGATCACATGTCTTCGAAGATTACGTTATGATCATATGTCACTAAATGTTCACCATGAACTATGACCATATGTCACTAATTATTCTTCGAAGATTTAAATTCTGATTTAGGGTCAAATCTGAATTAATTGAAGTGTCAGCTATGAGCAGCGTTCACTCTTTGGAACAACCAGTTGTCATGTCTCAGCATCACATTTGGGTAGAAACTTTAACATGCAGTTTATTTTTCAAGACCGTCTTTGAGAAAACATGCATATACCTAATCACTTGTGTCGTATGTTTGATCCAAACTCTTTATCAGTTTTGGTAAAAAAGATTGTCCTTCTCTCCCCTACGCGCTTATGATCATTCTATTCACTTTACTTATAAAATTCTTAAATCAGCTTTGGTTAGAAGTTAAAACCCTTATAGAAGCATGTGCCAACTCGATCTTAATGAGATACAATTATCAAGATTCAAAAGTCACGCAACCTACATAAGTGGTCACCTTTGGACAGACCTCGGCCTATTTCAGTTACGTACTCTCGAACGATCATTTTATCAGTCTACCTTGATCCCTAAGGTACGACCTAAATTTCATTAAATCATATCAAGTCTGATTTAAGGTTTTAAAAACTCATTTTTAGATATATGCACATCCTGCTAACTAATCTATTTTTGAAAGATAAATCAATACCACACATTACAATTAATGAACAAATTAATCAAAATCAAACAGTTATAAGATACATATGCATTAAGTGAATAAATTATTTATAATCATCAAATCTAACTCATGTGGTGGGTAAGTGCCAAATTTAATAATAATCATGAGTAACATTATGTAAGTACCAACATTAGTATTAGAGCACAATCTTTAATACACAACCCTATATTTCCTCACAAAACTCAAATTTAATTAAAAACACTCAAATATACAATAATTATCCGATTAAAAATTATCAAAGAGAAGTCAGGTCATGAAAAATTCATAACAAAGAACTCTTTTTAAAAATAGACTTAAAAAACAGATCCGAAGTACTCGAGAAAGTTAAAATCCATATATAATGTCCGAAAATCGGACCTATAAATAGCTCAGAAATGACCCGAAAAGAATAAAGAATAATACGAATTAAAATGGGCCTTAAGGACAAACAGTTCGTGTCTAGTGGGTCGAATCGGGTCATGGACTATGGGCCAAGAATAGACTGGACCGGACCATGGGCCAGGATTGGGTCATGACCCCAGTCCGATTGTCGACCAGGTCAGGTCACAGGCCGGGCCGGGTCACAAACCGGATTGGGTCATGAGCTTATATCGGGAGCCATGGGCCGGGTCTGGTCAGTCTGGGTCGTACTGGGTTGGGTCATCAAGACATATAAAGTTAAGAAGCATCAACTTTCGTGCCTTAACTACACATATAAAAATTATTTCAATGATTTATTATAGGAAGGGAATCCTACACCAAAAAAGAAATCTCTCTCCTCTTTTATAGTCGTCTTCTTCAAAGAGAAAAAATAGAGATCTAACTTTATAAAAAGTTGCTAAAAATAGCATCATGAACTGTAATCGCACTCCGTCAACTTTGATTTGGCCTGCTTACACAGCTAAGCCAGCACTGATCAATCATCCAGAACTCCATGAGTTCAACCATCTTATAACTCCCTAAAGCTAAGGTAACAAGCCATATTAACATGCCGCTTCTCAGGCGCTTAAAAATAATTAAAATAACAGGTTTGATGACCATGGTCAAGTCCCTGCCCAACCATAAGCAGCGTTATATAAAGACGCCTATCAAAACTTTTTTATTTGGAGGCAATAATTAAAAATCTTTGGCATATAAGATTAGCATGAAACACAATATTTACCCTTTGATTGAAGGCATTAATGGTTGATTAATTGTTAGATTATTGTATATCTCAGTCTAAGCCCCAAAAGAGCTTACATCTAACATATTTCAAGGAATTATCTTTCGAATTTAGCATTAAAAATATATAAATATTCCATTTAAAGCGGATGGGCATCAAGCCAGCATTTGCTCTAATAGTAATTGCTAGAAATTTTAAGATATAGGCTCGAATAACACGATCAAAATATACCTTTGCAAAAACACGCATATCTTATATTTATTATCGGATCGCCATGTCAGCGATCTCTTTAATGAAACCGATGATCTCCGTCAAAAAATTCGAGACAACATTATCTCTCGCCTTCTCTAAGTTTAACCTCTAGATGGAAATGAGCTAGGATTAGAAGAAGAGGGGACGATAATCTCCTTATATAATCACTTCTCTTTCCGAACCCATCAAGAAAAGAGAGTAGAAACATATTAATTCTATTAAGAAACTAATTATTTTCTATCGCCTCGAGATACGTGTGATTAAAGGTCCAATCAAATTTTTAATGAAAACCCAAAAATGAGTTAAGATGTTAACCACAAAAATCCAACAGCCTACCCAAGTGATAGGATGTAGAGTCTTAGAATCAGCCTCTCCAAAACGGGGGCAAGGCTGCCTATCAAGTACCTCTCTCAGTCCCGCTGAAGCCAAGAGCTTTGTGCACTGATTAACCCTTTAAATAATCAATGATTTAAGATGTGGGTGATCCTGATAGTCAAAGTGAGATAAATCTTATATTGCAGTACAAGAAAGCTAAATATAATTTACTATAATATTAATCGTTATTTTTAATTTTAATGATTGATATTAAAGTTCATCATCGAATCTATCACATCCACTTATGGTCATATTTTTTTTTTAGATAAAGATTTATTTCAATAATAGATTTCCACTTTGACAATTTAGATTGGTCAGAGATAAACCATACTTCGATGTGAGATAAAAAGTCTATTTTCACTTGGTGTTCAAAGGTCGCTACTAGCATTTACCCCATATAACTCATACACAAAACTATAAACACTTGTTAATATTATTATAAGAATATAAAAGCATGCTCATTTACAATGCCATCGCAAGCAGAAGGTTATTTACTATCCCATATATTTGGGCTTGGCTTATTTACAATGTGTAATTCTTATATCACAAATGGGACTTCATTACATATCATATGTAAGGATTTATATGAGAGGAATAGTCCCTAATGCCTGCACCTTCCCAACCCATCCACTCCTCCCATAAATCCCAACTCGAATCATTCATTCCCCTCATCATATCATCATCAACGTAATCGTAGCCGTTCGATGACTGATCCACTGTACATAATTCCTCTCTCAAATTGCTCATCACAATCTATATTTGCCACAAAAAACAAAAACTAATCAGGTACTACTTAAATTGGACGGTTTGGATCATCACCCATAGTTAAAACAACTTTTATTTGTATTCCAGACAAACACAGAATTTGTTGAAATCAATTATTAAGGGCTATAGATGATCATCCACCGTCCATCCTATAAAGGACATCCAAGGCAGTGATCCTTTATAATTCCATCAACAGTGTCTGATGCACTATAGATTAACCAGAACAGCAAAAACCAACGGTGTTCGATTACTTACATCGTAGGCTTCATTGATCCTAGTAAATTGAACGGTGCAGTTGCTTCCCTTGCATACATCTGGATGATACTGAAAATATAAAAAAATAATTATTAATTAAAAAGACCACAAAACGTAATATACAAGGGTTTGTATCCAGTACAAACTTTATAACACAAAAAGTTTTGTATAAACCTATCATGCACCGATCTATAGTCAGGATTCTATTCAAAGGGGCAAGTTATGGCCGTAAGAGAAAAAGAGTTAGTATTGGGTGACTTGGTACTCGGGTCTGATGTGGAGATCATTTTCCATTCAGTCTTTACCCAATAAATTTTAACATCAAGACCGCCCAAATGACATGGAACACAAGATGGTCCACATGTCACATATCCCAAAAGTGATCCGAGTAACGAGCACCAATACGAAATACCAATTTAATACGTAATACCAATTTAGAGGCCCTGAAAAACGTGCGAACAAGCTTTTGGCAATATTGATGGGAAAAAAGGTCGATTCATAAGCCGAATCCACCCACCAGAAACTGATCCTAACCTTCCAATCAAAGAATTTTTTTCCTGCCGATCAGGTTGGTTATAGTTAGCCCGTCCAAGATCAAACGAAATAGTGACCAACGGTGGATAGAGATGGATCATACAAGTTACTTGCATGTACAAAACTCACACCAACAACTTTCTCAACATAAAAATTAAAAAATTAAAGGGCATTTTGATTTAGAAGCCAGGATTCTTCCTTCTCAACCCAGGTTTCACGTGCTAATAATGTCGACTAATTTTAATCAGCCGATGGAGATCGTTTTTCTTCCCAGGTCTAGCGATCATGGGTCTACCATCAGACGTCCAGATTTGATTTCACGTGGCACACATCGAAAAAAAAAAAAACAAAAAACCCACCTGCAAAGCAAGCTGTCTAAAGGCCTTCTTCACCTCTCCCTCTGTGGCGCCTGGTTGTATTCTAAGCGTCTTGTATTCTTCTGTTAAACCACCCATCATCGAACGACAAACCCCAATGCTTCCTCTTCTTCTTCTTCTCTTTCCCTCCGAAAAGCTACTCCCATGAATCAAAGATGACCCACTTAACATCTCCATAGATCTCGCCATATTGAATCAAAACCCAAAATTTACACAAATAATAAACGAAGCTGTTGCAAAATCCAAATAATAAACGAAGTTGTTGCAAAATCTAAAGGGTGTTCAAAAACCAGAGAGAATCGAAGAAATTGGAGATGGAATCTATTTTACTTTGTATTTATAATAGGAATTTAGGAAGGTGGAAAATTAAAAACAGTGGGCTCTTATCCAATTTAGTCGTAGCTGACGTGGTGGGGGAGGGGGTGGGGGGGTGATTTGTGTGGACGATCTTATCCGCTCTATATTTAACTTTTTGCTCTCGGGAAACTATAGTAAGGACACGTGGCGTGATCTGAGATGTGATGGGACAGAAGTGGAAGGTTGGTGATGTGCAGCGCCCCGTATTTCGGTACCGTTTTGTATTCACGGATAAGGTTTTAAATTTCTGTTGGTATGGTTTTACCCGATAAAAGAGAAAAGCGTAGTCGTTTTATTAGCTATTTAGTTATTTTTGGATCGCATCTAATAAGTTCGCTTTTTCTTTTTTTCTTTTTGGTTTTCTCAACCTACCAGCCGGTTTTGAGTTTCCAGCAGGCAGAATCGATTTAGTTTTGGTTTTCAATCGATTTCGGTTCGATTCAAGTCGATTCGATATAAGTTTCCCGTCGATTTTGGGTTCAAATTTGAACCCTAATGGTTAATTAGTAAAGAAAAAGGATCAGATTACTTAGGTACTTACCAAAACTGGCAGTTATCTCAGTCAAAGGCCGTTATCATATGAATTTTTTAGAGAGTAAGGCTGCGTACCGATCAAAATTTCAGCCGAAATGTTTGAAATTTCGGTCGAAATTATCGGTTTTGATCCCGATCGAAACGATAATATGGGACCGAAATTTCGGTCATTTTTGTATGGGGTTGAAATTTTCAGCCGAAATTTCGGTTTCGGTCCCCTCCGAAACCGAAATGAAACCTGAAATTTTGATCCTTGGCGTATGGCATAGCTCTCTGGTAGCCTCTGCCACAACAGAGTTCACCTGCTTTAGTTGGTTCTCATTCTCTTTTCTAACTTCCTGCAAATGAGGATTTACCTATTCTAGCAACAATTTCTCTACTCTATACTAACTCCCTACCAGAGCAAATAAAATCTGCTCTGACAAGGAGTGAATAGAAAAGAGGATAGAATTGCTGAATAGGTAAATCCTGCATAAAATCTTGCTATGCAAGAAGTTATCAAGGAGATTGGGTACCTGATACCCATAAAGTAGGTAGCAAGATGTTAGGAAAGAGGATAGAAATCTGCTAAAGTAGGTGAACTCTACTATGTTTGGGGCTAGCAGAGAGCTGTGTCATACGCAACCTAAGAGTCCTCCATTAAACTAATTAGTGATAGAGGGTTCACTTGAAAAGAATTAGCGATAAAGAGTTTTCTCTCTCCTAAACTCATCAAAATGAGGAAAATACCCTTAGGCCACGTTCGGGTACTTCCTAAATTATCTCAGAAAAACTCAGATTCCTAACAACTCAGTTTCCTGTAGATTCTTGGCCAACTCAAATTTCTGACTTTACCCAAGTGTTTTTTTTAGGCCTCTGAAAAACTCAGATTCCTGACAACTTAGTCTCCTGCAGATTCCTGGCTTTCCTTAGGTGTGTTCTTTTAAGTTTCAAAAAACTTTGATTCCTGACATTTCACAAAATCGAAGAATTTCCTGTGCTCTTTTAATTATTTCAGAAAATCACATAATCGGTCTACTTTAGGGACATCGTATCACCGTAAGAATGATGGTAGAGCATCCGATACTGTGTCGTATATATTTGAAGGTCATTTTTGGCCATGCACAATCCATGGGAGATTGAATACTTCCATCGGTGCAATTGTGCAAAAATAATTTCTACAACTTTAGTACCCGATCACCTATCATACTAACACTATATATTTGAGCCGAATTCGTGCAAAAATGATTCCTACAAGCCCAACCCGATATTATATCCGAGCTAAATTCGTGCCTAAATTTTAAGGTAAAAACAATCGGGCCGATGAAATTTCAACCCGATTATATTAAGGGAAAGGGTCGGGCTTGTCTTGGATGGTATGACTATGATCTCAAGATCGATTGCGTCAAAGATTGAGACGAAAATGATCTCTACCATTTGATACAAAGCACTTAATGATTTAATCACGGAAAAACATGAGTTGGGAAGGACGAATTTTTGGCTATAAATAAATATATCATATTTCATTTATCTTTTAAAAAAATAAATAAAATAAATAAAAAATAACGGAAGGAGATAGAAGGCATATATAACTACTCCTTGAAATAAGAATATAAAAATTTAATAAGGATGGTGATAAAACCAAATCACATTATGCTTCACCCACCTGACTAAAATATGGTGGAAAATTTTGTTGACTTCTTCAAGTCATAGTCACCAAATCGGAGTTCAGCGAGGTTAAAATTCAGAAAAATCCGGCAAATCTAGGAAGTTCGGAGAAATATTCAAAGGAAAAATCGATAAGAAATTTTTTAAAATAAAAATTAAAAGATTTAAAATTATAAAAAAAAATATTAAACAAATTAGTAAGTCACAATTTTTTGAAAAATTCGCGAATAAGAATAATTCGCGATTTTTTGTGATTAGGTGAGTTTTCGAAAATTTCGCGAATAACTCAGGGGACCTTAAATTCACGATTATTCGCAAATTTTGTAACTATGCTTCAAATCAGATGATATAGATTATTTGTTGTCCCAATCTTCCACACAATAGATCTAGAGATCATAGGCCTACCATCCAACAGTTAGATGTTGATTCCACGTGGCACGCATTCCAAAAAGTGAACGTGACCACATACCATCAAACATCGTTCACATACAATTTTTGGGATGTGCGCTAACTAAAAATCATCATCTTGTCGTTTGATAGTGGGCCCAAGATCTCAAGATTTATTGTGTGGAAGATTGGGTTGATTTGAAGCAGTCAACGATTTCCCTTTGTTTAGTTGAGGTGGCTCTAACATAGGGAATTATGGATCTCACTTCCAGTATTAAAACTTAGGTGCAAGGGGATTATAAGGTGCATATAATTGGGCAAACTATACTAACTCTATTCAGAAACAGAGTATTCCTAACCAAATTTCTAGGAAACCAAAAAGTGTCTCTACTCAGAAAAGGTCAGATTTGGTGCGGGTCCCACCTACATTACCGAACACCAGAAGTGCTCAGAAATGACTAAGAAACACCTCTTTCTGAGCGGGATACTCAGAATCTGAGGATTTCAGCCTATTCGTACATGGCCTTAAGATATATCAGACAATCGTCCAATTTACGATTTTCTCTCTCAAGTATATCAGATGGCCGTCCAACATAAGTTCGCCTATTTTATGAGGGTAATTTGGTCTTTTGGATAAAAAGAACTCTCCATCACTACTTAATTATTTTCAGGAGAACCCTCCATCAGTAATTAGTTTGATGAATTACTATTACTAAAAAAAGGGTATCATACCTTATGATACCAGCATGATTTTTATCATATCATTAAAGCCCTTGTCTGCTTAAATGGTGCAGTCAAAAGCCCTTGTCTGCTTAAACGGTGGACTACGTTGACTCATATGATAAAGATAATGCATTGTGTCAATGTTTTCACCTAAGATCTTTAGATCATGACCTAAAATCGATAGCTCGAAATGTATATCCACATGGCACAAGTCTCCAATATACCGAATCTTTTCTGTTAGACTATGTGCAAGGTCTAGCTTCTCGCATCCAAGTAATGGCTCCCACCTAACATTAAAATGGTGCCCAACACAATTACAAGGGTCCCTCTGTTTGCGCCTACAGTATTTCAAGAAGTGCCTATGTTTGAAACTCACTCAAACATATTGACGGCTTAACATCATATGATGGATATAATTTTTTTCATCTCAATTTTTCAGACAATGGATCTTGTCTTCATAATCTTATCATAAGATGGTACCTTTTTTATTTCACATGTCACAAATCCCACAAAATAGCTGTGACATGGTACACTAACGGCCTCAAGATCTGTTCTGTAAAAGACGGGGGTGAAAAATGCATCTAATTCGATATGGTCAATGGGTTTTAAATGTAAGCGCTTACAATAAATCTGTTGGCGGGAGCACAGATACCAAATCATTCGATCCGACAACTTTAATGTAGAGCTTTGTTCATATCTACCAAAAGGGTCCATGTTAAAGTGCTAAAGTGCTCACTTTTTCAATGATTGCCGTCTCACTTGTTTCACATTGGGGTCACCTCCACCATAAGATGCCATTGAATCCTTAGCGCTATTGAATTTTGTCAGAGTATTGTTGATAGTTTTTGAAATGATTTTGATCACGAGTTTTATATATATATTGGTGGATTTGTTATTACGGAATACATATAATATATCTACGTCATGAAGCATTGTTTAAAAGTTTCGGTTGAAATAATGTGTGAAGCTTTTGATCGATTATTGCCTCCGTTTTCAACGTGATGAGAGTTTTTGTAAACCATGAGTTTGCCGATGATGACGGTGTCTCTTCGGGTGGATCTTTGGTGTCGGTTACCAGTGGATATATGGTGATGGATTCTCGAATTTTTACCTTACTCTAAAAGTCCCTGAATTCCGTGTCGTTATTAGATGAATCTTGGATACCATTCAATGTATTTTAATGTTAGTTATTGTAAACTATCGTTCTTTAGATTATGACCCTCTACTCTGTAACTGTCCATTTGGGATTACTTATTTTCCAGTTTGTAATCGTTCTCCATTTCTAATAAAAAGAATAAAATTTCTTCTCCAAAAAAAAAAAGAAAAGAATATTAATAAAATCTAGAGATCGAAATAAAATACTTAAAAATAAATAAAGTGAGCCATTAGTTGCACTCGGAAATGTGGCCTTACAATAAAGTTAAAGAAAGACTTTGTATTTTAGAGACATGTGACATATAAAAACGCAATCTAGAGCATCTGATTTAAAGTTTATGATCTATAGATCCTTAGTGGATAAGATTGGTTCAAAACATACTATTTCTCATATGATCTATTGTTGTCAATCGTTGAATCAAATAATAAGTTTTGACTATATTTAATCACATGATGAAGATTATATTCCATGTTAATCTTTTGCACTTAATATATTTAAATGACGGGCTCCAAATCAAACGGTTTAGATGGTATTTTCGTATAGCAAAGGTCACCAAACTTATAAATCTTTGTTTTAAACTCGGTGCAAAGGCGCTAAGTTTTCGAGTGCAAGTAATGGCTCCCATAAATAAATAAATAAATATTGATCTCTTTATGCTCTATTTGATAAAAATTAGAACAAGTATTAGATAGAAACACAATCCCAATGTAAAACAAAAATCACTCTATTGATTGTTACAAAATTTTCAAGTTAGCATATTAATAAATTTTTTGATTATTTTAATATGTAATTCAATTAATACAATTTTACTGAATATTAGATATAAGTCAACAATTCAAAAATTGCCAATTTTCCAGATGATAAAAATTATTCTCTAAATTAAGATTACAAAGAAATGTAACCTTAAATAAATATTGTTTCATAATAAAAATTAGTAATATTTTGGTATTTTATTTAATTATTTTATAACTGCTCTCAAACTTTCATGTCATGTTAAATGAATTAATATATAAACATTAGAAAATTGACATATCAATTGTCCTTAAAATTATTACTTTCTAATGTATGTATAAAATCTTAATTAATCTTAATCTTATCTAAAATACAAGATTCATATTATATGGTATCTCTTTTATTAACCATAAAATATTTTCCATTAATTAACACTATAAAAACTTGTATAAAAGTTTAAAATGAAGGCCATGTAGTATAATAGCAGAGAATTTCTAATGAAAAATAAATAATATAGAGATTTCGAATGATGGAGATGTTTTAAAGGCATTTACTTATAATTTTACTTATGTATCATTTGGTCTCGATATATCAATTACTATGCTCGCTTTTAGGAAGCCCTAAACAACAAACAAACAAATTAAACCCTGCCTCATTTTAATATATATTTTTTTATTCCTCCGAACTTTAATATTATTTATTTGAGATGCTTGTGATAAATCTCCATCCAACTGAAAACGAATTGGTAACGAGTGGAGGGGCCAAAATATTATAAGGGAAGAAAAAAGGCTATGCTTAACTTGATGTGGTACTAAACTTTAACAACTTATTTTTGCAACCAAGTAATCTTGCAATGCCACTATTAGTGACATGCGGAAAACTTTTTGTTTTTTTACTTTCTTCCGTGAATAAAGGAGTGCCACCTCGTAAAGTTTTGTAAGTCACACCAAAGTAGATAAAAGAGATATTTTTTCCCTCACAACCTAACTGGTTAAATCTAAACTTGGCCACCTTCATCCAATTTTCTCTGGCTTTCCATGCCTCAACTCCTTCCATCTTTTCCATCTTACCGCGATTCAAACGTCTCGGGAATCTATATATCGTTCTAGTTTTCAACGGTAAAAATCCATTGATGATGATCTGCCACCCTTAATGCAGCAGCTCCTCCCTTAACGGTGGAGATTGTTCCATCTCACTGCCTGCGATGGTGCTCGGGCAATCATCCTGATATCCGGGGCAGTCCATTATGCACAAAATAAAGCAAAGCTTTGAAGATCTTTGTTGTCAATAGTTCATCAAGATAGTGAATGGGGAAGAGCAGGGTTGCAAAAGCTGATGTGTGATTATTATATCTGATAATATTAAACTAAGAATTGAAGGTGGATGCTCCACCACTGTCACATCCTTGCAATAAGTTTAATTGGTAGTTGTTGCTACGTCTTTATAGTAGCATCAATAATTCACTTTTAGATAAGTTATAAAAAATAATAATTTATATTTTGAGCCTCAAGGAGTTAGGTGAGCTTGTCAGGAGCTTACTTCCAAAAGCAGGAGACTTGAGTTCAAATCTCCTCTCCACCTTAAGGATTTATATCTTAACTTAGCATGTGCTGAATTTAGAGTGCGCAAGTGCCCTTGAGATTACACGAGTGCTCTAAGAGGCCCGAACACCCAAATTATCAAAAAAAAAACTTACATTTGGATAGTTCTATTTGTACTTTTCAAATTATTGACGACACCTATGCGAAAAAATTATTTATTTTTGCAAATTTTGACCGATTCTTCTCTGAATTAATTTCGCCAAATTTTTTCCAAGCCAATCTGTTCTCGTTTTATATATTTAGGTTAATGCATCCATGAACAATACAAACAAAAGGATTTACAACTCGCTACCAACTAACGCTAACCTTCCCCCTAGGCTTGGTACCTAACCCAATTCCAAGTCAATTTGAGCAATTTTTAAATCCAATCAACCCATCTACAGCAGCAAAGAAACCTATCAGACAATCCCCAAGTGGCAAGAAGGCAAAAAGATGGCTCCATAAATTAGCACATCTAACACCATCTGTTACCAATTGTAGGGTGTTAGATTCTCGAAACATATCACACCTGCCTTTCCCATCTACAAATCAGGCCTTCAATTATAAAACTTCTATGGTGTTAAGCGTCTTCCACATAGTTTTCATAGCCCAACTTGCGACCATGATCGCTTTTGACTAATTGATTAAGTCGCAAAAACAAACCAGAATCAATTATTGATCGGATGGATAGGAGTTAGGATCCTCTGGCCATCGCAGTTTTTCAAGCAATGGCCCATATCACACCGATTGGTAGCTGTACCTCAGTTTACATGAACCTTTCTGTTTGTACAAGAGACTATTATCTTACTGCAGTTCAATAGATTGACTCGCATTGCAGATTCAAACCTCATAACGAACTGAAAAAATATAAAATGTTACGTAGATTCCGAAATGGTTTTACAGATACAGACATTATCTGATACCGACACAAACCTGTAAGGAATGATAGGGTGAAAAACGTGTACATCATTGGCCTGTACCAGCTGATAAACCAATATGTGATTCGAATCATCCATATATGAAGCGTGTTAGGTCTCGCCCAAGACGTATTGCTTCTGGTGATCCAATGTGAACCATGAATACAAATAAAGATGCGCGTCCAAATTCAACCTAGCATCTGTTTCTGTTACATGATGAGCTACCTAAACCTGCTACACCTCACATACACCCACTCTTGCATTGCTTTTGTCGTCACACCTCACCTGATAATCGCTTGTGACCTATGTACTTTTCGGCCTTTTGGCTGCCATCATTTTCACCGTTGCACCCACTTCTTTCCCATTGATATTTTCTTTGTCAATTTCCTCTGCTGCTTCAGTTGCCACCTCTTCCAGTTCTTCTGTTTTTGCCTTCACTCCCTCTTCTGTTTCCCTAGTCACCTTCTTTATCTCTTCTGCTTTTCCCTTTATTGCCTCCTTTGCTTCTTCGGTCACCACCTCATCCATCTCTTCTGCTTTTTCACTCATTTTCTCCTGATGCTCTAGAAGTCGAGCTCTATGTTTCCTCCCTTTACGATGAGAATTCATCACTTTCTCGCTGAAGCAACCTACATTACACTGTTCACACCAGTAGTTAAATTTTTTATCCCTAATAACTACTTTCTGGTTGGTTGTCTTAACAGTCAGAGTGGCTTGGTTCTTCTTGTCTTCCTGTTGCTTAATGTGGGTTGGCTTTGGCTCATTTGTGATTGCCTCTTTCTTTGGTATTGCTGACTTTTTATATTTCATTGCAGTTTCGTTCGCCTTGTGCTTCCTCCCTTGAAGGTGGGCGTCCAGACCTTTCTCGCAGGTGGTGGTCACCTGACACAAAGCACAAATCCATTTCTTTTGTTTTGGGGATTTCTTTGGATCAACTAACTTTGAAGTTTCACTTGCTCTTGCCACTGCTGGAGTTGCTTTCCTTTTAGACCCGGCAAGATTAGGCTTTGTGGAACTACCCTGCACCAAGGAAGTAAGAAAATTGATTGTAGAGCACTCACAGTTAGATTTCTGCTAAGTAATAGCACGAAACAATAGGGATGTCAACAGGTCGGGTCGACCTGATGCCTGACCCGATATTCTACAGGGTCAGGTACATAAACTTTGGCCCGTCAGGTCGGGTCGGGCTTGAGACATCAGACCCAACCTTCGGGTCAGGTCAGGTATTTTTCCTGGTCGGGTTGGGTCGACCCAACCAAGGGTCAAAATCTCGGGTATCTGATACGTATTGTCCGAGCTCCAAACCGATACGAATCGGACGATACATATCGGAACAGTAACTTACCGGACGATACATTGAATGTATTGTCCGGACATTTGTATGTAAAATGGACGATACGGCATTTGAATGTACCGTATCGTCCTGGTCCAATACCGATACGTATCGGTATCGGACGAATTTTTGACCCATGGACCCAACTTGATATTTTATATGTAAAAAGTATAAAAATAGGGCTTTATTACAAGGTGGGGGTAGGTTTTCGGGTTGGGCGTTAGGTCGGGGCAGGTTTCGGGTCAGGTCGGGTCGGCTTGAGTGCACCATCGGGTTGGGTTGGGACGGGCATTTGCACTTTTCTTATTGGGCAACACAAATTTTGACCCGACCAGACCCAACCCATTGACAGCTCTAGAAACAAAGTTTCATGTGGAACTCAAGAGATAGCTTAACCTATTCCTTAGGACAAATTAATATTATAAAAGCACTATAAAGATATCGATAGAAAACGACAGACATACAGCATCCAAAAGAGCCTTTTTCCTCTATTGGTTTATTTTTTTTACTAAAAATAAAATCTACTGTAGAGGTGAGTGTGGAAATGCACTGGTCATAAATGCATCCTAACTACATCAAAGAAAATTTTCAGATAATAATGGCGACAGAGTTGTGAATTATCTAGCTAGATATTAAAGTGCACCTGATACATCTAGGTTGATTTCCAATCTGTGGCAGCATTTTTCCATTATTTTATTTATCTTTTTACTCCAAATTAGTTCCACGTTGGACTCCATTTTAGGATTTTCTGAACACTTACATTCTAGCACACATTATCCTTAGCTCCATCACTTCTGAAACTTTTTACATTGTACCCAATTGTAGCTAAAAAATGAGGATTTACCTTTCGGTTTTAGAAACAGATGTAAAATGATTTGAAGTACGAATTTTTTTTTCTGAAAACTATAGAACTAGAAGCCTCAGAAGCAGAAATTATTGGAAAACTATAAAAGTATCCATACTTGGCTAACTGAGTTATGGAACCAATTGGCAGTTCACCTTTCAAAAAGGCCCTACTTCTTTTTTTCGTGAGTATATATATATATATATATATATATATATATATATATATATATATATATATATATATATATATATAAACTGTTAGATATTTTAAAATATAAAATAGTTTAGTTTTTGGATTTTTTGCTTTGAATTATTTAGTCCCATACCGTGTGAATAGTGTTTTTGGTTTTAAGCTATATTGTGAAGTTTTAGCTCAAGGCTTGTAGCCTTCACCCAGGGGGCACCGAATTTTGTGGTCTCCACCACCATGCACCCCATCGATTACACATGCAGCACTGCGCCGAGCCGAGCGAGCTGGTCGGGTCGCACGTTAGTTAAACTTTTGGACAAAAGTGTAACCACCTATTTGAAATTCAAACCGTTCAATTATTTATGAAACTGCTGTGTCTTATCCGACCGTTCAGTTATCTGCAACGGATATGTCTGTGCAGTTACACTTGTTCCTTTCTATAAAAGGGACCCGAGACCCCCCATTTCATATAGAATTTTTCTCTGCTTTGCATTGCGTTTTAAAAATTCTTTCTCTTTCTCAGAGTTCCGCTTTTAGAGTTTTGGTGTTCTGGTTACGTGATCAAATTCACCAAATCTAATCGCACATATATGCCGCCGGTTCGTTGCATCTTGGAACTGATTTGTCTGTAACCTATTGGTGACCACTAGATCATAGTGGTAAGGGCAAATCTTGGTTCAAAGGCAACAATATTTAACGTGCCTCGAATCGAATTTGCATCTATCTTAATTCCAATCTTTATTTTACTTGCAACCCGAACCGATTACCCAACAATTTTAAACCGAGATTGCTCATATCTAGTCTTCGACTTCTTCCGTACTGACCGACAAAATCCATCCCGCGTTACCCAAGAACATTCACAAGTTCGACAATTTTGATGGTTCTAACTTCAAAAGGTAGCAACATAAATTACACTTTATGTTGACTGCGCTGAAAGTTGTGTACGTTATCTCGAATCCATGCCCAACTGTTACCAAATCATCAACACTCAATGAAGGCCGGAAAAAGCAGAAATGAGAAGAAGAGGATTACACGTGCAAGGGTTACATTTTAAATGCATTGTCGGATTTATTGTTCGACGTGTACCGCGCCTACAACACCTCGAAGGAACTCTGAGACGCACTCGAGAAGAGATACAAAACTAAAAATGTAGGGTATAATTCTTACAAAATCAGTCAGTTTTTTAATTTTAAGATGGTCGATGATAAACCAATTCTTAGCCAAGTGCATGATTTCAAGTAGTTATAAATTATATGATCGCTAATGATTCTCATTTCGATGAAGATTTTCTGGTTGGTGCGGTAATTGCCAAGTTGCCTCCATCTTGAAAAGATTACCGAAAAATCCTTAAGCGTAATAATGATAAGATTTTTATGAAAAATCTTCTCCTTCATTTACGTATTGAGGAAGAATCGTGAGTTAGGGATAAAATCGAAGATCACATTGATATGACATCAAAGGCACGCTTGGTTGAGTCAAAGGTTTTCAGTGGACCGTCAAAGAAGAAGAAGAGAGGATATTCTCAATCAAAGGAGAATAAAAAATTCGCCAAAACCATGGTACCAAAGAGTGGTGGATGTTATCACTGTGGGAAACCCGGACACTTCAAATGGGATTGTCGCCTCTTCAAGAAATTGAAGAATCAAGCGAATACAGTGGAAGAAAAAAGTAACTTTGTAGCCGTTCTTTCGGAGGTAAATCTGATTGGTGACATCAATGAATAGTGAATCGGCACGGGTGCCACAAAACATGTATGTAATAATCGTGACATGTTTGTGACGTATGACAAAGCTGACGATGATCAATATCTCTTCATGGGGAACTCATCTACGGCAAAAATCATAAGGCGTGAAAAAGTGAAATTGAATTTTACATCCGGAAAAGTCGTGACGCTTACTGATGTGCTCCATGTACCCGACATTCGCAAGAATCTTGTATCGGGTGGTTTACTAATCAAGTATGGTTTCAAACTTGTATTTGAATCGGATAAGTTTATTTTATCCAAGAATGGTAAATTTGTTGGAAAAGGATATGCCTTGGGAGGCATGTTCAAACTCAATGTAACTGATTCAATCAATAAAATCTCTCATTCTTCTTACTCGGTCTCTCTTTCTAATTTATGGCATGATAGATTAGGACATGTTAATTGTAAGTCTATGAAATGCATGACTAACTTAGATTTAATTCTAAAACATGAATCTTTTAATAGTAGTATATGTGCTAAGACTAAAATTACTAGAAAAGTTTTTCCTGGTGTTATTAGAAATTCATGTTTATTAGATTTAATACACAGTGATATTTGTGATTTAAACAATGTTCCTACTAGAAGAGGAAAACGATATTTTATTACTTTTATAGATGATTTTTCGAAATATGTTCATATATATTTATTAAATATTAAAAATGAGGCTTTTGAAAAATTTAAAGTTCATAAAGCATTAGTAGAAAATCAATTAAAGAAAGAATAAAAGTCTATGAAATGCATGACTAACTTAGATTTAATTCTAAAACATGAATCTTTTAATAGTAGTATATGTGCTAAGACTAAAATTACTAGAAAAGTTTTTCCTGGTGTTATTAGAAATTCATGTTTATTAGATTTAATACACAGTGATATTTGTGATTTAAACAATGTTCCTACTAGAAGAGGAAAACGATATTTTATTACTTTTATAGATGATTTTTCGAAATATGTTCATATATATTTATTAAATATTAAAAATGAGGCTTTTGAAAAATTTAAAGTTCATAAAGCATTAGTAGAAAATCAATTAAAGAAAGAATAAAAGTCATTAGATCTGATCGGGGTGGAGAATACATGTCAAATGAATTCTCCGATTTCTGTGAAATTCATGGAATTTGTCATGAGGTGACGGCTCTTTATACGTCACAACAAAACGGAGTTGCCGAAAGAAAAAATAGAACATTAGCAGAAATGACTAATGTAATCTTAGTCAACGCTAATTCTGATAAAAATTTATGAGGTGAAGCTTTGTTAACTGCTACTCATATTTTGAATAGAATTTCACATAAGAAAACTTTAATCATATGAACTTTGGAATAATCGAAAACCTAGTCTAACCCATTTTAAAGGGTGGGGGTGTAGGGCACTTGTTAGATTAGTAGATCCTAAAAGACTTAAGATAGGCCTTAGATCTATTGAGTGTGCATTTGTTGGCTATGCACAAAATAGTAAAGCTTACAGATTTCTAGTTATGAAATCTAATGATAATATCGATAAAAATACTATGATAGAATCTAGAAATGTTATATTTTATGAATCTAAGTTCACTACTTTATACATATTGAAACTAAAATTTATGAAGAAGGAGAATCTTCTAGATTTAAAGAAGTTATTGAATCTTCAAGTGGTGAAGAGGTCATCATTGAACCTCGACGAAGTAAACGTCAACGGTTTGAAATTAGTCTTTCAAAAGACAATTATATCTATTTGATTGAAGGAAATATGACCAAAAGTACTAAGAAACATTTGTGTCTAAATGTAGACGATGATCCTATCACTTTTAACGATGCCATGAAATCTAGAGATATTGCTTTTTAGAAAGAAATTATCAATGATGAAATGAATTTAATAATGGGAAACAAAACATGAAAATTAGTAGACTTACCAGAATGATCTAAACCCATAAGACGTAGATGGATATTTAAAAGAAAACTTAGAACATATGGAACTATAGAAAAATTTAAGGCAAGATTGGTTATCAAAGGATATAGACAAAAGGAAGGTGATCATTATTTTGATACTTATACACACGTTGCTAGAATTTCGACTATAAGACTTCTAATTTTCTTAGCTTCTATACATAAGTTACAAATCAATCAAATGGATGTTAAAACCACTTTTTTAAATGGTGATTTAAAAGAAGAGGTCTATATAGAACAATCAGAAGGATTTGTTATACCTGGACAAGAAAAAAAAGTCTGTAAACTTATTAAATCTCTTTATTGGTTAAAATAAGCACCAAAACAGTAGCATGAAAAGTTTGATAATACCATTACTAATTTTGGATTCAAAACTAATGAAGCCCACAAATGTATGTATTATAAATTTTCTCATAATAATGGTGTTATTATATATCCTTATATAGATGATTTACTTATATTTTGAACTAATTTAGAAGTTATTTTAGAAACTAAAAACTTCATAAGTTCATCATTTAACATGAAAGGCATGGGTCAAACAGATGTAATTTTGGAAATCAAAATTATAAGAAATGAGAATACGTTAATTTTAACTCAATCTCATTATGTTGAAATTTTTGTGAAAAGATTTAATTATTTTGATTTGAAATCTGCCAATACACCTTTAGATATTAATCTTAAATTGACTAAAAATGATGCACGATGTGTACAACAGTTAGAATATATAAGGGTTATTGGTAGTCATATGTATGCAATGCATTGTACACGGCCGGACATCGCATTTACAATAAGTAAGTTAAGTAGATTTACAAGTAACCCTAGTTCTTATCATTAGAATGCTATTTCGCATGTTTTTAGATATTTAAAGGGTACTATTAATTATGGTTTGTACTTTTCTGGATATCCTCAAATTTTAGAAATATATAGTGATACAAGTTGGATATCTGGTTCGGATGAATCAAAGTCCACAAGTGGATGGATATTCACTTTTGGAGGTGTTGCGATCTCATGGGGATCAAAGAAGCAGACTTGCATCACACATTCCACTATGGAATCCAAATTCATTGCCTTAGCAGCAAGTGGAAAAGAAGCGGAATGGTTAAGGAATTTACTAATAAAAATTTTAATTATGATTAAACCATTGTCACCTATCTCTATACATTGTGATATATACATTGTGATAGTGAAGCAACACTATCAAACGCTTATAGTCAAACGTATAATGGAAAAAATAAGCATATTGGTCTAAGACATAGCTATGTAAAACAATTACTTAGAGATGGAGTAATCTCAGTAATTGGGATCAGGTCTGCAGAAAACCTGGCGGATTCGTTTACTAAAAGCCTTAACAGAGATGGGATTCATAAAACTTCAATCGGGATGGGTTTAAAGTCATTAAACCTAAACAACCACTTATGATGGGAACCCTACCTAATATTTGTTTAATCAATATTTAAGTTCAAAGGGAAAAACAAGTCGTAAATCCATGGAGGCTAAAGGGCACTACATTGATGAGAAATAAATCTCATATACATCCCAAGAAGGGTAGTGTTTCACTTGTAATGGATTAGGGGAGGTAGAACATTGCTTTTAATAGTCCTATAACACTATGTGTTGAGATATTACAGTTACAGTGATCTCTCATAGGTCTGCCTATATAAGTGTGAAGGTGGAGCCGCTTTCAATGAGACTTGGCTTTATCTCATAAACACTTACGAAAATCAGGGTACTAGCATAGGGCCTAAATGTGCTAACATTCTTCATTGAACACCAAATATGTGAAATACGTGTGTGACATAATTCCGGTTTATCGTATAAGATCATTAGTTCAAGACTTAGTTTCACTAATGACCTTGACAAACCTTGAATTATTTTCACTAAAATGAAAATTCAAGTCTCTAAGACATTTTCATTTATGCACATATTTATAGCTTTACTCTGTTTTTTCAATCTTTAAAATAGTGGGAGATTTTTAAATATTTTAAAATTGTGGGGGATTGTTAGATATTTTAAAATATAAAATAGTTTGTTTTTGGGTTTTTTTCTTTGAATTGTTTAGTCCCATACCGTGTGAATAGTATTTTTGGTTTTAATCTATATTGTGAAGTTTTAGCTCAAGGCTTGTAGCCTTCACCTAGGGGGCACCGAATTTTGTGGCCTCCACCGCCATGCACCCCATCAATCACACACGCGCGCGCGCTGCGCCGCGCCGAGCTGAACCGAGTCGGGATGGGCACGTGTACGTGGCGTGGCGATGCGGTGCATTTAGTTAAACTTTTGAACAAAAGTGTAACCGTCTGTTTGAGATTCAAACCATTCAGTTATTTCTGAAACCGTTGTCTTATCCAACCGTTCAATTATCTGCAACGGATATGTCTGTGCAGTTACACCTATTCCTTTCTATAAAAGGAACCCGAGACCTCTCATTTCATATAGAATTTTTCTCTGCTTTGCATTGCGTTTTAAAAATTCCTTCTCTTTCTCAGAGTTCCGCTTTTAGAGTTTTGGTGTTCTGGTTGCGTGATTAGATTCACCAAATCTGATCACACGTATATGTTGCCGGTTCGTTGTATCATGGAACCGATTTGCTGGTAACCTATTGGTGACCACTAGATCATAGTGGTAGAGGAAAATCTCGATTTAATGACAATGATATTTAACGTGCCTCGAATCGGATCTACGTATATCTTAATTCCAATCTTTATTTTACTTGCAACCCGAACCAATTACCCAACATAAACTGCTGAGCGAGATGTTCAAACCAAACAAAAGAGAAAAATTACAGCAGATCTAATCCATTTCTGATCACTTGGCTACAGCAGGTTTGAGTTCTGTTTAATGCTGTCACAGCAGCTGAGAAGGCCCAAATAAGAGATAATACTGAGCCTTTGGGATCCCACACCACTCTATCACATCCAGCCTGTCCTGGGTTGTCTAACGATCCGCCGTCAAAATTTAATTTGATAAAGCCCAAAGGGAGAGATTTCCACACTAACACCTTGGGGTCTTTAGTGTGCCCACTGTACACCACTTCCCCAACCTCTTTGAAGGTCGTCGGAAGAGATGTGTTAGGGAATGATTTGTGCAGGTTTACCCATTATATGATATGGTTAGACAATTACTTGCTGTTAGGAGTACGCTTGAAGACTTGTTGTTGAAGACTCCTCTATTGCTCTTAGGGCTGTCAACAGGTCAGGTCGACCCAATACCCGACCTGACCCGATATTTTACAGGGTCGGGTCAAAAAAGTTGACTTGTCGGGTCGGTCGGTCGGGATTGAGACATCCGACCCAAGCTTTAGGTCAACCAAAACGTTTTGTCGATATTTTGTACTTCAAAATTATAGAAAATAGGGGTTTTTTTATCAGGTCGGGTCGGGTTGAGCCTTTGCAGATTTCTTATCAGGCAGCCAAATTTTCACCCGACTCAACCCGAGCCATTGACAGCCCTAGTTGGGCTCCCAAATTAATGACATAATGGCTATGGGTCTTATTCTACACAATTTCAATTCTAAAACATCCCACAGCACCATCCACCAAGAAGAGCATCAACAGTTCTTGGCACAGTACAAGTGATTTCAAATAAACAAATAAGTGAGATCATATCACAGAAACCACAGGGCCTCGGATCATAAATGTTTCACATTCTCTTACAGAAACACATGACATGTCTATTCAGCATGCTCATGCCCCTCTTTTTAAGGTGGTTAAATATCAATACTTGTCTATGGAAGTGAACCACACAAAAGAAGCAGCTATTTTAGGAGCCAGAATATTCCAAGGAAAGGTGGGATGTACCTCTCTAGTTATGTGATGGTAAATTGGTAACTAGAAACAGTGAAAATTCCAACACCAATAGCATCCCAAATTCTTCTTCTATCAGCAGCAATATCTTCTTCTATCAGCAGCAAATCCGGGCATGTAAACCTCCTCCAAATTCTTCATCATCAACAGCAGCTCATCAAATTCTGATGCACTGCTTGGAATTGCATCAAAACAGAGCCGAGGCATGGTTATCCCGAATCGATGCATCCTATGCTACTCTATAGAGGAATCGGCCGACCACATCTTCATTCATTGCTCATTTTCTTATGCCATCTGTTTTTTTAATGAGACAACTGTGGGTGGATTGTCTGCCAGGTCGGTGCAAAGATCTTATAGCTATGGGGAGGCTGGTTGAAGCGAGTCCTAAAGCTATGGCTATGTTGAAATTACTGAAGATCGTGATATTCTGGAGCATTTGGAAAGACAGGAATGACCGCATTTTTAGAGGTCAGAAAAGACTTCGCAACGAGGTAGTCGGATATCACGTACAGGTTCTGCGAGTGGACCTCGACTACCATCTTCGCAAACTTAAGACCAGTCACTCAAATGCCAAAAAAGCACAAGGGGAAATCCCAGTCCTAACTACCTATCTCCTTCCACTGCATTTGACAGGACAAGACACAGTAAGGAAGGGACATCTACGCTTCTTATGCTCTACGTTTGCCGGAAATCTTCCAACTCTATATTCCACATTATCGTGGTTGTAGTTGTACATCGCTTACTTGTTTACGTTGAGTTATGATGACAGAGGTTACAGATCTGGTTGTCATGGAATACGATTTTTGCCCCATTACAATGGGACTAATGCCCAGAAGTTCTTCCCTACAGAGCCTTACATGCCAAATGGATTACTTTAACTCAGTTTTTCTTTCCAGAATGGAGAACAATCTATGGTTCAACTGCAAGAAAAGAGCGGGCACTGGCTCAAGGATTGCCACGTAAAAAGAGGCAGGATTCAGCCCTCCCTGCTACTGTCGATGTTGGAAGCATTGATTGGTAAATCCATCGTATTCAGTGAAGAATCCAGATAGAATCTACAACAGATGCTATGATTGTGGCTTCTTTATGTGGCTAGACGACAACCTCAATTTGCATGCACCAGGCACAAGCTCAAAGGATGAAAGGAAGGTCGAAGTCACTGTGAGGGGAGAGGGCAGTGTCGTTTCGGTCCCTGTGAAAACACGAGACAACAAGTTCTTGTGACGGTGGGTGAAGGGAAGGTCAAGGTAGAAGTTTCTGAACTGTGCAACCTTTTTGATGAATGTGCTTTAGAGGGCAGCACTCCGACCAAGAAAAAAAGGTCAGGTTTACCTAACTGTTATTAGAAGTAACCATGATTTTAAATATCACACGAGACGAAACATCTCGGACGATAAGTTTCACGTCTCGGGGATGAGCGAGACGATAATCATACCACGTCTTGCCCAAGACGCAGAAAAGAAACAAATCTTTCTTAAATTCAATTTTTATAGGATGTTAGGCTAGGACACCATTTAAAGTGTACTAACTGTCACCTTTGTACACGTGGCACTATTTTCGCTCACCATATCCTGTCTATATGCAGATTCTGTAAAACGGCTATGATGTTTTGTCCAAATATGTGTACTTTAATATTTGTTATTGCCCTTATTGTTTAGTAGCTAATATTGAAGTTTATTGCTTGAGCGATACACAATTTTTTTGTGATTCTTTAACTGAGATATGTTCATCAGCCACTTGGACTGTTTCGATGGAGCACAGATATGTACCACACGACATAGCAGGTGAAGTATATTTTAATTGTGTAAGATCAAACACATATTTTAATGGTGTGAGATCATTTGAAGCATGCTTTTCGTTTCACACTATATCACCGATATGCGAGATGTCTCGTGTGTCCGCCGCCGTCCTCCTTATCCCTTGACGTAGTTAATAGAGAGTATGAGATTGCCAGTAATAACGTAAATTACCTACTGTGTCAGTGGTAGATTACCCCTTTGACACCTACCCAAATACGACCTACGCATGCCTCCCCCTATCAATAGCGAATTTGGCATAGGCGTGCCTCACTTTATTCACAGTCAACGTAGTCGCTCACGTTATCCTCCTCGTACTTGGCCTCCTATAATAGAGAGGAAGGAGCATAATGTTTGTACAAGATAAGTGAGATATTTGAAGTGTTAACATTCTGGTTGGCTAGTTGCATGTTACTTCCATGGTTTGGAATCTCGGAAATCCAAGACGTCTCAGACATGGCCGATATCAAAATGTCTCGCATCTCGGGCGATATAGTGAAACGAAAAGCATGCTTTAAATGATCTTACACCATTAAAATAGGTGTTTGATCTTACACTATTAAAGTATACTTCATCTGTTATATCATGTGGTACATATTTATGTTAAATCTAAACAGTCCAAGTGGCTTTCCATGATCGGAACGTATCTCAGTTAAAGAATCAGAAAATAATTGTGTACCATCCAATCAATGAGCTTCAATATTAGTCACAAAAGTATAAGAATAATAACAGATATTATCGTACACATATTTGGACAAATTTTGATTGTCGTTCTTGGGATCATCAAATAGACAGGATACGATGAATGAAAATAGTCACATGTACAAAGTTGACGATTGGGACACTTTCAATCGTGTACTAGCCTAACATCCTATAAAAATTGAAGTTAAAAAAGATTTCTCTTCCCCGTCTTGGGGCGAGACATGGTATAATTATTGTCTCGCTCAACCCCGAGAAGCAAAACGTATCGTCTGAGACGTCTCGTCTTGGTGATATTTAAAACCATGGTTACTTCTAGGAATAGTTAGATAATCTCAACCTTATTTTTTTTTGCCTTTACGATATTTAATAGCAAACACCCATCTACAACCAACTGGGTGTTTGTCATGGAAGATCAACTAGATCCCAGGTCTGATTTTTCTCAAGAGCCTTCATTTCTTCATGTAGCAATGGACCAGGAAGGATGTTGAAGAGCCTCACCAACGAAGCGGGGAATGAAAACTGTGGAAGCACGAGCCAACGATGCACGATATGAAGGTGAGAGAGCATGATATGAAACATAATGGGCAATACGGTGAGTAGTCGTACGACTCCTTTGGCCTTTACGAATGGCAATGGGTAAGTAGAGTTCATTCACAATAGGGGTAGGAGAGGCTGGTGGCATAATAATAGGGGTAGCCAAAGGTGTAGAAGCTGGTATCTTTGAGGAACCTATGTCCAAGAGGTCATGTGGCCTAGAGGATGGGTGGGTTGCATCGATTCTTCCATTGATAGGTATTCCGAAGAGGAAAGCCATAGGAGGAGATTACATAGGAAGAGACGGACAATAGACGAAGAAGTAGGAAACTATATCGGAGGTCCTCAGAGAAATATGGGACATCCTAAAATAAGTAACATCCATAGAAACAACCAAACGTCTAGTCTTAGGATCATAACACCAATATCCTGTACACAAGAAGGAATAACCAAGAAATACACAGTGTGACTTTGTCATCAAGTTTGTGCCTTTGGAGGCGAAGATCTTGAACAAAACCTATGCATCCAAAGACTTTGGAGTTTGGACTCTATCTGAAATAAAGCGACATGAGGCCTAAGAACATGAAAAAGAGTTTCCCTTCGAGATCCGACTTGGAGTACGGTTAATAAGATGAGTAGCAGTATAAGAGCAGCAGACCAATATGATTTGGAAACATGCATCCCATACAACAGAGAACTGGTGACATCCATAAGATGCCTACTTTGCAGCACCATTTTGTTGAGTATAAGGACAAGAAAGTTGATGCAAGATTCCCATCTTCTCAAGATAAGATTGAAAGGCTAGAGAAGTGTACTTTGCACAAGTATCAGAATGAAGGGCCTTAAAGACTTGCCAAACTGAGTTTGAACCATATTAGTAAAACTGATAAAAGTAGAAAGCCCCTCCTCCCTAGTCTTAAAAACATACACGTACAACAAGAGTGATCATCAATGAATGTGATATAATATCAAAAGCCATCAAATCAAGTGATAGGAGCTGGTCCCCAAACATCACTATGAACAATATCAAACAAACGGTTACTATGATGCATATGAGGAAAAAAAGTACGAGTATACTTCGAGAATTCACAAGTTTGACATTGAAATTTATGAGTATTACATGAATTTTTGAACTAAGGTAACAACAAACACATGATGAAGATTAGCATGTCCAAGACAGGCATCCTACATACTCAAAGTGTCTCTGGTAAAAGAAGTACGAGTTGATGGGGACAAAACATGAACACTATATGCAAGGGCAAAACTCCTATCAACACCTAAGTAATAGAGGTCATCATTCTCATGTCCTTTGCCAATAACCTTCTTTGTTTTTAGATCTCGAAGAATGCAGTGGGAAGGGGAAAAGGTCACAAAGCAATTTAGAGATTTCATTAAATGATGCACAAAGGTCACATAGCAATTTAGAGATTTGATTAAATGATGCACGGAGAGCAAACTGACATGGAGATTTAGAACATGAAGAATACCAGTGAAGGAGAGATAAGGAAACATCACCAATACTACAAACCATAGTGTAAGAGTCATCTATCAAACGAACTTGCCGAGACATAGTGTGGGGCAGAAGATGACAATAAATGAGGCCCACCAATCATATGATATGTGGCTCCGGAATCAATGATCCACATGAAAGGCCAAGAAGAATACATAATAGGATATGCTGATGATGCGGAGCACATAGTGCCCCAGAACTGGAAATCATCTGGACAGAACAAGCAATGCTCCTCCTAAAACTCACATGCTCAGTATGCAAAGAGCCCAAATCATCCCTCAATTAGGAACCCATAATCTCCAAGAAAATAGTGGGAAAGATCCTCCACTAATCAATCAAGCAATGGCAGAAAGACATCCATAAACAGCTCGTACTAGTAAGAAGTGCACAAAAATCTCTCCCATGATTTTCGACAAACACCTTTAATGGGAGATGAAGTGCACAAAAATTCCTCATAACTCACTCAATACCATCGAATCACCCCAGGTCAATCTCACATGAAAGCTGAGATGAAAGTGATTCACCAGAAATAATATTCCAAAACAACCCAGCGATAGATTCTATGAAATCCCGAGAAAACCGTGAAACCTCTATTTCACATGAAACAAAAAACAACTGATAGATGACACCTCAAATCATCTCCATTCCCAAAACTGTTGCAAAGGGTGGAAGGCTAGAGGATTTAGATCCAAATAACACTAATAAATCGATCCCTGATTCTGCCCAAAATTTTTGAATAAATAGAAACACGAGAAACAATCCAAAACATGGAAAACGAGGAGAATAAACAAATCATCACGAAATAGGCCTTAAATCAATAAATTTGCATGGATTAGGTCTCTGGGAAGATTTCGATTATATTCATATAAGGTTTTGGGTTGTACACTTGTACACTTGTACATAACCTGACTGCACAGGAAATCGTGAAAAATCGAGATCGAGATCTAGACACAAATCCCTTCGAAAACCACTGTTCCACAACTCAAACCAGTAAACAACTTTTAATAAACTTGTAGATCCCGTTGAGACGATTCTGGCGATGTATGTTTCATTGCAATCTGATGAGGTCAAAGTTTGACCTTGCTGATGTCAGTATGATGTCATGCTAAAATCAGCACACGTTTGGATGACATCAGCAACAGTAGGTTGCCAGATGGTGGCTCTGGTACGAACTTGACTTTGATGAGTTGTTACTTGTCAGGATTAGAAGATTACGATTAGGGCTAGGGTATAAAGGAGAGAAAGAAGAAGGAGACTTATAGAAGCAAACGACTTAGTTAGGGTTAAAGGAGCCCCACTAGTTTTTATATTACTATGACACAACTCACACACCCAACCTTACATAACACACACCATAAGTAATCCACTAACATAAAATGTATTACACACACACCCATAGCATATAACCCAATAAGCTCCATCTATTGTTTGAAATTGAACGCAACGAAGGAGAAGGTGAGGATGTTAGAAATAAAACCTTAAAACTAACAAGGGGTTTTATTTTTTTTACATGAAGAAAGTGCTAAACCTAGAGCTTCTATCAACGAAGATTTGATTTAATCAATTCGAGAACAAAGATTATTAAGGAAATCGATTGTGACCAAATTGGTGAGATCTATCAACGAGATCAATGGTGGTCGGATAGGTCATGGTTAAGATAAATATTGCATCAAATGAAGGAGACCGATCAACAAGCGAGGCCAGAAGTGGACCGTCTGATCTTGCCGATCAACATTCAACCTTCTTTGAAAAAGGTAGGCACCCTCTAAATCGGCCTCGGCATAGTATAACCTATATGTAATTAATTAATCTTGATTATAAGTTGATTATCACATGTGAAGATGTTCTAGATTATGGCTATTGTTGACATTACATGCAATTGTTTTAGGGTGGTTTGAAATTGAAATCCTAAATCGGATGACTTGAAATCAAATTGGATTAGTGATCCTTATGTTAGTCTTTGCATACTTGAAAATAGAGATTAGATGTATACATTTTTTTTTAATAAGCAAGCAATATATTCAGAGGAAAGAATAGTATAAAAAATCCAAAGCGAGAGCAAGCTTCTCACTGTGATACATTAAAATGCCTTCCTTCTCTTCCTCGACATCATAAGAAACCATGTTAGTTTCTGCTATAACCAACCGACTTCAATTCCTTATTCATGCCAGCTATCATCTTATATATCGCATCCGAACCTATCTTCTCGAACCTACTTGTAACTATAAATTCATAAACCACATCGTCAATTTCAATTGAACTGCACCCGAGAACCTTTTGAATCCGTCTATGGTTCATTATTTCTCACTTTTCCTACCTCATTCCACCTTCTATCTCGAGCATATAAATTTGACAGCAAAACATAATTCTCCCAATTCTCAGGCTCTAATTCAATGAAGTTCCCGATAGCAAGTTCACCCAGTTGTGTATTTCCATGGATTCTAAGCACAAAGTAATGCCCTCCAAACAACAGCATCCGGCCTTAGTGGCATGGTTTTGAGGAGCTCGTGAGCTTCATCTATGAACCCAGCTCCATGTCCTAAACTGGTACAAAGAATCCCACATGAGTACTGGTCTGCTTTCTGGTTATTGATGTGATACTACCCTAGGGTATCTAATACACCAAGCGCCTTGGAAGATATCTCATGTCTTCGGAAACGGAAAATGGTCCACTGACAAGCTTGCAAGAGATGGGAGTTAAGAGCCAAGTTAAATAACTATTTTTGGAATCCCAACCTACATGAACTACGTTGACTGCTTCTACACATAATGCGGAGGGTCCTTGGCTCAGCATTATAGCACATAGGGATTCGGCACTTCTACAGTGCTTCGCTAACTCAAAGCGCCTCGCTATGAGAATCTAGCTTCGCTAATGCGTTGCATTGCCAGCTTTGCTACCGATGCCTCGTTCTGAAAGTACTCTGCACCGATGCTTCGTCTTAAGTGCTTCACTACTGAGGCTCAGCTCAACACCTTCTTCGTTGAAGACCACCTAGAGATTCTCCAATGCAGAATAGATCAATCCATCGTCTAAGATCGAATTTTCTTTAACTTCAAAAGTAGGTCTCCTTTCTGGTTATTAATGAAATAGTATCCTACACTAGTCTTTTAATTATATATGGTCTCAAAAATCCAACTATCTCACAATATCTTGCTCTCTCTGTATAGCCTAGGATATTCCTTGTAACATAGGTGGGGAACCTAGTCCGCATTTTTTCTGCATCAATATATTCATTTCTTTAGCAAAAAAAAGAAAAAGAAAAAATCAATTATCAACAATATTACTTAGTACTTTCTGAAAAAAATTGTTGCGATCTTGAAATAATACTATCTGCAACATGGATCAAAATATCGTCCGATACCGATACGTATCGGACGATACGTATCGGTACTGGACTCGAACGATACATTGAATGTATCGTTCAATACATTCAAATGTATTGAATGTATCGAACGATACATTCAATGTATCGTCCGATACAGACCGGTACCGATACGTATCGTCCGATACGTATCGTTTTGGAGCTCGGACGATACGTATCGGTAACCCGATATTTTAACCCATGATCTGGAAATAATAGTTGCGATCTTGTAAGTGCTTGTAACAATAATAGTAAACAATGGGTGATTGTAGTAGGCAACTCACTTTTGGCTCCCCACGGGAAATTAATTTTCCACCTTAGCATAGTGTAACAGAAATAATGCAAGGCAAAAAAATTCCCACCTTATCATAGGGTTACCCAAATAATATAGAAGCCCAATCATGTGTATATTACTCATGAGCATTGCCTGATTCTACAATCCAATACGTGTTAACAATATGCATAGTTGTGTGTGCTTGATTAATGTACATTCCTCTCAAAGGCAGGGCAACATACCAAGATGCTAAAGTGCCAACTTTCCAATTATGACTTAAACACTTAATTTTATCAGAGTATGAATCAAAGTATAATCATGCAAGTTTTAATAATGGAAGCTCATCATTCGATATAACAAAACTTGCAAGATTACTCTCAGATGTTAATTTTTTGCTTCGAGGGAATACTCCTTAGACAGAAGGAGACAAAAGTTGCTTACTTCTTCGAAGGGTTTCCTACTTTAGAAGAGAGAGACATAAAATAGAGGAAGAAAGAAGGAAACTTCAAAGAATGTCTTTCCTAAACCACAATTAACCCATATTTATTAACGAGAGATATAGAAAGAGAGAGAGAGAGAGAGAGAGAGAGAGAGAGAGAGCACTAGCACCTGCTCATATAATCTAAACATACCAACTTACCAAGAAGGGAAATAAACTCAAAAAATCCACTAACAACATTTTACACCCAAACAAGAAGCCTTCTAATCTAGTATGCATGAACTCCAACAGTCATTCGCAACAATATTAAGAAATTTCTATGGCAACTCCAAAGCTAAGCACAATATGAGATAAGCAGCATATGTTAATGCAACATCAATCAGGTTGAACCTAAGGGACGAACCGCACATGGCATTCCATAACATCCATTAGCCAACACCATTCTCCACCCCCTATATATATATATATATATATATATATATATATATATATATATATAGTTGAGGAGCTCCTGCAATAGTGATGCAGCATTTCAACGCTGCACTGGTGCCGGGATCACATGCCACGTGACCCAAAAAAACCCCATTTTGGGATCACGGGCCACGTGATCTAAAAATTATAAATAAATAAAAATTGGCCTTTAAATACATGGTCAAAAATTGGGATAACGGCCAACATACCTGGTGCATTGAAATTTTTCCAACTCTGACCACCATTTTAATGGTGGATAAGACCTTTTTACCGGGTTTTTTTTTTTTTTGAGAGGGGAGGTTGGACCTGATTGACCTTGTGCATGTTGCCTTGACTCCTGATCTTCGGAATCCTACCTCGCTTACCTAGGGTCTTCGTGAATATATATATATATATATATATATATATATATATATATATATATATAATCAGAGGACCCTAAAGTGTACATCTACAACATGCAAATGTTCAGCTGTCCAAATCTAAAAAGGCAATGATTAGGATTGTTCATCCGTGCTCCTTTCAGAGTATTTTAAAAAAGTGATTCTAAGATCTAATATTTCAACCAAACAAGAAAGCCTCAAATTAGAGTCCCCAACACAATATAATAGTTTTTTTTCTTTTCTCTGCATAAGATTGAAGGAAAATCAGATAAAAGAGCCCATAACAAAACCCTAATCAGAAAAAAAAAAAAAAAAGAAGAAGAAGAAGAAGAAGAAGATCAATAGCTAATGAAAAAGAAAAAAAATATGAATAAATCGATAAAAGATCAGATGCTCACCAGAACCGCCACTTGTCCAAGGCCAAACTCATTAACAGTAGGATTAATCTCACCAGCCATAAGAGCTAATCTTTCTCCAACTCCAGCCCTGATTTGCGGAAGACGTGGCTCCAACTGCATGGACGACATCTGTTGCGCCGCTTGTCGCCGGAAATCTATCTCTCTCTCCAATGCCAGTTCCCTCCTCACTTCCTCTTCGAGCTCCCGCTGCCGTACGATCTCTGATGCGATGATCTCCGACCTGATCCGCTCTTTATCGATCTCACGTTGAAGAGCTTCTCGCACAGAAATCTGGTTCTGCAATAGCCCAGGGTCGTTGGAGATAAAACCAGCTGAAATCAATCAACAAGGTTAGGGTTAGGGTTCACAAAATCGAGCTTAAACAAGGTTAAAGATTTGATTTTTCGCTCACCACTAGGGGAAGGTTGCGAGTTAACATAGGCATTGGTTAGTGAAGCGAAGAAACTGAAGCTTGGTCGGAATCTGTACTCCATAGCAATTAGGGTTAGGGATCACAAAAATGCAAGCATCGGAGACAAGAAGAAGAGAGAGAGAGAGAGAGAGAGAGAGAGAGAGAAGTTAGTAAAAAGTAGAAGAGTGAGAGAGAGTCATGTCATCTGCCGTGCTTCGAAATACCCAATAGAGAAAATCCCAGAATCTGTCCAAAAGTTTTGAATTTTATTACTAAAACGGACTTTTCAGTTATGAGGTTTGACAAGTGGATGCTTAAAGCCAGTGGCAGAACGAAGTGGCCGAGCAGAGAGTTGGAATCAGGGACCTGAGTGGGTCGGGTCAACCCTATACCCGACATGCCCGATCCAGAGTTTTTCCCTAGTCGAGCACATAAACTAATCGCGCATGAGGCATCTAACCCAAGGATCAAAATTTTGGGTTTCGTTTCAGTTTTGGAGGGGACCAAAACTGAAAATTTAGACCGAAATTTCAGCCAAAAACTAATAATTTGGCTAAATTTTCAACCGAAATTTTGAATCCCATACAAAATATGATCGAAATTTCGGTTCAAATAATCATTTCGGTGAGGACCGAAACTGATAATTTGGACCGAAATTTCTGTCATTTCGGCCGAAATTTTGATCTTTGATCCGACCTAACCTTCGTGTGGGTTTAGACCCACTCCGGAAAATTTTGGGTTAAGTTGACCCAACCCAATTTTTATATTTAAAATCATACAAGGCCAAGTCCGATTTATGGGTCTGGTCGTATAGGGCATATACATGTGACCCGACTTACACCATTGAGTCAAGCATATGTCATTTTTTCTGTTGGTCAGTCAAAATTTTGGCCCGACGAAACACGACCCAACCAATTGACAACCTATAAACCTGACCCGATCGCTTCTCTCTCTCTCTCTCTCTCTCTCTCTCTCTCTCTCTCTCAACTTTAAGTGATGCACAAATATTTTTGAGTGCCAAATTGCTGAAAGGTCAAAATTAAAGGGACTAGCTCTCCCAATCCTAACTATGATTTAAACATCAAAGTGGTGTCTACTCATATACCATCAACGATTTGAGATGTGGGTAATTCATATTGTCAAGGTAATAAATAAGCATTGTGTCAGAATTTTTACTTCTTTTTTTTTTATAACCTGGATATCCGGGCCTCTTAGAGCACCCGCCTATTCTCAGGAACATATGCATACCTCAAATTCAGCATATGCCGCGTCAGCACAGGATATAAATCCCTACGGGTGGCCTCAGGGAGAGGGAAGGGATTCGAACTCAAGTCTCTTGCTTTTGGAAGCAAGTACCTGGCCAGCTCACCTAACCCCTTGAGGTTCACATGTCTAAATATCAAACCACACTTCAATAGAGTAAGATCAAAACTTCTAATTTAATGGTGAAAGACGGTTAAACACCACTTGGTGTTTAAATGTTGATCAGAGCCATTATCTCAAATTAAATTCTATTTTCACCCATGCTCATAGATGGTTGGGTACTTTCTTAGGTATAACCATTTGGGTAGGGTGGATATTGGCTCAGCAAAGTGATCAACTTAATTTCTGTACGACTGTGTTTGGGTTAGCTCTTATAAGAGAAGAAGCAGCTCTTTGTTTACTCTTTGTCAGAGCAGATAAAATATGCTCTGAGATAAAGCAGGTATAAAACAATTTTATCATTTAAAATAGCTCTCTATCAGAGCAAATGAGGCAAGGAATTGTATTATCAAATGTAAAAATAATTTTTGTCGGAGTCAAAAAGTGAAAGAGCAGCTCTTTATTCCAAAAGATCTAACCCAAAGGCAGCCTAAGCTATTATCGCAAATTGAATTGATACTCTTTCAAAGAGTTTAGAGATGCCCATGCCCTTTTTCAACTCTTCAAAGTATTTCCTTTGGGCACTTTTTATGTGCGTTGACACATGAAATAATTATATATGTCGTCAAATAAGTGTGTCATGACATAAATATTTTTTAATCCAAAAGATTGAGTTGAAAAATGATTCAACCGTCTATTTAAAAATCCTGAAAGGTCATCTAAATTAACTATAACGTAAATTCAAATAACGTTAGTTTTAGATGACATTTGACTTCTTCAAATGAGAAGGTAGATATCGTTTTGCAATTCAATCTTATGCATTATAGATCTTAAGCTTAGGGCATCAAATCATATGAAACATACAGTGGTTTCACATAGCAAATATCCCAAAAATGGCATGAGCATCAAGAGTGTAGTGTCACGGAGCCACTACTCTTGACATGCACTCACGTGCGGTACCTCACTTCCTAAATTAGGTCAATCTATCTCTGATATCAATCGTCACAAGGGCACAGTTCAACACCAGCTATCACACTTGTGCGGTGTCTCGCTGCGACTGCGATAAGGCCAGTCTAACTCATCATCAACTCTGATACCACCTGTCTAGTAGACCGGAACTCCTATACATAGTTACCTTTCTTCCGAGGCCTATCATATCAACGCATTGTGTCCATTCATGACACACATGCTTGCACTTCTGTGTCTCACTTTGTCTGCTCAAACTTTACTTTGTGCCTTGCACCAATACCTCGTCGTATAATAGTAGCATACAGCTTATGTCGTTTTATTCCAACATGTTTCACAGGCATACTGAATCAAGTCCATCATCGTGTGTAGCCCACGCGACCAACATACATCAGCATCCGGAACCTCAGCCAATGTATACTATAATGTCCCACACATCTCTCGAGTACCTCCCTCACTTCCAATTCATGTACACCGTGACGCATAGTTCGGGGTCACATAACAACCTCACATTGGGTGACACACGGCACTGCCAAAGCAACGTCCTAGGCCCACACCCTTTTAACCCTAGGATACCACTGCGCACCCTTTAGTACCACAAGGTCCCTCGTGTGTACAGAAGTAGATCCCGAGCTCCCCTCCCTCATATATGGGTTAGACATCACCTCAAGCCAAATAGTTGGAGAACCTCAAACATATTAGTTTGGCATGCTACCCATGACACACAACCTCTGTTCATAACACACGAAACTTGTGCAACACCAACACCTTCAAGTCAGCACTCTACCCCCTATACGTGTCTAATCGCCACACTAGCACATCACCTAATTCAAGTAGTCATCTACGTCACATATAGGGAGGGAGCACGCAACGCAAGGCCTGCAAGCCTCTACACTCGCACATCACATACCTACTTCCAAAGCCCGCATAATTTCCTGCTAACCAACCGGCCAGCTCTAAGGCCCCCACGAATTCTTGTTGCTACCGAGAATATTGGCTCCGTCATAGTGGGCTCTCGGGTCATAGTGGGTTCTCGGGTCGGGTATCTAATTCCAACTAAAAACCTACAACAATCAATGCTTTCACAAGCTTATAGTGACACCTTGGATCTACTGTAATTAATGTTTGACCAGATTATAGTGACTGACATCTTGGATTTGGATACGATGGATCTTACATTTATGCACTCATGAAAGAGAATGATTGAGATCTAAGGAGATTCACGGATTTATTCCTAGATCCAATGTAGCCATATATCCAGAGATCTGTCTTTTAACTGGCGATCTCCAAACTCAAATTACACATTTACAAGTTCATTGAAATCTTGAAATCTGTAAAACCAAAGTTTTGACAATCGATGGATATGAACGGGCTTTAGCAGTAGATCCAGTCAATAGCTGTCTTTCACGCATTTTCAAGGCTCTTAAATCTGCAACATGCAATGGTTATTCAGGTTACAAAGTGCAATCTTCATCATAATTGCCTGGCTACATCTATACCAACCACTGTTTGACAAGAATTTTAATATGGTAGCTCTATTTGCACCCATCAAACTTTAAAAGCACCAGCTGCCCCCACCTGTCAAATCATTTACATGTGGGGCTAAATGGGTGCTTCTAAAATTTCGGTTGCTGCAAATAGAGATACCCTTAATGATAATGAGATGCATGCAGACTTAGTGGAGATCCATGTTCAGCACCTTTTTAGAAAACAGTCTTATTCACCTGCCTACGTACCATCCAGTCTATGACATTAAACTATATATAACTGAATCTGGCACCATCAAAATGCTGATCAAATGGGGAGATGAGGAACAGCCCCTGGGCTTTCTTTAGCTTGTCCATCACAGCATTACTATGGCTAATCGTTACCAAATCGGAAATTGGAAATCGGCAAGGGAAAAAAACGAAAAAAACTACGGAAAAAAATAAATAAATAATTGAGGGATCAACCCAACCCGTTTACTGAAACCCGTAACCTGACCCTTATTATTCAATTAAGCAAGAAAAAATTGCATTCTTTTTTCAATTAATTGCATTTTTTTTAAAAGAACCCGATCCTTATTATTGAATTTAGTAAGAAAAAATTGCATTCTTTTTTCAATTAATCACATTTTTAAAAAAAGAAAACGGGTTCTATTCGTGAAAGGATCGGGTTTTCAAAAAATCGCAATTAAAACGCAATTTTTATAAAAAATCGGTGAATTTGGTAACTATGCTCTAGTCGATAAGCTACTTGACATGCCAACACCTTCTAATCATGAATTGGAAAACCTTCAAATGCATGATTAAGGGGTAATGCCATAGCTAGGGCTGAACAGCGCCGAGCAAGCCCGATTCGGCCCTAAAATGAGAGCTTTTGCTCTCTTAAGCTTGACTCGAGAGCCAGAGCCGAGCTAGAACTGAGCTAAAAGCTCAGCTCGGCCAAACTCAACTTAAATAAAAGTATATAATACTTTTATATATAATAAAATATATTATATATAAGAACATAATCCTTGTGATCTTTTATTGAAGTGTGCTCCCTCTGCAACCATTAAAACTCTTCTTACTCGTCTCGATGAAAAACCACTAGCACGGCAATTGACCAATCAATCAATACCTATGACCAACACTTCTTTTAATCAATATTTAGCACATCAAATTTTTTCGATTTTTTATCCAATTGATTCGTTAAATCCACAAGGACTAAGGGATTAAAAGATATTAGGGCTTTCATTTATTAAAGCTTTCATCTATTAAAAGAAGATAATGTTTAAAACAACATTAAGAAATTTTTTTATAATAAAACTTATTTAGCTCGTCTCAGCCCGACTCGAGCTCAATAGAGCCGAGCTAGAGTTCAGACTTTTCAAGCTTGAAGGGCCTAAAGCCAAGTTCCAACTCGGCTCGTATAAGGTAGAGCCGATCTAGAGCCGACCCAAGCTTGGGCTCAACCCGGCTTGGTTGCAGCCCTAGCCATAGCAATCGTTGAATCATTGCAGGATGGGATCTTGCACCATAGAATCATTAAGCAATGTTGAAAGTTGAACCTCTACCACCATGTAAGCTACAGAAGACAGCCATTTTAAAACCAAATGTGGAGGCAAGACAATAGATAGAAGCTGAGCAGAGGCATATGCTAGTAAGAGTATCTGTACACTTTATTCAAATAATCCATCGTGATCAAAGAGGTCTAATCTACATCCGCAAGCGGAAAAATAGGAGCCTTAAAACTAATCTACCATTCATGCTGATCATCTACATTTACAGATATTTTGTGATGAGAATTCAGGATCGAAAAATTGTGCCAGAACAACAATTCTAGATTTCGCCCAGAGCGGGTTCTCAGTATCGACTAGTTTGAATCAGTATTTGCTGCAGATTGTGATGGCTGCTCTGCCACGGCAGTACTGGAGTTGATGCCTTTCTTGAACTGCACCAAAATCATGGTCATGTTGTCGCAACCTTCCCCACCAGCGGTTGACGGAGCCAAACATCTGTCAAGTACCTTTTCACATACTGTGGAGAGTTTGCTTTCCTGCATTATAGTACGATTTTTTCATCGGATGGGGAATAGTATTTAAGATAATGGCTCTATAATTTTCCTTGGTTTCGATTATAGTGTTATGACAGGTGTAATGAGAAGGAGATCCATTACAATTGAATATGTTATAACACGTGATCATAAGAGGATAAATGGTGGGATTTTCTCCCTTTTATTATTTATTTTCCGCCTCACATGGCCATTAACGCTTATTACAAGGGCAATTATAACAGTTTTAGCACCATTATAGTGGAAATCCTTGTCCAATATTGGGGAAAAAAAGGTACACAAGTGATGCACAGATACTTGTGCCACTTATTCAAATAAGATCATAGTAGATGCACGTGTCCATGCACCACCACCTATGGTGCACAAATCATCAATTTTGCATACCTAGCACACGTATTAATCAATCTGAGTTGCGAGTGGAGGCCATTATTTGGACGGAACTCAGGCCAAACATTGAGCTTCTTGGGGTGTTCAAACCATCCGATCAGAGCACTTCTGTTCTATATGATGGTCATGTGTGCCACATGTACACAATATATGAAGTTGGGCGCCATCTGTTCACACTTGATGACCCATGCATAAACAGGTGGTCCACAGACCCAATAGCAGTTCTATTCAATTAAGCATATGCTTTACTTGAATCCAAAAAGAGGTTCTAGCTACGTACCACATTTATGCGTTCGTGTATGAAATCTACTAGTTGCTGGCTTGACATGCAATCCCTGGCAATGAACAACAGTTGTCAAATCATGTGGTAGAAAATTCCAAGACTAACATCAAAGATACAGGTCAATAAATGACATACAAAAACATCAAATCAAGCCACCATCAACATGGTTTTAAATACCAGTTTTTCGGTACGTATCGTCCAGCTCCAAAACCAGTACACACTGGACGATACGTACCGATTCTTGACGATACATTGGTACATATCGTCCGAAATGCACCAGTATGACACAATCAAAGAATCGGACTGGTGACCTCCGAAACAGGTACGTAATATCCGGCGCGTACTGGTTTAGGATGAGATTTTGAACCATGATCATCAATCAAAGAAAGTCACAGCGTGCTTCGAACTTACAATCGTCTAAATCTTCGCAATCATAAGAGAGATCAGGAAGATAGAAGCTTGACTCGGCAATGTGCATGTAAGGGAACAGGTAGCCCCTTTGGCTGAGAGCCTTAGAGACTGAATTTTTTACATAGAAGAGAATGAAGAGATTGCCTTTCAATAGTACGTAACATAAAGTCTTTTTATCATCTCCTCCTAAGGATCCATTTGGCTTTTCAGGATAGATTTAGACGTCTATTTTCTATTGAATAATTTTATGGTTCGGTGCAACAACTTTCATGTTCCACTTCAGAGGTTTTAGAGGGTTGTTTCCTTTTTTCTTTCTTGACCACTACGAGAAAATATCTCGTTCAGCTAAAAATCAATAAGATAGCTAGAACAGAGTGTGCCTTGCACTAAACACTATATAGGGAGGTAATGCTCATGCTCGCAAAGAACTGCCGGAAAAAAATGGACAAATACAGGGAGAAAAGATATTGTCACGTATCAGTACACCCATATTGCAGAGTCTATCTGCAGTTGGGACTGCTTCATTGTAATTGGCCACATTTTCTGATCTTCAATTAGTGTGCCGGATATATGTAGGTAAGAAGTTAATGTGCACAAAATGCACATCCATTTAAATGTATGCATATAAGACGTACATGAGTGATTCCGGTTAAGACTTGATGCTTCACGGTCTGTGTAATGGGTGTGAGACTTGATGACTAGATGCTTCATGGCTTTTTCGATACCCGTCTAGTCAAAGGCAGGCCTAGGCACAAACACGGGGCCATTTTTTCAAGCTGCACATTTATCTTAACATATATATGTATGATTTTTATTTTCTATTTTTTTAATCAATATTTTTTCAATCCCTAGGAAGAATCATTTGGAACCTAGTTCCATTGGCTATGTTGTGGGTGCGTGACTAAAACAGAATAACCGAACTTTCAGCAACAAATGCAAATATGTTTCAAGACTGATGTTTGATAGGGCTAGGCCTCTAGCTCAAGTAGAAGGTTTATTTGCAACCTTGAGATTGCAGATTCAATCCAAGCCTACCCAACAAAAGATTGATGTTTGAGGTCAAAGAAAGAATTATCAGCTGGATTCTCACACTCAAGGCAAAATGGCAGATGTTGACATCCTTTGAAGAATAGGATGAGCTTTGGCTCTGTCTGGATTCCACTGCCATTGATCTGTCTCAAATTAAACTTTGATGGTTGTCTGCTGGAAAATACGGACAGAAGCGGCTGTGGAGGATTGATTAGAGACCATGAAGCACAACCATGTTAAAGTTTGCAGGACTGATTAAATGAGTGATTTCGATGGAGGGAGAAACTAACGTACTACTAGAAGGAGTAAAGGTTTCCCAATCCATGGCTGTCTCCACGAGTATCAGGGAAGATAACTTCCACAATGTAATCAGATGGTTAATCGTTATTGCCCTGACTTCGATGATTGACCCCTTTTCATTTAGGTTTTGATCTTCGGCTATCCTAGTCCTCAGGATGAAGGGAGAACATGTTGGCTATTGGACAATCTTTTTTACCAGATTCAGGACTTACAAGCTTTTGCGTCTTTCTCCTTTTCCCACTTTCTATCAGATGCCAACTCATAAGCCGAACAACTGGAAAGGATGGGGGGCGGGGCTGGTTTGACTATCCACATGACAATACGCTTTAATAGTGCCTCATGGTATCTCTTTATATGTGCTATTAGTATTGTTAACTGTCTTTTTTCTTTCTTGCTTTGACCTGGACCAATCTATCATTAGTCGTAGCCAGTGTTCTCTATACTCTTCTTTTCATTCCTTAATAAAATACCTTTCAATGCTGATTAAAAAAATAAAATAAAAGATAGAAAAACTTACCAAATGCCATCACATGCTAGAACGACGAAGTCGTCATCATCGCAAAGATCGACCTAATAAACAAACCAAAACACATGTAAACAAAGCTTAGATTACGAGCTTTAGCTAGATAATGGCGTGAATTCAATCCTCCATAAGTTAAAGAAAACTGATAAGAAAAAGAGCACACAGTACAGACAATGTTTATGTCTGGATTCGCAGTTACGATTTGTTTTTCAGCTGGCAAAAATTTGTTCTGCTTAAATTCCATGTCTCCTGTGATCAATTCAGGAACTACATTAAAAAAACTGCAAATTAAAAAGAATTTATGAGTTCAATATTCAGGGCCAAGAAATACCAATTGCTCTTGCTAAGTTTAAACTTCCATTGACTCTTCCTGCATGAATGAAACCACCAGCTTTTAAAATCCTCTCTTTTTCAACCTCAAGATCTGGCTTGTGATCCCTTGACATGTTATATGCCTGTAAAGTAAAGATTAAATTGAGCACTTTGTATGCATATTCATTTGGAAAGAGTAACGAAATCTATAGAAGAGGCTGTCAAGTTAAACATACCTGACCCTTCCTTGAGATTACACAGCGAGAATCACCAGCATTTGCAACAATGAGTTGGTTGTTTCGAATGATGGCAACACAAGCTGTGCTTCCAGATGTCGGTCCAGAAAAATCAGAGTGGGGGCCCTGATCCCAATGTTTATAGGCAAAAGAAGATTAAAGCAGATTAAAGAAAGAAAATTTATATGCTAAAAAAATATAAAGAAACAACTTACAACCCACATTACATGTAAAACCTTTCCAGATGGCATGTTCATGATGGAGATAACAAGAGACGCTTAAGTTTTGTTTTCATATGCTTATGCAACTACAAGACTTTGAACCCACAATCGAGCTTTCAACCGAGTAACCAACTTTTATTACTTTTGAGACTAAATCATACTAAAAAGGTGTCATTGATTCAGTTTTTTTCTTTCAGCTTTATCTATTTATCGAGTTATTTACAGATCTTGGTGGGTAAGCTGGGATTAAACCTGTCATTCAAGGTAGCATCACAAAGCTGCATCATCACCATCATCCCCTTGTGCTCATCTATTTGTAATGCTCTTTGGAGTCTTATCTCTCCATTCATTTCTATCTGGGACTAAACTCTTTGTTACTCTGCAATCCTTTATGTCGTTACTCACTACTAGTCTCCAAGTCTGTATTGGTTTTCCCTCTTCTCATTTTTCTTTGTGTTTGTAGCGTTTCAATTCTTTGTACAGCAGAGCTATGTCAAGTCTTTGACGGACATGTATCCACCTCAGCAGACGCATCTTAGCCACATGAACTATGTCTTCTTCTCACTTCTTTGTAGTCCAATACTATGCACCATACAATAATTTAGGCCCTACTGCCATTCACTAGATAATATAGGAGTTGTTGCTCATAACCCTTTGACTCCTTCCAAGATAACAAACTTGGAAGAGGAGTGACCTTACTTGTTATCTTGTTGAAAATACGTAATCCAACTAATAGAAAATATTGACTATCTTTGTGGATAAGGATAATATATTTCCAGGAACTATAATCCGCATAACTCCTTTGTCATTTTTTCATTGCAATCTCAGGATAATAAAATGGTGGTTCTTAGTACTCTACATTTAGAAAACAGATTCTAATCGGTAGCCAGCATGGCAAATGACCAACTCTTTGTTATTCTATTCGGTAGCCAGTATGGCAAATGACCAACTCTTTTTTATTCTATTCGGTAGCCTTTCAGAAGGAATTTCTAAGAAAATCCTGAACTTGATTAAAATGTACAACATAATATGAATTCATAGGCAACATTCTCGGAACTTCTGTTCCAATAAAAGTCAAATCTGACCAAAAGGTGTCACTACATGGGAAGTAAACATTTCCACTGGAGTCACAAAAAGCTCCAACAAACCGTTGGACCAGGTTTCCCTGACCTGACTGTTAAGTTTAGTTGGAGTGTTACAGATGATACCTATAGGGATGGGGCCCAAGAAACAGGAGGTCGACAGGGTAGCACAAAGCCCTTAGACATTTGGCTCCACTTTTGGCACAAAACAGGCTTAAGGAGAGACCACAAAAACTAGGAGTGATGAACACCATCTCACCAACCTCCACACTTACGCAGCTGATCACATCCACAATGCCAGATGACACTGCCAAAAGTGCTGGAGTTTTGATCAAGCCAGAATGCAAATGATGCCACAGAAAGAAATAGAGTGGAGCTTAGGTCCTTCTCATTAGCAGCTGCAGATCAACATTGTCTCAGGTAGTTATTGAAGAAGGGACGACAACAAAAGCTAAGATGCCAATAGACAAAACCTGAAATCGGGCTTGGGTCTGTAGCACAATGGAAGGTTGACAATATTGCAGCCTCAAGGTCGCAGGTTCGAGCCTAACTTACCTATGGAAAGGAGAAAAAAAGGAACAACCCTGAAATCCAGTGGTCCCAAAGAAGCAAACTGTGAGCAGACTCTTTCACCAAACTAGTATATGATACAGAATTTATGGGTGGGAAATGATGGTGCTGCAAAAACTATGCAGATGGTATCATGTTCCTCCTGGTCATCTAGGAAAAGACAACCTATCTCAGAATTCCAATCGAAAATGCAATTCATAAATAACCAAGGGAAGAGACAGGTCCATGCCCAACTAACATTGTAGAGAAAAATTTCACTGAAAAGGATCTTGAGTAAATGCAAACATTTTTCTAAAATCAGAATAAGGAATTATAAATTAAAACAAAAAATAAAGAGAAATGTACAGGATGAGCGTGACCAGCAAAGGGGTGGTTAGTCACACATGAATTACAGATTTAAGAAAGAAAATAATAAGGCACGACAGCAATAGCCAACCATCTCTCTTGGAGTATCTACTTATAGTGGAGTCAAGTCAAGCCTTCAATTTTGCTAGACCATCCACCTCCAAATTTGCAGCATGAAGAAAATGTTCGAAGGAGAGCGTCGCAGCGGCACACATCACTAATCTGGTCAATATGCCCATGAGGCTCCAAGGAGGTCCACCACCATCCCATATCCATCGAATAGTGTTACACGGGTTTCCCTCAATTAAAGCAGTGACTATTGGTATAGTTTTAGTAGCTTTAGTCCCTCTAATAGCGCATGTGCTTCAGCCTCAGTAGAATCTACCTATGTTATTAGACTTGAATTCAAGGATGATCTCACCTTTCATTATTCCTAATGAATCCCTAATGATCTCCCGTCATTAAGCCAAAGCGACTAAGCTTAAGTAGCCATCGAAATTCAGTTTAAATTGATTAAGTGGAGACCTCCATACAGCCCGTATTTCTTTTTTCATCACTCCCAGCCACAGGCATTCAAATCAGTTTCTTTACAGAGAATCTGTGTTGATAATCAGACTCTCTTTATGGGACCACCATTCAGGCCATAGTCTTTTCGTGTATTCGAAGTATGAGTGGGGTAATGGCCTCCATTTGTTGAAGTTCTGTAATTGCACTCCTTCCAAAGGCCTATAGAATTGCAGACAGACCGCAAGGATTGAAAAGGTCTCAACTGCCAACTAGCAATTAAGTAGCCACAATGAAAGGCAAGCATAGTGAGAATGGATAGTGGAAAAAAAATGGTGCCCAACAGCAGTAGCAATGTAGCAATGGAGGAGTAAGTGATACATGGATTCTTCATAAGATTCCCAGATGATGTAGCAGTTCACAAACTGAAATCTCCTACTTTAAAGATGATCAATGGTAAGGCTTTTATTTTAGTTCAGTACACCTAAGATATGCACCCTCAACACTGCCGACAAGTGCCAAAGGCAGGGCCATGGCACATCTACTAGGGATTGAGACAAAAGGTAAAATGACTGAACAAAGAAAAGACCATTTGATTCATGTTCCCACATAATCAAATCAGACCTGGATTATCAAGAGGGAGGTAAGACTAACAATTTCCACATCACTTAGATTCCTACGAATCCCAAACTTAAGAAACCGTCCCCCCTGAAATGAAACAAGACTAAACAAATCAAGGAAGTACAAAAAGAGAGAAGATGGCACACACCATGCATCCAACAACAATTTAACATGAAAATCGTCCACTCATCATTCTGTTCCTTCTCTTCATTTTCTTTTTATTTCCCTTTCTTGTAGTTGGATTACATCATTTTGGTATCCGAGCCTGGTTCATCTCCCCAGAACTTGAGAGGTTTGATCTAAGAAGATGTCGCCGAGACAAAGGAATAACAATGCAGATCTTGTTCCAAGCACGCCGAGGCAAAGGAAAAACAATGCAGATCTTGTTCCATGCTTGGAACAATTAGAAGGGAACATTTTAAAAAAAAAAGGTCAACTTGAGCAAGTCACTGGGGTTTTGCCGCAACTTCTACAGTTGCTTGGATGGCAAACAGGTGAAGATTAAGAATCGTCGTTTCTTTTGAAGCAGACAGTTCTGGTTCATCTAAGTCACTGGACTAGTAAACGGGAACAACACAAGACAGAACACAGTGACTGGGATCATGCAAGTGACTGACGCTATCCAAGAAACTGCAGAGGGTGTGATTTACGTGATAGAGAAGATCGTGGATGCGATATCAAACACCACAGTGAAAGATAAAGATTACCTAAAACAGTCCAAAATTCTCAAGTTTGACAGAAGGTTAGACCATGATTTTTTCCTTGATTGGTGAAAAGGTTGATCTAGTTTTTAATTTATTCGAAGTACCTGATTCTCTGAAAGAGAAACTACTACCTTCCGGATTCACCAGTTATGCTTTTGGTGTCTCTCCAATCGTCACCAGTTTGAAAAGGACAAAATATCATCACGGACAAAATGAAGAAACATCGAAGGGGTCAATTCACGCCACATCTTACGCCATTCAAACTTCTTATTGTCATCATAATTTGAAATATCAAGTTGCCAAGGAGAAGGGAAAAAATCTAGGCCTGAAAGAAGAGAAACACCTATGACCTTATTGGATCCAGCTGTTCCAGAAAGTAGGGAAGTGCCAATAAATAGCTGGTGTTTGGTCTCATTCACCATTTAACCAAATAGCAAGGCAGTAGTGTGACGTAGTACCTATGGACGTGTGTCACATTCACCTGGGTCGCCCCTAGCAGTATAATAGGGAAACCCTAAACCAAAAGCCGGCCAATACTTACACCAATACCGAGCAAAAAGAAAAAAACTTACACCTTCACTAAAGACGACCACAAAACCACATTGATTCCCTGTTGAGACACTAGCATTGACAAATTTCCATGGAAGAAAATAGAAATCTCACTGATTTTGTGAGTTTAAAGCTCAAAGTGCAACTTCTAGAATTGATTTACACTTGGGGCCAAAAATAGTGAAGAGTACAGCATAGTACCCAAGCCCGTACGACCTTTTCCGAAAGCATTCAATGATGTAGCACCTGATGAGCTTCCCAATGATCACTGATGCACAACAGTCAGAGAGATAAATGTTTCATGAAGGTGGATCATTTCCAACGGGCACCGCGAGATAAATGCTTCAAACTGCTGAAGAAGAAGATGACAGAACCTCTCCTTGCACTCCTTGCACTCCCAAATTTCTACGAAGTATTTGAAGTGGATTGTGAGGCCAGTCATGTTAGAATCAGATTAGTGTTGAGCCACGAAGATTATTCAATGGCCTATTTCGGTGAAAAGCTTTGTGAGGCTAAAAAAAGGCACTTTATGTATGACAGTTTTATCCTGCTGTTAGCCACTAAAAGGCATACCTCATATGAGAGTTTATTTTACTCTCGGACCATGAGGCTCTAAAACACCTAGTGTCCAGAAGAAACTACAATATCATTATGCCAAGTGGAGCACATACTCTCGGACCATGAGGCTCTAAAATACCTTGTGTCTAGAAGAAACTAAAATCTCATCATGCGAAATGGGGCGCTGCACTCCTACATGAGTACACCTTTGTACGTCAACACAAAGCAGGTGTTCAGAACTGTGTGGTGGATGCTCTTAGCCATAGCCACATTATCCTCGCCATGTTGATAGTCAACATGGTGAATTTCGAAGGTATCAAGAACTAGTATGGAAACAATAATGATTTTAGCAGCGTATAGAGTTTGTGCACCTAGGGTAGTAATCCTTCTGTGCAATACTTGGTAGTTTCTACGCGACGGCTTCTTGTTTCAAGGGAACAAATCATATGTGTCAGATAGTTGGCTTCACGAGAAGGTGATACAGAAATAGACGGAGGCGGACAAGGAAGACATTTTGGCCCAAATAAAACTTTCATTAGTCAGATATTGATGCTATTTGTCAAAGATGTGAAAAATGTATCAGAATGGTAGATCGATTGTAGAGTGTGTCAAACTTCTAATGGACACTCACAAATTGGGGATTGTGCACCCCGTTGTTGATTCCTGTCGGGCCATTATTTTTGTGGTGGTGGACCGTTTTTCAAAAATGGCTCACTTCATTGCCTACAAAGGGACAACAAACGCAACATACATAGCTACTTTGTATTTCAGTGAGGTGGCAAGATATCGCGGCCTACCCAAGATCACTTCCGTAAAGGATACAAAGTTCATGAGCCATTTCTAGAGAACAATATGGAAAAAGGTTTGGTACTTCATTACAGTTTCCGGATGCCTACCATCTGCAAACAGAAGACCAAATGAAGGTTGTGAATCATAACATGAGAAACTTATTGTGGAGTATCATTGGGGACGATGTGAAGAAGTTGGATGTAACTTTACTGCAAGCCGAGTCTGTAGAAAACAAGAGGCAAATAACTAAAGAGGGAAAATACCCATTTAGAGCCTATTAGATAGAGAGAGATAGAGAGAGAAAGAGAAGGAAAAGAAGAAGAGAGAGAGAGAGCACAATAAACACTTAAAAACTACATTGCTTCTATTCCCAATATGGAGTTACATGAGATGAGCCTACTTATAGATGGCATACAAATCACAACTTATTCTTCTAACCAACGTGGCCAAGGATACCTCTCATACATACATAATACCATAGGTCAAAATATCGTCCAATACCGATACGTATCGTCCGGTACGTATCGGTTTTGGACGTGGGCGATACGATACAATGCCTATGTATCGTATACCCCTTAAAAGTAGGTTATTATTGTCCGATACGGGCAATTTATCGCCCGTATCAAACGATAAATTGAAATTATCGGACGATAATTTCAATGTATCGTCCGATAATTGCTTCGTTTGCTTCAAAAAAAAATTTAGGGATTAAAACCCATGGAAGAAGAAAAAAAAGGGAAGATGCGGTGAAGGACTCACCTGGATGGAAAGTGGTGAAGGTCTTCGTTTTCCCCCTTTCTTTCTTCTTTCTTTTTCCTTCTTTTGTTCTTTTTTCGTCTTATGTTTTGGCTTTGAACGACATTTAAATGAAATGGAGTATGGGACCGACTCTCTTGCCAGTCACATACACACCAGAATAGTGTTTAAATGATCTTAGAGATAAGGGTTTACGATGTAGGTAATTTGAATCGTCAAAATTATTTTTTGGGGATATTTAAACCATCTGAACTATAGACTATAATATCAACCATTGGTTTTAATTTTAAGGGCTGATTATTAAAGTTCATCAATCTCATTGATGGTTCACATTCATTGCCCAGCCTTCAATCTATGATTGATTAGACGGTGTTTAAATGATCTCACACCATTCAAATATTACTTTTTATTTCACAACAATTAAGTGTGATTTATCATTATGCCACGTGGCACACACCTATGATTTGTCAAAAGGTGTTTAAATGATCTTACGCCATTAAAAACTTACTTGTTATTTTACACCATTAAAGTGTGATTTATCATTATGATTGCTTCAAATCAGATGATGGAGATCTTGTTTCACCCCAATCTTTCACACAATTGATCTTGAGATCATGTCGCGAGACAGTTAGTTTTTTATTTAAATGTCATATATCCTCCAAAAATGGCCCTAAAATCACGTTTGAGCGTGATGTGTGCCATAGGATTCAAGGGAAATTTTTTAAGGATATGTGACATGTGGAATAAAAAATTGATCGTGATAGGTGCGACATGATCTCAAGATCCATTGTGTGGAAGATTAGGGTGAAACACGATCTCCATCATATGTTCTAGGTTGCACATATGGCACTTTCAGAAATTACGTGAGCGGTAATAGAGGTACCCATATATATAGAGGTACCCAATATTTCACATAGTAGATCTTGGGATCATAGCCCAACTGGCAGACGGTCAGATCTTGATTCCACGTGGCATACATCCCCCAAAGTGACCCTGATCATGGGTGTACCATGAGTAGGGTTCTCAGGTCACTTTTGAGATTTATTCAATGTGAAATAAAAATCTGGCCGCCTGATATGTTTTGCATGAGCTCAAGATCCATTGTGTGATCGATTGGGACAAAATATTATCTCCATCGTTGGATTCAATCCAATAAACAACTCTTAGGGTGTAAATCCCAAGTTTCCTTTAAAACTCCGAAATATACATCAAATAAGCCTTAAATAATTATTTTTTTTAATTCAAATAAATAGAAATTATTAAATTTAATATTTCTGATTTTTAGAGTATTTTTGGTGATTTTTTGGAAAAAAAAAATATAGATATATGTATCAAACCGATACATTCAATGTATCGATACATTGAATGTATCGGACGATACCCGATACGTATCGTCCTGGAGGTCTGGACGATACGTATCGGAATTCCGATATTTTGGCCCATGCATAATACATTGCATATCCAACACTCCCCCTCAAGTTGAGCATCCTCAACTTGCAAATGGTAGAAAGCGCCCCTACACCATCTCCCCCTTACAATGATAGGGCTGAATAAGGTCAAAAACAGATAGCGTAGCTCTATTTGCACCTACCGAAAAACTGAGGGCACTTACACCAAAAAACTTTGACTGCTTTGAATCAGATGGAGATTGTTTTCATCCCAATCTTTCACACAATGGATACAATGGGTCTTGGGACCATGGGCATAGCATCAGACGCACGTGGCACACATCCCAAAAAGTGACCTGAAAAACACGTTTGAAGGTCATGTGTGCCACGTGATTTTAAGGTCACTTATTGGGATGTGTGCCTCATGGAATCGAAAACTGACCATATAGTGGTACGCTATGGTCTCATGGTCCATTGTGTGGAAGATTGGGACAGAAAATGATCCCCATCGTATGATTCAAAGTAGTCAATGGCCTTCAGCGTAGGTGTTCCAAGTAATTTGGTAGGTGCGAATAGAGCTACACAAATAGATATAGTGGGAAATACATCCACTAATCAATCAATAATATGGGAGAGACATTGACATTAGGATGAGTGGGACATATCAGTGTCAGACTTATTTGTCTCTAAAGAGAATGACCCAGTTATGCCACCATCTCCAGCAATGCCAGAGTTTCCCCAAAGTCGAAAGAGGAGGTTGAGTACATAGAGTTTTTGACGATCAAGAAACAACATACCCGACGAGGAGAACATCATCAGTTCCTACAGAAAATCATCAGTTCCTAGAGAAATGACAGGGCAGCCCCACTACAAGAACACTTGGATTGGAGAGTGCGATTTATAGCAGAACCCTCAGGAAGTGTGGAAGACTTATAACCCATCTAGCTTGATGAACTCAATTTTTTCCAACAAGGGGAGGGAGGACGATGCGCAGTTGAGTCATTATGACCAATCTTTGGTACTGTTTGGCCACAGCATCAATGTTAAAATACTACAAGACAGAGAATTAGGACGAGAACAATGCATGATATGCAACATCAATTAGTATGGTGGTGCAGTGGGACGAGAGGGGCATCTTGAGAAGGAAATCCAAAGGAACACCCAAGGAGTTTTGCAGGTCTAGGGCAAGCCATATAAACAGAGTGACAGTATTGGTCCTCCTGATCACGATGATCCGGATTTTGAGATATGAAGGGTTTTGTAACGTGGCCCGTTCCCAAAAGACCATGCAAAAATTTAGAATATTTCTTTATTCTTCCAACAAATTAAGTGTCTTTCAGTAATTATTAGACCCCTAAATTAATTAAGGGTAGTTTAGGGAGCTAAGTAAAGCTTCAATTATAAACTTAGGGGTATTTTAGTCTGTCATTTCATTACTTGAAAGTCGAATATAAACCACATTGACAAGAGATTTTTTTTAATTTTATGTTATATTCTTAAACTTTGAACAAAGAATATTCTCTTCTAAAGGAGAGAATGATTTCTCTTATACTTTCTACTCTAGTTCAAGGTGTCATTCTTATGCACTTCCTTTCCTCTAGTCCCTTTTTATTTCTCCTTCTCATGGCTGGATTACATCAATTGTGTTTCCATTAAATACAGGTGAGCCAGTGCAATGCATTCTAAGATGGTTTGAAAATGGTTTAAGATCTGTGTTTCTCCTCCCCTTTATTCTCTTTTAATTTCTCTATCTCATGGTTGGATTACATAAATTGTGTTGTCACTAGATATAGGTGACGTGAGGCAATGAACTCTAAATGGTTGGAAAATGCTTCAAGATTCGTGTTTCAATTTCTTAAAATTTTAAAATGTCATGTAGGGACCTTTGATTCACTTAAATGGTACTGTGCTTTATAATAGCACTAGTCGTCAGCCCTAGCAGGTGAATAGTAAATAACTAAATTACAAATATATATATGTGTGTGTGTGAGTGCGCGCTTTAATACCCTATGTATTTACCAAAATTTCATAGAACATATAGTCTATATGTCTTCTTCTAAGTTCTAATGTCCAAATTTGACAGGAATTTTCCTCTTCCTATGAAATATAGTGGAATTACGTATCTTATTGAGATCTCAAGGCTTAACAAACTAACAACTGATGTGTACTAGCCTCAAGGTCAGTGAAAATCCATTTTTCTCTGAATCCGACACCTAAGGGTCATTGATTTCCTCTTTCAAAAGGGGCCTGATTCTAAGGACCTACCATCCTAATTCAAAAAGGTGTAGAAGAATCGGAAAAGAATGTGTTGCAATATAGAAAATAAATAAATGATCAGTAGAGAATGTTTTGCAATCGTTGGCATAGTTTCTATTTATCAATTTAACAACAGCTTTGTTAAATAGACATAGAGAAATAATGATCCTTACAAGAGACGAGAATGTCATCATGGAATACGAGAGAGAAGAGGAGGGGATGAGAGAGAGATTAAAATCTCCAATACAACCTCATGAGAATGACCACCATCAAAGTACTGGAAGCTCAATCTCTACCAATATAAAAGATCTAAAGACGTCATCCTTAGCAAGTGAATCCGCCTCAGCGTTTGGCTCAAGATGTACATGGTTGAAGGATAATGAGAGAAATATGCTTAAATAAATTCAATCAAGCATACTAAAAGGGTATAAAGTTACTCATTTCCCAAAGCAAATTTGGAGAGTCAACATCAATCTCAACAGGTCCCAATAGAACAGATTTGATGATGTTAACGCCTTAAAGAAGATCCGTAACTGATGTAAACCTGAGATGGAAGATTGAGGAGAAGAAGAAAGAAGGAAAAAAAAGAGTGAAGAAGAATGAAAGAGAGAGGGAGATTAAAAGATTGGACGAAGTGTAAAATCAAGCTATAAGAGGAACTGTGTGGGGATGGTCTAGGGGCTGTTTATCACTCCTAAGAGAGGGCTTATCAAGCCTGATTACAGGGGTGAAGTTGCTGCTGGAGAAGAACTCAAATGGGCCTTTTTATAATGTGTGAAAAGTGTTTGCTAAAAGGCCAAACAGGGGCAGCTAAAGGGAAAAAGGCTAAAAACAACCTTAATAAGGCTTGACATGCCGTGACTTAAGTGTCACATGATAACATAAGACTTGAGCCACATATGATAACTTAGGGGATCACATGAGAGCTATGGGGCAAGAAAGGGTAGTGTTATTTACACCCGTTAAACCTGTGAAGAACACATGTATTTCCACCATAAAAAACCGTTGACTGCCTTGAATCTGACGATGGAGCTTGTTTTTCGTCCCATTCTTCCACAAAGATCTTGAGATCATAGCGCACCTATCAGACAGTCACATTAATTCCATGTGGCACACATTCCCAAAAATGTCCGTATGATAGGTACACCTGATGTTTTCAATATTGAATAGTGCATAGCGTAAGCCTCAAGGTGTGCAGCGTAAGCTTCACAATTTTTTATAATATTTAATTTTTAGAAATATAAATAAATTTTAAAAAATAGGAAAAAAGTATATAAAAAAATATTTTAAAAAAATTATATGAGTACCAATTCATAAGTAGAACATGACAAATAAGTAATAGTGTATGCTACATGCTTTGCTCCTAACAAAAATAAGTTTTGAAGCCCACAGGTTCTAAAATGTAGTGGCAGTTTTGTAACTGAAAATAATAATAATAATAATAAATCTTAAAACTAATATACTGTAGCATACGCTACATAGTTATAGCGTATGCTACAAGCTGTAGCGTAAGCTATACAGACTGTAGCATATGCTGCAATAAGCTACATAGGCTAAAAGTTATATGGGTGTGCTATGCAGCATTTAGGGTGTGCTATCATATGAGGCGCATGGCGTATAGCATACGCTATTTAAAACATTGTACGCAGTACGCTCATGATCACGTTCACTTCTGGGAATGTGTGCCACATGGAATCAAGATATGACCGTTTGATCGGTGCACCATGATCTCAAGATCTATTGTGTGGAAGATTGGGACAAAAAAACGATCTCCATAGTCGGATTTAAGGCAGTAGGGTTTTTTATGATGGAAATGTGCATGTTCTTCACAGGTTTAACGGGTGTAAATAATGCTACCCATCAAAAAATCTGAAGGAACAAAAGAACACATCACGGTAGACATAATTTGGTAGGCTTCCTATTTAATTACACAATAATTAGTTGGTAGGAGTTTTGTTTTAAATAGAACTCGTAAGGGGGGAAAATTTAGTAGGATACAAAATCTTGTAACTTGGGAAAGGTGGCAAGTTACGATATCACAAGATCACTTAAAGCGATCACATGAAATCCTCAAAGACGAGAATTATCACTTTTGTGAGAAAACTCAAGAATAAGAAGTACATCCCCATATTGACTCCTTTCATTTGACTTTTCCTATCACAACAAGTTTAGAATCTATTTTTAGTGAAGTCTCTTAGGAGTCTGTATATGTAGCACTTGTTTACCTTGTTATAAATACCTATCGTAATCGAGATAAAATTTTAGTTTTCAATACATTTTATTTATTAAGGCTCTGCATGAGTTTCTCTTTCAACCCTTTTGTTATGCTTGATTGTTCTATCTTGGTGTCTGTACTGCTGAATTTAGGTAGTGATCCTCTTCTCCTATAAACAACATAATTTCATCGTTAGGGTCCATATACACAATACAATCTGAGGAAGTGGAATTATTCTTCATTTTTCATCTCTTATCAAGTAACACAAGATCACTACTGCAAAAACAAAGCTCAGCATAGCTTTTTCATTATTATCAAGTGAATTCAAAGCAGTGACAGAAGCTTTCAAAGGTCCATTTTCATTCATGACATATCTTATATCCATTGATTAAGTTTCAAAATGCTAGCTTATCCATTGCATCATAATAGAATAATCAACAAATTTGATAGATAATATTTCAAAACATAAAGGTTTCTCGTAATTGTTAATGTTGCATATTTGGCAAAAGTTATTTTAAGAAAATTAAAATGGACACAATCAAATTAGACTTCTCGCAGCACCTTGGTCCAATTCATCTCATGGAAGCAATTGGTAAATTACCAATCTAAATAGACACTAGAAATGAACACAGCTTCAAATACCCAACTTTTCCAAAAACAAGTACGAAATCCAACTTATAATTTCAGACAGCCTTAACTCCAAAAAAATGAACACACATCAATGAAACACATGCATCTATCAAAACATTGAATGCAGATAATAAATAGAAATTTCCATGGTTTTAAAACACGAAAACTCAACTCTACTCGGAAGTCTTCTGAGTAGAGTCTCGGAAACTCGGTCCAACTCGGGTTATTTAATATATATAAATATATATCTATATACAAAAAAAATATTTAATAGATGCAAATTCATTATTGTGCACTAATATGTTGCAGAAGTGTAACAGAAATTGTGCACTAAATTATGTACTAATATGTTGCATAAGTGGCAGAAATTATGCACTGTGAAGACGAATTTTTGCACAAACATATGGCAGATCGGGTGTTACATAATCCATGATTCCATGAAACTGGTCCATGCACAGTATAAATGAAGATGTGCCAAAAAAAATGTGCACACTGCACAGAAAATGTGAAAAAAAATAACGGAAAAAGGGTGCTAAAACTTGCAAAACCATCTAAGCCATATGATTTGAAGGTCATGATGTACAGTGGGACATGTTTAAAAAGAAAGACTTCATTGTTGTTGGGATCTGTCCCACTTGAACCCCAACAAATAATAATAATAATAATAATAATAATAATAATAATAAATACTCACAGTTGAGATTAGGGGTGAGGGAGGAGAGTTGAATTTTTGTCGAGAGGGGACTCTTTAAATATAATTAGAACCAAATTACAAGTACACCCTCGTAAGTAAATAAAAAACCCTGCCAGTCCTCCTTTCAGCGCCACTTAACTCGACTTGCCGAGTCCGAAAACTCGGTCGAGTTCCTGAGTCGGATCGGCAAGTCGCTCAAGTCTACAACCTATTCGATTCAGTAGCCGAGTCAACTCAGAACTTGGTCGAGTCAACTCACCAGTGTTCCGAGTCGACTCACCCGAGTTCCAAGTCGACACGACGAATTTTAATACATTGAAAATTTTCCTCTAAACACAAAAAATTTCATAGTAAAACCAGAACAGTTTTAGCAGTAGGCCTTGGTCTGTGCACATACATGCAACTATAATTACACATATTCTAGACCTACAGCAAAGAGTCCAATAAAATTAGCACTACGCAGGAAGATTTAGAGAAATTTATGTCCAATCATAAAGTATAACAATTTCAATCATATGTACCACATTTGGATCTTGAAATTGAAATGTTTAATTATCATCAAATTAAACTCTTCATCCATAGAAATAATGATACAAATCATACAAAATCCATCTTTCATGTAGAAACTTCAAATAACTGGCAGTAAAACATTTTTCTAATATATAAAAAGGGGGTAGTAACATACTTATCATAATAAATAAAATGTGTATAGAGTACAGGGGCCATGATGGATCAATGGCCAACACCAAACTGGTCAAAAGCAGACTTTCAGATATTTAGAGGCTCTAAATCTCTATGCTCCTCCAAAAAGCTGACCGGTTTGTAGGTGTGATTGACCCATGCATGCCCGTAGATACATGAGAAGAGTTGACTAGCTGTTTTCTCTCATACACAAGAAGAGCTACTGGTTTGGTAGCAAGATTGACCCAAGCATGACCACGTAGGTTCACGGACCATGTTCCTTATACCAGCAGGATTAAATATAGGTACTTGGGTACACAAAGGTATTTATTGTAGACTTCCCAAAACCACATTGTCTAGTTACTGGAATGATCCAGAAACAATCATCTTCTTATTCAGGCCAGCCAAGTAAAATTATGGGAATTTATGGATTTCGGTTCTCACATTGTTTTTCTAAGAAGTAGGTTCTCAGACAATTGTCGAACTATCATCTATAAGGGGATGAACATTTAGTCCCCTAAACATGATTCCAAACAACAGCAAACTTAGAGATAATAGGTATTTAGGCTTAGACCACACAAATGATACATTTGAGGTGAAACAATCAAGAACCAGAACATATAGACTGAAGTTTAATAATTTATTTGAAATGGTTTAAAGAGATGGTCTTACATACATTGAACATTCATACTGTTTCAACTTCAAGGAATTTCACATACGAAAGCTGATGAAAATTTCACCCAACTTTGTTATCTGAGGTCCAAATAGAAATATGTAAAGAATAGATATGCTTTGAATCTAAAAGGTTCAATTATACATACCAATTAGCCTCAAAAGGACTGTAGTTATAGAATCAAGTCCAACAATATAAGCAAATTAATAAGACATAACTAAGCTCAAGATAAAGGATGATGCTTAAAAATGCACACAAAACATTGTTATAACGATACCTCCCAATGGATACATGAACATAAAGAATACTTATAACTAAATTAACAATTTTTATGACATCATAATGAGAATTTTTCAAATGAGCCACTACCTCCTCAAAAGCCCAGTCATCTACTTGGTCATGAGTTTCACTGCCCCTTGGAGACCATATCAACCCCTCTATCATGCCAGTAAACTTGTTTATTTTATCTCCCAACACAGCTAATTCTCTCCATCCTCTTTGTCCACGCATCATCTCGTCCATTCTGTATCAATAGTAGTAACACAATACTTGAAAATAAAGTTCAAAGTTCAAACACAGTAAAATCCAAGTTCAGAAGCAGATATCTGAATTTACATCAATATTTACTGATTAATTAGGGCAAGCTAGTTGTTCCTGTTGTCAGAAGTTTTGCTCGCTTTCATGTGGTTTATGAAGGAGACGGTTTCATTTAGCTTAGAGCAGGACCTGACATTCATTCCAAATAGAAAAGTAAAAGAAAAGAGGACAAGGTAACCTGAAGAATGCTTTCTGAACAGATGCACCCAAATCTCCAGCCGAGTATGCTTCATTCTTAAGCACTTGAGTGTGAAGATACTTTGCACAGAACTTAGCCACTACTTTGCCTGCAAAAGCAGTGGAATAAGTCAAGAATTATGTTGTTATTAAACTAGTTATTGCTTCTGAATGCAGCAACCATAGAAAGACATATTAAGGCTAGATGTAAAACTGGTCAGCAGCAGATAATGTTGATATGAAAAATCATATCTGATCACATAATCACAAACATGTTTCAAACATGAAGTTATATTGCACATAAAGTATCAACCCTTATTCCCATGTGCCAACAAACCATATATCATTAAGATGAACAGAAAAGACATGAGAGAAGTTCAGCCTTAGCAAAGTGATTGATATTAATATATGGGACTCTTTCAAAATGACCATAATGTATGAAACACTTGTAGAAATTCCTATGGATATACAAAACTAACAACAATTAGCAAGCTATTTTCACCAGCCATAAAACATGATTGATGTGATATGAAAAGGAAAATATTCAAAAAGGAGAAAATAACACACAAGATGCAATCATGTCACCAATATAATGCACGGACAGAGAGAAAGCATTCAATAAGATAGATAGGGTTTTTCAGGTACCCATAAAAATCCCAAGATAATTCTATTTCTCCAAATTTAAAAAAAAAAAATACAGTATAATAAAATTATAAAGCACGGAGTTTTGGATAGCACACTCATTTTGGATGGCACCACAATCAACGTCATACATCTAAGCGAAGCCCTATGCAACAAGATAGGCCTAGCATCACCAACAATGCTATCTGAATTATGCTTTACATCAAAGAGCCATCGGCATCCAATTGTTTTCTTCCCCAATGGAAGGGAGGCCATATCGTAAGTGTGGGTACTTTGCGACACTTTCATTCCCCCGTTATAGTTGTCTTACATGCAGGGTTAAGAACTGCACGAACAATAGGAGGGATAGAAACAATATCAACAGCAGAAAAGAAAGCCACGTTAAGGAGACACAACTTGATAACGTGCATACTTGGCAAGAGGGTAAGATGTAACATAATTACGAAGCCCCTTGCTACGAGCAATAGGTAAGTGAATGTCAGATCAGATGTATAAGCAGGTGGAATATAACATGCGATAATAGGAATAGTAAGAGAAGCAATAGAGGGATGCAAAGTACGAGAGATAATCACCAGATCTACCTACATACAGGACTGCGATTGTAGCAGAATAGATGAGTGGTCATGTTGTCATTTGAGAACAGAAGTGATTCATTCCTTTTGCTGAGAGAGATCAGCAGTAAAAAGTAAAGGCATACGTGACGCGAGACCAAGCACGGAATGATCGGTAGGAAAGTAGGAGACCATCTTGAAGAAGGTAGCATTCATGGAGGTGAAGAAACAACGAGACTGGGGATCATAACCCTGATACCCCTTAGATACACCGAAATAGCCATCAAAAAAACATCTAATAGCCTTATTATCCAAATTCAGTTGACTAAGATAAAGATATTGAACAAAGCAAGTGCATCCAAACCCATGTGGGTCAATGGGGAACATATGATCACTAAGATGAAGGATCTGATAAAGAGTAAGGCCCCACAAGATCTGCAGAAGGTGTGTGATTAATATGAAAGCGAGCAGTAAGCATGGCATCAACCAATAGGTCTTAGGCAAGTGCATAACCCGCAAGGTCGCAACAAGGATCGAATCACTCCAATGAGGTGTCTATTCTTACGCTCTATAATACTCTTTTGTTGCCGAGTGCAAGGACATGAGAACTAACATGTAATACCACGCTCCTGAAGATACTAAGCAAAGGATTGAGAAGAATACTCACCACCATTATTGGATTGAAAGGCCTTAAGGGAGATGCCATATTGGGTGCCATGGAATGAAATTCCTAGAACTAAAACACTTCTTTAGTTTAGCATAAGATAAACCACATAGCACAAGAGCTATGTGGGTTGACGTTAGGTTGACGGCAAGCTATAAAAATAGATAAACCACATGGAATGACGAGTCCTATTGCTTAGACATGTCCATTGGAGGCTAGAAATAGATCATGTACAAAGGGATGAGACGCTACAAGCAAAAGAAAGTAGAAGAGGAAGACCGGTGAAGACCTGGAGGGAAGCAGTGAGAAGCGACATGAAGGATTGCGAAGTTACAGAGAGCTTTGTGTTGGTCAGAAAAGAGTGAGAAATAGGACTCGCAAAGCCAACCCAAATAGATGGGATAAAGCTGTGATGATGAGGATGAGGATGAGCACGAGTAGTCATATACAAAAGTAACAAAATAATGAATCCAATCAAGAAATGATATTGCAGAAGGTTGTCAATCATCAGAATGAACTAACTCAAAACAGCACTACATTGGTGCATGTGAAAATGATAAGTATTCCTAACATGTTTGGAATTCACAAACTTCGCATTGAATATTTACATATTTACAAAGTGTTCTGAAAGCAACAATCATAGTACAGAAAGTCTGAAATGTAACATGCCATAGCCTAGCATGCCACAAAAAAAAAGAGTATCATGGCTAGCTACAGTAGGGAAAGAAAAAACAAAGGACAAAAAACGATCAGCTCAATCGACAACAACAACACTAACGGAATCAGGATCCACATCCAGGTAGTACAACATCCCTCTCCCAATGCCCCTACCAACAATTTTCCTTATAGCTCTTGAAAGACACAATAAGATGGGAAAACATAACAAAACAGTTTAATTTCCTTACAAGGTTAGTAACTGAAAGAAGATTAGAAGAAAAATAGAGAACATGTAACACATAAGATAAAGAGAGGGGAGAGGATACAGGAATGGTTCCCACTTCTAAAATAGGAGTAGAAGAACCATAAGCTAAGTTAACTAATGTTGATGTGGATGGAGGAGAATATATAAAGAATGACCTTCAGACTCCCTCATCATATGATCAGTAGCTCATGAGTCAATGAACTAGCGAAGAGAAGATGATGTAGTGGAGGAAAAGGCTGATGATAGGGATACCGGAAGGCTCCACAGAGAATGAAGGTCAAGAGGAGTCAATAGAAAGAGCTTGGGCCTGGTCCAAGCTGATCGGCTTGAAAAGATGGTTGACGGGCTGGAAAGGTGGTCAATCAGCCACAAAAGGGGGAAATGTGACATTATCCCATTGCATAATGAGTATGCACATAATTCGCACTGCACTTATGGCATCGCATAATTTTGTATGTGATGGCATACTTGTATAGTTGTATGGATCGCATAAGCTCCATGATGTCGCATATGCAATCGCATAAGCGATTATGCGATCGCATATGGCAACACTGAATGAGATTGCCACTCATATTGTTTCCAACCTTGTGTTTCATGAGCGCACCAAACATATTGACGTCTATATTCACTTTGCACACAAGAAGATTCTTCATGGCATTGTCTCTATCGTAAGGTTCACACCTCGCAACACTAAGACTAGTGGACCAAATACACTTCATGATATATTGCTCAAGCTAGGTACGATTGGCATCTATGCCCCGGCTTGAGGAATAATATTAGTGTATTAATGCAATTAGGAGTAAGTTGTTAGCTTCGTAGGATATTTTCTAATTAGAACCACAGCCCTCGACAACTGAAGAGATAAAGACCATTTAATTTTGCTGTTATCGCATGTATGAGAATACAGTCAACAACCCCTCTAATATCTCGGTATTAGATCAATAATAACAGTCCTAAAGAGGGCTGTTCAGCACTGATAAAAACCATCAATTTAAACATATGGTCTGCCCACAAGTAATATTGTTGTAAATCATTGTACAGCCTGTATTTTCAGTGTTCAATAAATAGAATATAATATCAGTAAATACCTTGTAGCAGAGGTGTAGGATTAGAAGAACAGCAGTACTAGTAGTATATATGATGAAGACCAGCAGCAATACAACAGTATGGTGAGTGACAAGATGTAAAGAAAGTAATAGCAGCAGTTTCACAAGAACTAAAAAGTCAGAACTCTGCAGTAAAAGTTTCTAGTGGCCGAGATGAGAAACTCGATAAGATAATGCTGAAGAGCAAATAAAAGATTGTCGCATTTTCTCTTCTTTAAGCTTTCCTGGATTTTGCAATAAATTAAAAATTCTTGATTGCATCAATCTCCCCGCTTGAGAAAAATTTTGACCTCTAAATTTGTGCAGATTGAACGCCTCCTCCAAATAAGGTATAGGCCCATGCCTTCTTTATGGGTGATTGTTGTGCTTGGACCAATAACAGATTGACGGTGATTATCTGAACATCTTCCCCATCTTCATAAACATAGCATATGAAATATCCATATATTATGCTTCAATCCTTGTCTGCCTCCATCTCATTGTGTTGATCATTGTAACTTCAATTTGTTGATCAAAAGTATTTGTGTTGGACCAAACGCACTCTGATACCAAATGATGTGATCCACGCACGATAGCCAATTGAGAGGGTACTAGTTTTGACACAAACTTAGCAAAAGGTGCAGGAAAGCTGAAGTTATTCCTACAAGGTCGTTGAATTAAGGAATACCCCGGTAAAATTCCTCTGTCAGTGAATCTGCAAGAACACCTAAATACTAACCGCGACTGGTAGGGGGATCCAAAAAGCTCCAAACATAATATTTCATTCAACTCTATTTTCAATTCTAGCACTACTGGCCCTTAAATAGGCTTTTACATTACAATGCATAAAATTAGACATTCTAATCTAACTCTATTTCTAAATTTAAATAAAGAAATATCCTAATTTTTCTAAAACAATAAAATAAAATCACGTTTTCTCTTCTGTATTCTTTTCTTGGATTATGCAGTAGATTAAAATTCTTGAGTGCATAATTTTCCTTCTTTTACTTTCCTAAATTCCTATAATGGCATAATTGTATTTTATTATGATTAATATAAATAGGATTGGGGCAATACTGAAATACTAAGAAAAGCCTTATCCAATCCTTCATTCTTTTAGTCTTCTCGCTTCTGCTTATTCTCCTTATTATCCAACTCGCACTTTTATCTCTTGCACTAAACTTCAACCACATCCCTATAAAACTCAGGGTACCATAGATTTGCTCCATTATAAATCTCCTTTGTTTTGATGGCACCATGATTTGTTGAATGTTGTCTTCCTAGTTATTAGGTAGCTCGTGAACTTGGACATGGACTTCGTGTTCCCTTTCTTTAATATATTCACTCCTTCAATTTGAGATTTTCACATATGATGAGACTAACTTTAACTTAAATAAATCTCCACATTCAATTGATAACGAACACTCAAATTCCATTGTTTCACTTAAATGGGTCAGCCTTGTAGATGAGTTCATCCAATATCAGAGAAGACTCAACCAAATCTTCATCCACAAACTTGGACATAAAGGAAAAGGGGCTTCAAGGGTATAGAAAGTGCTTTGCGTGTCTCGATCGTTAAAAAATTGTCCATTTTGAAAAGACAATCGCCAAGTCCGCTCATAGATCTTTGATGTCGGTGAACAATACAAACGCTGAGTCTTCTCATCATAGATTTCACTAACTCACCATCATCAATCTCCCATACCCCCCCCCCCACACACACACACACACGCGCACGCATGTAAGTCAAACCGCCTTTGGTTGATTTATCCAACCACTATTTCTAGTCAATCGAATCATTGATTGGTAGTGAGGCCCAAAAATTTAAAGAGTAAAATTTTATACCCCTAGTGGAACGGCGTAGTGTAGGATTTCTGAAGGAAATAGAAATCTTAAGATTCCTAATGCACAAGAATAGACAGGTGATTCTCTTTCTCTTAAATTTATGCAACGATCAAAATTATCTCCTAAATAATAGGTGAGATTTGAGAGAGAGAGTTTTCTATCCCTCCTAAAATTTAGATGTGATAACGAAAGAGAGGATTATCTCTCATGGACCCCAAGAGCCACACACACAACCCCCCCCCCTTTCAATGGATCACATGAATCGGTGATCGCTTTGAGTGATCATGAGATCGAGAGGATTCAATCGCCCTATCACACGGGGCTTTCTACAGCCCTCGACTCCTTTTTCTAATTTTGTTTAATTGTTTTCACATGATAATATTTTCAGTTCACTTAATGTAGCATTCGAGATCGGAACTGCATCAAGCGATTTAGACAACGAATGAAAGAGTGTTATAATGATACAGGATCACAGGTTGCTCAGAGAGCAGATTGACTGATAGATGGCAGGGAACAATTTCTTTTTTACGAATACTGGGGATAGATCATCAAAATCGCAGAATAGCCAAACTCATCGGTTCCTTTCATCACACCTAGTAAATGAAGAAAAGAATAATCAAGGCCCACTCTCGTATAATTAGATCGAAATCTGACGTGAACAGATCATTTTTAAAACAAGGTGACCCACTCTTTCTAGTTAAAACAAAACAAAGACCTGAACGTCATATTCTGGATGCATTAACTCCAACAGTGATATGAGACTTAGATGAGAAAAAGAGAGCTGATCCAAAGCTTCAGCATCCCACTTGCATTGAGTAACAATCTTCAGCCACTACAGTGTTTTAAGTATAGAGTTAAAGCATGTACAAAAATAAAGAGATTTGAGTTTCCCCCATCCAAATATTGACCCCATAGTCCCAGGATCCTTGCTCATTTATCAGGGTACGAAAAAAGGAGGATGAAAGTCTTGAGCACATCAAGAAGGAACAAGAACTGATTAATGCTTCTGCCACAGCCCATTAAAGGATGCATTATAAGCATACCACACAGCAAGACTTGTTCTATGAGCACTATCTAATGAACAGATTACAAAATGCCAATGATTTGACAATCCCTACAAGGATGTCTCATCTCTGAACTATCTGACTAAACGTGACATAATGACTGTCTGCATACTCCTAGATGCCTCATGTATATTTATAACAAGCACAACAAAAAACAAAACACACACACACACACACACACAGAGATGAAGTACGTAGTAAAGTAATACATCTTGGTAGTAAAAAATAATCTAGGACCAATGTTAAAAAAAATTGGGCTCGAATTTAAAAAGTAGACTAAGACTAGAAAGTAACATAAAGCTCAAAAAGGATATGATACTAGCAAAAAAATAATGTAAAAAACTTGGTAACTAATTTCTTTGTTTTATAAATAACCATACATGTAGCATACTACTAATATCCCATACATACCTCCATGACCATCATAAACACCAAAAAATGATGTGCCATTATCAAGATCTGGCAAGGCTGCATGCTACAGACACATTATATAAGAATACAAGCATTAGGAATGATTAATATATATAATATGAAACGTCTGACATGTAACCATGATTACAAAAAACATTTAATAAAGGTAAAGCTTTCACTAATAAAAAAAATACAGAAAATATGAACAAGCTGCTAATAAAAAGTTAATGAAAGCCAGAAAGAACAAAAGGAGGAGTCAATCTGTGTGGCAGCACTAACAAGATGTGGATATAAGAATGAAGAGTGTAAAGAAGGAAACACAGTTACAATAGATTGTAGAACCTAATGGGAAAAAAAAGAAGTATTATTACTAACCAAGTATGGGTATCAACATTCCTGTAAATTTAACTAAATAAAATTTCTGTCAATAATTGTTCATCATCAGTACAGTTGCTAGAGACAAAATATTTTATTCTAATTTAAAGTCTACTGCAACAGTTTCGGGCTTGGAAAACTTATCATAAGTTGGTAGTGGTGCAAAGTCTCATAAGGTGCCTAACATCATTTTTCATTTATATGAAGCACTATTGTCTGATATCATTATACGATACAACTTGATGGTGGACATAGTGACCAATAAATGTTTTGTTTATAAAATCCATATTAAACACGTATTTTTGTTTAAACAAAATCTGTATTGTCCAAAAACTCTTCAAAATTTTTTCTTTAAAGTACAGACAATGGACTATAGAGTAACTTAAGTAGTGACATGAGTATGACTTTATGTGTATAGACTATGGACTATGGAATATGGAGTCTCCTACACCCATATTTTTGGCGGTTAATGACTTGAGTTTTGGGTATTTATTATGGATTTATAATTTTCTGCTTTCAAATGATAATCTTACATTAGCATTTATAATTTTCTACGGATGGATCGCGGATGTTAAATTCTCACAATATCAGTTGATAGTTAACAAGAAAATTCAATAGTGTATTATTAATGCTCAAAAATATGTTTAAAATAAAAATAATTTTTACCTATAATATAAAAATATTTTTTAGATTTCTTAAATAGTTTTTAATATATTTTTTAGTATTTTCTTTTTTTCCCGACGTTTTGTCCTTTTTCCCAACTTGTATGTTATAAAGTTTTTAGCTTCCGATTTTTTCCTGTTTTTCCAACTTTTCCATTTTGTACCGACTTTCTCGCTCGTTGTATAAACGTATTTACGTAACAAGGTCAATGTAGGGTGGGCAAAGTGGAGACATGAATGTAGTCTGTTGTGTGATCAAGAAGTGTTTTACTAGATTGAACGGATGTTTTCACAAAATAGCTGCAAGACCTGTATCACTATATAGCCCAGCTTGTTGGGCTACGAAGAAGTGACCAGAAGATAAAGTTCATATTGATGAGACACGTATGTTGAGGGGGATGCATCAAATATAGAGATGAGTACATAATTGAAAGTTTAGGAGTGGTCTCAACTCCCACTAAAAGAGAAAATTAAAGAATGTTGCTTGAGATAATTTGGGCATGTCCAATGGAGACCTGAGACAGTCCCTGTTCAAAGGATTAACACAATAGAAGCTCAAGGAAGGAGGAGAAGAGGAATCAAATGAACTCTTGGAGAGCCGTATTGAGAAACAACATAAAGAGTTGTGGAGTAACCAAGAGTTTAGCCATGAACAAAATTGAGTGGGGATATAAGACGCACAAGGCCAACCCAAAAAGGTGGGACGAGGCATTGATGATGATGGTTATTATTATTATATGCTGATAATTGTTCATCAGAAGAACAGACACTAGAAATAAAGTATTCTATTCTAATTTAATATCATTGCAGCAGTTTAAGCCTTCATATAATTATCACAATATATATAAAACCAAAATACAAAAACAGAAAACTAAACTATAACTTATTACAAGCATTTAGTGTTCCTTATATTTTAAGGCACTTAAAACCATTTTTAATTTCATAGTGCATGTAGCAAAAGATGTAACCATGATTCAAACTCTCGATGTTGTATCAACCTTCCCATTTGAAGAAATTATATAATGGTTTCATTCAATGTGACAAACCAATAGGAATTTGAATTAGATAAGTGTTGAAAAAAGGTATAATATGAAAATTTTCAGACTCAAAAAGTTCATTAAACACGTGAACCGAAGAGAGAATATACCCGTAAACCATGGATCAAAATATCGTCCGATAACGATACGGTACATTAAATGTACCGTATCGCTCATTTGTATTGCAAATACCGGACGATATATTCAATGTATCGTCCGGTACACTACTGTTCCGGTACGTACCGGTTTTTTGACCGGACGATACGTACCGGTTTTCCGGCATTTTAACCCATGCCGTAAACAGAAGTTCTTGGGCTCGCCCAAGTTGCCTTCACTACGCTAGAAGGTCAAAGAAAGGTTTGAATGCAAAAACAACTTGCTCGAGAATTTAAGCACTTGCTCAAAAGCCCATGTACAAAGGATTAAAACAATAGCAGCGCCAGGAAGGAGGAGAAGAGGAAGATCAATGAAAGCTTAGAGGTATTGAGAAACAACATGAAAGGTTGTAGAGTAACCGAGAGTTTAGCCCTGAAAAAAATTGGGTGGAGAAATAAGACTCACAAGGCCAACCTGAAAATGGTGGGACAAGGCATTGATGATGATGATGATTATTATTATCATTATTATTATTATTATTTTCTATTGATGGTTGTTCCAGAAGAACAGGCATTAGAAATTAACTACTCTATTCTAATTTGATGCCACTGCAGCAGTTTCAGCCTTGATATATTTATTATACGTACATATCATATATATACACACACACATATGTATGTGTGTATATATGATGAGAAAAAAAAATAGAACTTGCTACAAGCAGTCAGTGTTGGGGCTGTTGCCTAGGTGCTTAATTTTTAATTTCATAGTCAATGTATCAGAAGATTTAACCATGATTAAAAATATTGATGTTGTATCAGCCTTCCCATTTGAAGAAATGATACAAACTGTTTCATTCAAAGTGGCAAACCAATAGGAATTGAATTGGATGGTGTGTTGAAAAAGGGCATAATATGAGCCATTTTAGGCTCAAAAAGTCAATAAAACACGTGAACTGAAGAGGGACCTCTACCCCTAAACAGAAGTTCTTGAGCTTGCCCAAGTTGCCTCCACTAGGCTCGAAGAGTCAAATAAAGGTTTGAATACGAAAATAAATTGCTCAGGCATTAAAAGACTTGCTTTAAAACCTCAGCGTATGTTGAATGTTTACGACTTGACTAATCTAGTAGCTATTTATGAACATTTGTTTGCAGGCAAAATACGCTAAAATTGATCTCAATATATTAGGAAACTACAAAAAGAGAGAGAGAGAGAGAGAGAGAGAGAGAGTGTGGCTAAAAATCCCGCGCTTTCATATTCTCCTTTCAGCAATAATAAGGATACTAAGGGACATCTCGACACTCATAACAACTGAAACCTGTCAAATATGATTTTGACTCCAAGTAAATGCATAATCATCGTGACATGCTATTTTTAAAATATTTATTTATTCCTGAAATAATGTACTTGACAGCACTTGCTTGTTCCTTAATGGCTTAAAATATGGTTCACTGGTACGTATTTTAAAGAGATATACAGAGAGGGAAAAAAAACAAATCACCGAAACAGCACTTATTGCAATCGTAATCAAGTTTACAGCAACTAATTTTGATTTGCTTATGAAAATATAATGGTAAAAATAATAAATGCTGTGAAAAAACATGTGAGGTCTGACAAGTACTCACAGCATCTTCCATGGTTGCTCGCCACCCTTGCATAGAGGACAAACCAAACTTAAGTTTGTCATTCTCACCATCTTCAGAAAACTTTTCAGTTTTAGGAGTGCTTAGATAGATTCCCATATCAAGCTGAGGTTAGCATTAAATTATATCATATATTAGAATCGTTGGATGTAGATTCATAATTATAAATAAATAAATTGTGGGGAAGTAACAAAGTCTGTGTGCAACAAACTTGTGAGGGCTTCACTTGACAGCTAAAAAATACTCTTAGTTGGATCTCAGCCAAGTCTACCAAGTTTCAATGACCCTGACGCAAAAAAACAAGTCAAGCCTAATAAATATCACATTCATTAACAATGAGAAGAGTCAAATTGGGAAATATTACTGCAAATGAATACCAATAAAGATGTTGGCCTGTGAAATAGAAGTGAAGAACGTGTATGAAACATACTGTGTTTTAAAATACATGTATAATTAAAGTTAACGATTTGCAAATTTAAGTTTTCCCTCCAAAGAAATTTTGTTTGGTTTAACATTTAGCCCCATATTAAATAAAATCGATTTCATGACATTAATAATAAGAGCCTATGGTTGATTCAACTTTGTTTGTGACTCAATAGTCAATAGGAATACCATTGAGTTGATTTGGTGCAACGAGATACAAGTGTGCACATGCCATACAAGCATTGGTGTGCATGTGTATGCGCACAGGCATGGGTGTAGGTACGAGACGCACTTTGCATATGTGTGTCATGGTCAAAGTCACTCACAAGTTTCTAAAGAGGTTCTTAGGGAGTCTAACTGAAATAGAGGTACACAAAAGGAAACACGTTGGTGGGATGTAGAGGTTCAAAAGACAATTGATTTACGGAATACAAAACAACAAAAAATATGGAAAATTTTGAAAAATATAAGCTTCCCAAAAGAGAAGCTAAGAAAGCAATGAGCAAGGTTAAGCACGAAGCATATGGTAATTTGCACATGAGGTTGGGAACGAACGAAGGAAAGAAAGAAATCTACAAACTTGCCAAGTTTAGAGAGAGAAAAACTAGAGAATTCGACCAAGTACTTGCTAAAGAAGATGAGATAAAGAATAGGTGGTAGGAATACTTCAGAGATCTAATAAATACAAAACATGAAAGGGAAGTAGATCAAGAAAATGAACCAAAACAAAGGTAAATAAAGTAATAGAAGGAGTAAAACCCACTTTAGCAACGATAAAAAGAAAACACAAGGACCAGATGGGATGCATATAGAAGTTTGGATTGAAATAGGAGAAAGGTAACTAATTTGGTTAACATAATTGTTCAACAATATAACGGAAACAAAGAAAATGTCTGGTGGAGAGAGAGCATTATGTTTCGTTTTTACAAGAATAAAGAAAACTTTTAATTTGCTCCAACTATCTTGGTATTAAATTTATGTCAAGAGGGAGTCAAAAAAGGGCTAGGAACCCAGCTCCCTCAGCAGTACAAGATCATGCAGCGTTCATCTTTGTCACAAATTCGAATGTTGGACGATCCTGCTGGATTTGCCTTTGAAGGGAATGTAATTTATCATTCAAACTATGAAACTCTAGGAGAGAGTAGTGGAACAACGTCCAAGACTTGAATAGAATGTATCTGAGAAAGTGAGAATAGGATTATGACATGAAAATCAACAGCCGAGGTCATTTTCTTATTGAGGCAGGTTTTGGAAAAGCTTGGGGAGAGGAGGAAAAACCTACATATGGTATTTATTGATTCAGAAATGGCATATGATAGGCTGTCGAGACAAATAATTTGGTGGACATTAAAAATAAATGCATCACGAATAATTAATATTGAGATTGTGCAAGACATGCATGTAAGGGCAGAAAAAAAAAATGTAAGAACTACGTGTGGAGAGTGGCCGAGTTCCCTATCAAAGTTGCGCTAAACAATGGGTCCGCCTTGAGCTAGTATCTATTTGATTTGGTCATGGATGAGTTAACAATTGACATAAAAGAGAAGATTCCATGGTGCATGTTAATTGCAAATGATGTGGTACTAACTTCCCAAACAAAGAAACAAGTAAATCATAACATAGAATTATGGAGAGAGGCTTTAGAGTCTAGAGGTTTGAATATTAGTAATGGAATATATAGAATGTACCTTCAGTGAACAAGATAGCTCGGAAGAGATTTTTGTTAAAATAGAAAATCATTTAATGCAACGTTGTCCAAAATTTTGAATTTAGGCTATAATATACAATTTGATGGTGGGTGTGAGAAGGACATCTCGAATAAGATCAATGAAAACTAGGCGAAACGGAGACAAAGCAAGCAATGTATTGTGTGATCCTAGAGTTCGACTTCGATGGAAGGAGCGTTTTTATAAGAAGGCGGCAATCAAGGGTCAAAATCTCGCTATTCCGATACGTATCGTCCGAGCTCCAAACCGATACGTATCGGACGATACGTATCGGAATAGTAACTTACCGGACGATACATTGAATGTATCGTCCGGGCCTTCAATGTATCGTCCGGGCCTTCCCATACAATTGAACGATAAGGTACATTCAATGTACCGTATCGTCCTAGTCCAATATCAATACGTATCGTCCGATACGTATCGGTATCGGACGATATTTTGATACATGGCGGCAATTCAAATGAAGGGGCGCTTTTATAATATGGTGGCAAGGCCTGCACTACTTTCTGGTCAGAATGTTGGGTTACGAAGAAGCAACAAGAAGATAGAGGACATGTGGCTAAAATGCATATACTAATATGGATGAGTGGAGTAAGAAGAAGGATAAAATTAGGAACGAGTGCATAGGAGGAAGTTTAAGGTGTGGCTCCTATAAAGGATGAAATTATAAACTTTCCCTTTAAGAAAGATTGATATGATACAAGTTGAAGTATAGGAAGAGGGTGACTAGTGAAGATCATGAGGGAAGTAGTGAGAAGCAATATGAACGATTATGGAGCAGCAAAGAGTTTAGCCATATTCTGACCAGAAAGTAGTGCAAGCCTTGCCACCATATTATAAAAGCGCCCCTTTAAGAAAGATTGATATGATACAAGTTGAAGTATAGGAAGAGGATGACTAGTGAAGATCATGAGGGAAGTAGTGAGAAGCAATATGAACGATTATGGAGTAGCAAAGAGTTTAGCCATGAATAAAAATGAAACGGAGAAATAAGACTCGCAAGGTCGACCCCACATAGACCTAATAAGGCTATGATGATGATGATGATGATGATGATGATGATGTAGGCTAACCCGGTAATCAATGTTTGAGGCTTCATACTTTTAGAATAGGCATTCTCACTCCAATGATTAGAGGCTCTCATTGAAAGGCTAAAGCACTTATTATTCTCTTAGTTATAGACATGTAATCACTAGAAGAAGGCGATCATTCGACCACATACGAAAGCCAAAGAGCCCCAAACTACTTTTGTTTCTACAAAGCTAAAAATCAATAACCCTCTTGTTCCCTCATATTCTTATATGGAAAGTGTGCCACTTCTTTACAGTATTCACCATAAAAATTATTATGGAAAATCTGTGATTAATTCATAGGATTTAGCATACAAATCTCAATCAAAGTAATTGTGTTAATTCTTCACAGTATTCTCTAGAGATAGTGTCTTCCATCTCTAAAATATATGTCTCAACCCTTCGACTTAAACCCATTTATCTGAGTCTGGCCAAGAACAAACAAAATCTATAGCGTGGTATCAAAACTCGGCCAATACCGAATTACTGATACGTATCAGCAATAAGTATCAGTTTTGCCGGAAACCGATAACAATACCACCCCGATACCAGTGTCGGGGTCGTTTGGTATCTCGTATTGGTATCGGCGGATATGTGCCCTTATCGGTCGATACGCATTGGGTATCGGCTGCTACAAATCAGGTATTTGCCGATACACCCTTGATTTGAATTTTATTTTTTTTAAGTTGTTTCACCTTCTAAAAAATATATATATCCATACCGGCCGATACTTGTTCGTATCATCGGTCCTCCATGGATCGATACCCGATATCAATCACGAGTTAGATATTTTGATCTATTGAACAATCTGTCCAATAGTGCAAACCAGTTAAGAGGATCATTTTTCAGGCGGAGTCTGGGACAGAACGAATCTTGGAGATTATGTTGTCCAAATTCCTTGCATGGTTGTAAGCTCAAACTCTAATGTTGTTTGCATCTATCTCCAGACTCTTCCCTATTTTGTAAATTTCCCACTATTGCTAACAGCAGACATAAAAACCCCATTCTAGTGAACAGATAATACGGTCAACAAGTAAATGTATATTTCTAAACGGCAATTCACATAACAAGCTACCTATGTCCCCAAGGGCTACGGAATCAAATTTGGAATCTAAAAGAATCTTTCTTGTATAACATGAAAGACAAAAGATCACCTATACAACAAATACATTTCCAATAAACTCTGGCAGGTCACAAAACCAAGTATGACCCCTTCTTGGATTTCTGTAACTGACATCCATGGTGTTTGTGACCTGAAAGATTTTGGGGGCGCTATGACCATTTCATCGCTCTATGTTCATCTTTTTCCTCATTTGTTGTCTAAAAATTACTTTAAGAGGCCAGGGACTATGCGCCCACTGTCAGTTGGCCATCATGTGGCGTCCATCACGAGGATCGGATGCCATGGCAACTTAGGCAAGGTCAATCAGATCCCATTCAAACAAAAAATCTAGTTTTTATGACTTTTCCACCATCTAAAATGTAGTCAAAGTTGGGGAAAATTAATGCACCAAATTTTTGGAGGTTACCTTATCTTTGAAACGGAAGGCAAAAAAGTAAAAAATATTAATTTATTCTTTTTAAATCACATTTCCCATGGCTGATCAACCCAAAGCCGGAGTTGTTTTGAGTTGATCATGCCAGATGGCATGTGATCTAGCCACTGGGCCCACGCGCCATCCTGTGCGCCAGGCGCATTCTCCCCTCTACCTTATTTTAAATATATGTATAGCAATAATTGAAGTGAATAAGCTCATCCTGTGAAATCATAAATCTTCTGGCTAGTCATTGAGCTGTTGGATTATATTTTGATAGCAATCCAAAAATAATAATAAATAAATCCAGATTCCACCATTTTTTGCCTAAAAATTATTTTACATAAATGTATAGCAATTAGCAACAATTGAAGCGAACAAATCCATCCTGTGAAATCATAAATCGTCTGTCTATTCATTGAGCTGTTCGAGCATATTTTGATAGCAATCGAAAATATAATAATAAAAAATAAATAAATCCAGATTCCATCCATGAGAGCAAAATCCAATCGATCAACACTAAAATAAAAGAACTAATTAATCAAACATATGATTCCGGAAATAATATAAGAACAACCTCAAATTTACAGATAAATAAATAATTAAACAAAATGGTAATTGGGTGTCGCACTCACTTGATCCAAACGAAAACGAAATCCAAGTGAGCAATTAGGGTTCTTCAGTTGAATGGCAGCACAAAACACTAAAAAGTCGAAAATATGATAGTGATAACAAATCGAGACATCGGGACTGCAAACCCTATTCGGATTTAAACAAAAGTAGAGGAAGACGAGCCGACTAGTGAAAGTAAAAAAAAAAAAAGCCGAGACCTTTCGATGACTTCGATTTGATTTTGATTTTGAACTTTGAGCTCTGATCTGGTACTGCCGTGTATCACGATAGTCGCCCCCGTATTTCCCTGCTCTCGCAAACGGCATATTTACGCGGGAATTTTGTCGGCCGAGATCTCCTCGGGGTAGATCATGCGGCCTAAATCACTTGAAGTCGGTCGAGTCAGCTTGACCCGGCCGAATTTTGATGAAACACTTGAGCTTTCAAAGCAATATATTAAAAATGGGCTAATACGTATCGGTATCTCAACTCGGCTATCCGATGTCATATCGGCCGAACGTCTTGGTTTCTACGGAGGCATAAACTTTTTCTTTTTTTTTTTTCTTTTTTTTCTTTTTTTTAATATATCGACATATATTAGTCTTAGGCAAGCCAATACCCGAGATCGATACCAATTTTTATACCTTGTTCCTAATATTGTGTTTGAGATTGCTCTTTGGGAGCAAAGAGCAACTCTATATACTTTAGTATGAAACAGTGTTTGATTGTAAATGCTCTTTGCTATTTGGAGAGTCACTCTTTGGCTCCCCAGAGCAATACCAAATTGATTAGTTTTGATAGTTGGTATGACTCAAATGAGTTTTGAGCATTGTTTTAAATATCCCTCATATCCGATACAATATTGGCCGAGGTATAAGTTATGTCACATCCATACGTCATATATCACTAATTGGATGTGGAATCAAATATTAGGTCAAATAAGTCAAATAAGAGCCGAATATAATCCTAAGAATGTCCTTTAGACAATTTTTTAAAATATTATACACTATTTACATATAATTCTTTCAAATATATTTTGATTCTTCTTAAAACGGCCGTCAATATCGGGTAGTTTGGCTCATGCGTATCTTATATATCCAATACATATCAGCTTCAAGCCTGGCCTATATGCCAATATGGACTATAACATCAACCACTAATTTTAATTTTAATGACCGTTAATTAAAGATAGAATGGTTCAAATTCACCTTTAGCATAGAGTATTCTCTGTATTGGAATTAATAATTTTATTAAGGATACTTCTATTCGCACCACTAAGTTTACTAAAAAGCGCTAATGTCTTTTTAAAAATAATGAATAAAAAAAAGTGTCACTGTCAAATACCCCTTCAAACCCATTGATCGCTTTGGATCTAAGGATAGAGTCAATTTTTCACCCCAATCTTTCACACAAATTATCTTGAGACTATGATTTTCCAATGACAGTCAAGTACTTTATTACACATGTCACATATCCCAAAAAGTGGCCTTAAAGTTAAGTTTAAGCGTGATGTGTCCTATGATCTCGGGGCCACTTTTAGGTATTTGTGCCAAGCAGAAATAAAACCTATCTGTCTAATGGTACAACTATGGTTTCAAGATCAACTGTGTAGAAGATCGGGTTGTTAATGCCAAGTTGGGTTAAGCCAAAATCCTGGTTGGCCCGACTCTTTGGGCCCCATGCCTAACCCTATCAACCAACTGTGTGTGCCATACCCAATCCAATCGGCATGTTGACAAGTCATGACCGACCTAGTCGACACGTTCACAGCCCTAACCGATCAAAATAGGCCCGTTTCGATTATGCCTGAAGCATCTCATACGACTCTGAGACAGCCCGATACGACATTTTCTATCATTTTTATATATGTTTATTTTTTATTATTTTTAAAAAATATATTTTTTTGAGTTGAGTGAGGTGCACAGCCTTTGTAACAGTTGTGATGTATTCTCAGTATTTAAGTACACGTGGCATATACCTTCATAATAGTAATGATCAAATGGTGGTTAATAGTTTGATGATCAAATGTTTAGAGTGTGAATGCAATCTAGAACAAGGTTTTAAAATCAGTATCGGTTTGCTTAAGACCGATACGACTCGATCGATACGTATCGGCCTATATTTTTTATTTATAAAAAATAAAAAATAAAAAAAGTCTATGTCTTGGTCGAAATCGAGACGTATCGGACGATACCTGATATGCATCGGCTGTCCATATCGGCCGATACGGTATCAGATACCCGAATTAGGATAACGACCCCAAAACCAATATGTATCGGTATCTGCCAATGTTTTATACCTTCATCTAGACAATGGCCTCATGTGCCCTGTGGCTAGCAAGGATAAAAATTTCGGCCGAAATGACCGAAATTATCGGTTTCGGTCCTCACCGAAACTATAATTTGGACCAAAATTTCAGTCATTTTTTTGTATGGGATTGAAATTATCGGACGAAATTTAAATTTTTGGCCGAAATTTGGATTCAAATTTTTAGTTTCGGTCCCCTCCGAAGCCGAAATGAAACCCAAAATTTTGATCCTTGGTGGCTAGTGTTGCTAAAATGTCATCAGGTGTAAATATATTTAAGGGAAATTTACCTGATTGACCCTGTTAGATACACCCTTTACGTCAAAGGCCCTGTATTTTCACCATTACCCAAACCAACCAGCTTTTAGCCAAGCAATTTTCAGTTAGCACAAAAAGTTTGAAATACCCTTTTTTACACTTTTTTTTATTCTACATGATTTAAATTTTTAAATATTTACATTTTTCTATATCTACGTGATCTGAAATCGGATCTATGCCGTCTAATTTGAAGGCCACATAATAAAATAGATTGCGCCAAAGATAGACACGAAAAAAAGGCGATTTCGCCTCTTTAAAAAAAAAAAAAAAAAATTTACAATCGATGATGACTTTTAAAACAATCAATGGTGACTCTTAACATAATCGATATCGACTATTTTAAGAGTCGTCATTAATTGTGTACAAAATTGTCATCGACTCTGTAAAGAGTTGTCATCAATTGTATTAAATATATATATTTTTTAACAGTCGATGGGGACTCTTTATAGAATTGCCATCGCCTGTATAAAATAAAAAAATAAAAAATAAAAAAAATATTATTTTTTTATTTTTTTATTATGGCGACCTTGTACAGAGTTGCTATCGACTATATAAAAAAATAATTTTATTTATTTATTTATTTTTATGGCGACTCCGTACAGAGTCGATGGCAACTGTGTATAGAGTCGATGGCGACTCTGTAAACAGTCATTGACGACTCTTAAAATGGTCGGTACCAACTGTATACATAGTCGATATTGATTGTGTACAGCATCGATATGACCTTTTTTTTTCATATTTATCTTTAACACTATCGATTTATATTATGATCTTCAAATTAGATGCCATAAATTTCGTTTCACATCATGTAAATGTAGAAAAATGTAAATATTTAAAATTTTAAATTATATAAGTGTTTCATCTTCTTCCTCATTTTAATCTCCTACCGTCTTTAACGAAAAATGTGTATTTAGGTCGATCCAAATAACAGATCGGAGTAGATTGGACTGAGAAGAAGACGCTATCACTTTCGTCACTTCTGACTTTTCGAAACTGTAGCAGATTAAAATAAGGAAGAAAATAATATTTTTAGCGTTAAAAAAAAGAGGTAATTTGAATTTTTTGCTATCCTTAGGGTCTGTTAGACTCCTAGCTGATCGGCTTAGGCAAAGGTGAAAATATAGGGCCTATGATATAAAAGGCGTATCAGAATGTATCGATGATAAATTTCCCTATATTTAATGACACCCAAAATGTGGTGCATGTTCTCATTCAACCAATGCTAAGTCGTGTAACGTTCCCAAATCTTTTGAATGTAATCTTGGAAAATCTGTTTACGGATCACGTAGAATTTTTTCGTGCCTTCAAATCAAAACTGAGGACTTTAGATTTCTCTAACGTGCCCGACCTGTGAACCATAAAGCTCGACCGCAGTACCATGGATTTGACCAGGTGGCATAATAATTCACATTTATATAGAAATCGTCATTCATAAAAAAGGTCCTCGGATATAGATTGGAATGCATAGTTCAATCATACATTTGAATCAGGTGGGGTTTATACGGAACTCTTGGTCCATATGGAACTCATACAAGAGATCAAGTACCAGGTTAACTTATTTGAGAATGAACGGAGGCCACCTAAAATATTTGAACATGATGTAATGTATGTATACCGTCTAAAGTGTGATTAATGTGTACATTTTTTTAATTTGCTCAATTTAAATCAAACGGTTACAATGATAAAAGTGTACATTTTTTTAATTTGTTTCATTTGAAAAGCAATTTAATAATATTATTACTTTTATTTTACTCAAAAGATTTCAATTAGAAACGTCAGTCTTTATGGCCAGCTTGATTTGATCAAGGTAACACCCACCCGACCAAATAATAGAGTTTTCTAAATTCAAAAGTGTATTGATATTTATATTTTAAGTGATTATTAGCATTATTATTATTTTATTTTTAGGTGCCAATGATAGCTCCAACGGTTAAAAGAATATTACTTTTTTGGTAAATATCTTATCAAATTTTCAAAACCTATGATTTTCTTTTCATCAACTTTTCAAATTTATCATATAGCTCATGCAATTGATTTTACTATCTTTAATGGTCAAACGTTTTAAAATTAATAAAGGTAAAGGTAATTCAGTCGGAGTACTCTACCATTGACATGAAGATGCACGTAGCCACCAAATTACTATTTTGGTGCCACATTGAACTTCAACTGTCATTATAATTCAAGGGAAATTTATACTTTTGATTTTATAAGTTTGCATATTTGCAAAAACGATCCTATAATTTTATCACTTACATAATAGGCCAGTTCCAAGCCTAGTCGCTTCCACGTCAGCAACCAACTGCAACCGCCTTATTCATTAATATATTATTTTAACTTTTCAAGTATAAAAGAAGAGTTCACTTTTTAGTTATTCATTCTACTTTTAACTTTTTAAACTTTTTGCTTTACTTTAAAAATGAGAGCGGCGCGTTATCGGCGACAAAGCGAAAAAAAGCGCACAGAAAATTTTCAGGTAATTTTTTTTTTTAACATTTAAACGCATTCAGTCATCAGTTATGTTTTTTAACAATCCGCTAACTTACTGATAACTTACCTCTAATTTACATTATCGGACGATAATATAAGTTGTCGAAATTGTCTGAACCTCCCTTATTTTGGTAATTAATTATTTTTATGTATATTACAGTTCCCACTAAGTTATTTTAAAATGACTATGACTCTAAAGCCTTTCGAGAAATCTTCTGATGTTGGTGTCAATAAATTTTACTTGCACTGTAACGAAAAGAGGAAGAAGATTTTAGATGGTTCAGTTTTCGATCATCTGTTTAGGATAAATGAGAAAATAGGATTCATTGGTGATTTGGTTTATGCTATTTTAGGCTTTTGGGTTAAAGATAATATTTTCAATGTTAGAAATACCACTGTGTTGCTGCAAGAGGCCGATATAACATTCATTTTAGGCCTTAATATGTTGACGGAACCTGAGTCTAAGAAGGTGGCCGTGCCAGAGGAAGAAACTATTCAATACAAATTCTTTCGGGGGAAGCCGGCTAAAAGACCTCGTATTGAAGAATTAGTTGATAGTACTGATTTATCCAACGATGAATTTTTGAAACTATCATTATTGTTTATCTTATGTTCTTTTTTACTTCCGAACACATACCAGGAAGTGGACGCACGGTACTTGGCCATAGTAGATAATATTGAAGAGTTCAACAAGTTTCTGTGGGGCCTAATAGTTTACAATAATTTATTAGATAGTATATCAAAAGCATACGGCAGAAGGGAAGTGACAAAAAAGTCAGAAAAGAGGCATTACAACATCTACGGATGCACCATTGCCTTACAAATTTGGGCGTTTGAGCACTTTCCTGGAGTCGCCACTGCTCGTACTGAGCTCAAATATCCATTTCCCAGGCTAATGAAATGGGAATGCCCGAAATTCAGCCATAATTCAAATTTATATCGAGAAAAATTTCTTAAGTCTAAAGTCATCTTAGAGCTTGAAGCTGTAAAGTACAAATTACAGTATAGATCGATTCGACTCTTTTTTATGCAAAGAGAGATGGAAAGGGAGCAGGAAAAGGCCGAAGAACCTGGTGATGAAGAAGGAGATATATATGAATACGACGATGTTCCAAGTTATAGACATGTCCTCCCGAAAGAGACGAAGAGCCGAAAAGCCGAGATGACGATGACGACAATGAGGATGACGATAATAACAGCAATGAAGACAACGAGTATGAAGTCGTTGTTCGTCAGCATATTAAATCAAAGGGCAAAGGCAAATCAGAGCCCCAGCCAACAAGAGAACAGCCTGTTAGGCAACCCAGCCTAATCAAAGAAGTAACGGAGCTTAGAAAAGAATGCAAGACGCTCTGCATGACTGTAAAAGAAATAAAAAAGACTTTCGACGTGCATTTACAGTGCTTAAAGGGCAAACACTCAAAATTAAACATCTAGGGAGAGAAATGAAGACCCTCCAAGAGCAAGTCGGGTCATTATAAGAGGAAGTTGGGTCATTAAAACATCGGGTCCAAAATTTAACAGAACTAAATGCCTCAATGCAAAAGGACCTTGATGCAGTCACATCTCATTTGACGAAGGTACTAAACCATTTCTTTTTAAATTTGAAAAAATTATATGTTTTTAAAGATTGATTCTAAATACGCTTGTCGACCGATAATTTACATTATCGTCCGACAACTTACATTATCGGCCGCTAACTTACATTATCGGCCGCTAACTTATATTATCGGTCGATAATGTAAATTATCGACCGATAACTTATATTATCGGTCGATAAATCGGTCGCTAATTTGATCCCAAATAAAATTTATTTTTTTTAAATTATGATAATTTTTAATATATTTTGTAATTATGCAGGATAATATTCTTTCGTCTGTTTTATTTGAGACCTTCGTTCCCCTTGCTCAGCCTACAACTTTTAAACCCACTGCTCCTCCACCAAGCCGTCAATCCACTGCCACCTTTGGCCCAAAACCCATTGCTCTCCAACCTACCCATCAATCCACTGCCTCCAAAACTTATTCCCCTAAACCCTCTGGCCAAAAACCCACTACTCCCCAACCTACCCATCAATCCACTGCCCCCAAAACTTCTTCCCCTAAACCATCTGGCCCAAAACCCACTGCTCCCCAACCTACCCATCAGTCAACTGCCCCCAAAACTTCTTCCCCTAAACCCTCTGACCCTAAACCCACTGCTCCTCAACCAAGCCAAAAACCTACTACTCCTCGACGTACCCATCAAATCACGGCCCCCAAAACTTCTGCAGCTCCTCCACCTCCTACTAAACAACCATTGGTAGAAGTTGGTGATGAGGGTGCTCCTCTTATCCAGCATTCTCACGAGTCACAGCTGGCATCCCTTAAATCAATTTTTGTTAAACCATCAACTAGAAAAAGTAAAGCCTAGGGATATGACTTGCGTGCTCGGAGGAAGAGAAAGACTCCGACAAGTAAAGTCGTTATAAAAAAACTAAGATTGGATCTGGAGGGGGAGGAGGAGGATGAACTAAAATCGATGGAGCATAAATGTATGCTCAGTTTTTGGAACCGGTCGGAGGGAGAGGATAATGTGATCATCAATACTGTCATGGGTGTTGACATCACAGTTGGTTTTTTAAAGGTTCTCAAAGGACGTTCGTGGCTTGACAATGAAGTCATCGACGCATACTCGAGAGTCTTTAAAGTTATCAATAATCAAACGTTCACGACAAATGCCAAAAAAAGCTGGTTCGCTTCTGCATCCGCCTTGATAAGGTTTCAACTATTTATTGTTTCGTTTGTTTCATTTTTTTATTTTTTCATTCACACTTCTTTTAATTTATTTACTTACTACATAATTCTATTTCAGACTATGTTTATAGCGGACGAGAAAAAATATGAAAAATTTATCGATAATGAAGGTCTAGCCGTACTTAGCGACTTCGATAAATCGCAGGCCTACTGTGATGAGTGGAAGGTTCGTAATAATGTAAAGCCGCTTGAACCACTACTCACAAATGATACACGCGAAATTCACGTGGTAGATTGTGGAACAGTATATTTTTTAATAAATACTACACTTCGTTTTATTTAACGTTAACGGCTTTTAAATAAAATAAAATTAATTATTTAAAATTCCGTTTTCATTTTTATGCAGATTTATCTTCCGATGCATAGCCAAAAACATAGCCACTCGGCGTTGTTTCATTAGTTGATCATGAAATTAAATTAATAGATCCAGCAAATCGAGAGTGCTCAAAGAGGTTCGAAGAGCATAAAGGGTGTCTATTGCATCACCTTTCGCGTCTTCTTTACGCTATCGGTTTAAAGTCAGCTTTTGATCAATAGTGAAAGGTATCGACGTTCAACAGTGTCATTCTACCGATCCAAACCAACGATTGGGACTGCGGTGTATATGTTTTGAAATATATGGAATACTTCTCCCAACGATGGAATATTGATTTCGAAGAAAAATAAATACAATAATTTAGAGTAGAAATCGGGGGTTTAATGTACACGTTTGGAAAGAAGAGTTAAACTACTTTATTTCATATCTTTGTAAAATTTTAAAAATTATTTTTGTATATAGATTTTTGTAACAATAACAACTTGTGTAATTTTCGTTGTATCAATTTATCCAAATTGTCTAACAATTCTTTATAAACATCATAAAAAGACTTGTATTTGATCTTCAGATTTTACAAGTTGTGCCGATTTCACAATGCTCACTGACTTAAGTTATCAACCGATGACTTAAGTCATCGGCCGATAGATAATAAATGGTCACCTTGTGACATGGCCGCCATTAAGTTATCGGCAGCTGATTGTTCGCTAAAAATTAGCTTATGATACTAAGGCCATGTTCTCAAAAGTCTATTTAGATGATGAATGATGATTAATGGTCTCCTTCATCTGATCCAAAGCAGTTTATTTTGAATCTTGAAATGTGGCTCAAAGAAATCTGTCAAGTAATATAAGTTAATTTCACGTGGGTTTATTAACAATACAGTCCACTTGTGCTCCATGTGGCACTCAAATTCTAACAAATTTACACGAGCGACAGTTATTACCGTATTTATTATAATTTATACATCGCAGTGGTCAAACTTCACCTTTAGATCTTATTCTATGTTTCTTCGGACGGCCGTCTTAACGTATTTTGTGCGAAGGTAAAACTTGAATGTCGTCTCTTTGCGAAGTCCATTGGCGCTTGTTAACGGTCGGGATAAAGTGTTCTTTGTGAGTTTTCCTAAATAAGTTACTGGTAAACCAGTGCTCACAAAATTGGGAGATCTCTCTGTCTCTGTTTCGGTGCGATAATGCAGTGATCGCATGTGAACATGGTAATCCAAGAATAGCCCGTCTACAAGTACATGTTGGCTTATCTAGATCGACAATGTGAGTGTATTCACCATGTTTAACTTGAAATATATCGCGACCATAAGGTATAATATTTTTTCGACGGGCCCATCCTGAAATTCGTGTTATGTGTTTTTTGGCCATCAGTGTTAACCGTCTGTCATTTTATTTCCTTCCTCCTGATGGCGAAGATAAAATTCAACTACCTTTGTGTGAATAGTTTCTAACATGCTAACGATCGGTTCTTCCCTTGCTATTTTCAACACACTATTTATGCTTTCAGCTATATTAGTTGTCAACATATCATAACGCCTCCCTTAAAAATAAGCACGCGCCCAGAAATGATCACTAATTTCTTTAATCAATTGTACATTCCAGGGAGGCGTCGTCTTCGATTTTTCGCATAATTCTTTTAAATTTTGCTTCCGAAAATACACGGGCAGCAACCTAGAAAAGCAGTTTAGAGATTGTATCCTTATATGTATCAAACAGATTTAGAGCTAGGTGTCGGATACAGTAGCTGTGAAAGGCGTTAGGAAAAACTTTTTCCATAGCTTCCATCAAACCTTTCTGTCTGTCTGATATCAATATAAGCTTCTCTTCAAAGTCATCGATTATACGTCTCCCTAATAGATTAAGGAACCATGTCCAATAATCTTTATTTTCTTTCGATATAATGCCGAACGCTATAGGGAATAAATGTCTATTCTCGTCTATCCCCGTAGCTATTAACAACACTCCATTATATCGTCCACGCAAATGCGTTCCATCTGCCGATATTATTCTTCGTAAAGTATTACGGAAGCTTCGAATGCAAGGTCCGAATGCCACGAAGAATCTCTGAAATGCATTATCAGGCTCGAGACATAATTCGGTCTGTACGTCTGGATCGACTCACTGTAATTCGATGACATATAATGGTAACATCTTAAATTGCTTCTTCCAGCTGTCTCGGATGTCATTCAATGTCATTTCTTTTCCTCTCCATGCTTTCCAGTAACCTACTGTTATACCGTATTTTTTTTCAATATAAAAAATTATTGAAGCAGGAGTCTCGTCAAAGCCCTTTGATAGTTTATCTCTCACGAATGAAGCTATCCACGATGTCGTACATGGCGATGTTCGCTTCCGAAAACTGGCATTCCGAACGTATGTTTCGGGTGGAAAGTTTTCACAGCAAATGTGTCCACACCTACTAATTTCGATGTATGTATTCACCAAGAAGTAGTGTTTCACACGCTTGATTGTTCTTCTTTGGGCACACATCGTCGGATTATCTGAATAGAGCAGAATTTAAACAAGTGTGGTTTATCCCAGAAGTAGTGTTTCACTTGGGAGAAGAACAAAATTTTATCATTTTTACCCCACTGCAATGGGATTTGACCCGTAACCAGGTAATTGACAATGTTTGCATACCAAGGAGTTCAATTTAGAGCCGCACGGATAACCATCAATTACTCATCGGGAAAGGTATCTCGAATAAGTTCTGCAAAAGATGTTGTTTCAGGAAGTATACGAGACAAGTGGTCTGCAACCACATTTTCAACTCCCTTTTTGTCTCGTATCTCAAAATTGAATTCTTGCAGCAATAGAATCCATCTGATCAGTCTTGGCTTTGTATCCTTCTTTGCCAATAAGTACTTAAGTGCTGAATGATCAGAAAAAACTACGATCTTGGACCCGAGCAAGTATGACTGAAACTTGTCCAACGCATAAACTACAGCCAATAATTTTTTCTCTGTGGTGGTGTAGTTTATTTGTCGATCAAGATTTTTACTTGCATAGTAAATTATATGAGGTAATTTATCTACTCTTTGGCCTAAAACCGGCTCCAATTTCATAATCGATCGCCGCATTAGTTCAAAGGGAAGCGAGTAATCCGGAGGTTGAATTATGGGAGCATTGGATAACAGTTCTCTTACTTTCAAAAATGCCTTCATGCAATCATCATCAAAGATGAAAGGAACATCCTTCCCAAGCAAGGTACATAATGGTTTAGCCACCTTGCTAAAATCTTTGATAAATCTTTTGTAAAATCCCGCATGTCCCAAAAATGATCGGATTTGTCGAACACTCCTTGGTGGTGGCAAATTAACAATTAAGTCGACTTTTGCCTTGTCGACTTTAATTCCTTTCTTGGAAACGATATGCCTTAACACAATTCCCTGTTGAACCATAAAATGACTCTTTTTCCAGCTTAAAACAAGATTAGATTCTACACAACGTTGTAATACCTGTGTCAAATGGTTCAGACACATTTCAAAGGTCCTCCCAAAAACCGAGAAGTCGTCCATGAATACTTCGATAAATTTGTCAACCATATCCGAGAATATTGCTAACATACAACATTGAAAAGTGGCTGGCGCATTACAAAGTCCGAAAGGCATCCTTCGATATGCAAAGGTTCCATAAGGGCAAGTAAACGTTGTCTTTTCTTGGTCTGATGGAAATACAGACATTTGATTGTATCCCGAGTAACCATCAAGAAAACAATAATATTCTTGTCCTGCCAACTTTTCTAGAATCTGATCAATAAATGGCAGGGGAAAATGGTCCTTTCTCGTGGCAGTGTTCAATTTCTGATAATCGATACATACACGCCATCCAGTGGTCTCACGTGTAGGCACCAATTCCCCCTCGGTGGTCTCCTTCACTGTTATTCCCGATTTCTTTGGAACAATCTGAATTAGACTTACCCATTCACTATCTGAAATTGCATAAATGATTCCTGCATCAAGTAATTTGATAATCTCTTTCAAAACAACTTCTTTCATGTTGGGATTTCTTTGTGCCTTTCTTGACGGTGTGCTACCTTCTTCAAGGTGGATCTTGTGCATACACACCGACGGATCTATCTCTTTTAGATCGGCTAATGTCCATCCGATTGCTCTTTTGTAGTCCTTGAGTACTCCAATCAGTTCTCCTTCTTGCTTTTTTGACAAAGTTGCAGAGATTATCACCGGAAGTGTTTCAGATGGTCCCAGGAAAACATACTTAAGTGAATCAGGTAACTGTTTCAACTCAAGATTTGGTGGTTGCTCAATTGAAGGCATCAATTTGGGTTTTTCCACCACGGGTAATGGTTCAATCCGTGCCTTCCATGGCTTCTTCTCCTGAGACATTGAGATGGTGTTCATTTCCTCGAAATTTTGCTCAACACTTCCTCCCTCATCATAGATTGCCAACAAGGCGATTTCAAATTCCTCCTTAGTGAGCATCGAGGGAAGCGCTTCTTCAACCACTTCATCAACCTGATCAATATAAAAGCAATCAACCTCTTCTTCATTGGAAAAATGGTTCATAGCATTGAACACATTCAATCTCACTTTCATATTTCCAAAGGAGACATCCATCACTCCTGTACAATAGTTAATACAGGCATTTGCAGTAGCAAGGAAGGGACGTCCAAGGATAATGGGGATTTGGTTTTTTGATTTGACTTGTTGTTCCATATCCAAAACAATAAAGTCCACAGGAAAGACAAATTTATCGATTCCTACCAAGACGTCCTCGATGATACCCCTAGGTCGTCTTTCAGACCTATCTGCTAATTGAAGTGTTATCGCAGTCGGTTGTAATTCACCCAGGCCTAATTTTTCGTACACCGAGAATGGGATCGAGTTCACACTTGCTCCCAGATCTAAGAGTGCTCTTTCAATTGTTTGTCCACCAATAACACATGCAACAGTTGGGACTCCAGGGTCCTTAAGCTTTGGTGGCGCATTCAACTTCAGGATGGAACTAACTTGATTAGTCAGGAACACTTTCTTGGACACATGTGTAAGTGTCTTCCTCTTTCGGGTGCATAAGTCCTTGAAGAACTTGGCGTACGCAGGAACTTGGTTAATGGCATCGAGCAAAGGAAGATTAATCTTTACTTGCTTAAACGTTTCGAGAATATCGTCCATTTTTGAAGACCCTTCCCCAATCTGGATGGAGGTGTAAGGCACTCAGGGAATGGTGCCTTAGGTGTATGGGGATTTATTTCCATTGCTGGATCCACTTCAAGTTCCTGTCGAACATTTTTGGGATTTTCGTTCTTCTTCTCTTTCTCTGGTTCTTCTTCCTTTTCAGCTTTTTTTTTCTATTTCTTCAGCTTTAGATGGAATTTCAACTTGGTTGTCGACCACTCGACCACTTCTCAAGACCGTTACAGCCTTCAGCTGATGGCTGGTTGATGGCCCTTCACTAGATGGTGCGTGGCCTCGCGGGTTGGTTATAGGTTGGCTAGGAAGCCTTCCCTCTTCTCTTTGACTCATTTGGTTAGCCAATTGACCGATCTGATCTTGCATTTTAGCCATGGACTGCTGGTACGCGTGCATAGTTTGTTGTTGAGCTTGCAGAGTTTGCATCAATTTTTCTTCAAAATCAGAATTCCTTGAACTTGAAGCATTGGTTTGGTTGAAATTCTGATGTGGACGATGCTCAGAATTTGGGTGCTAATAATTTAAATTTTGTTGGAAATTCGAATTTCGTTGGAAGTTAGAATTCTGGTGTGGATGAAGACCTTGTTGTCCACTTGATGTATTTGCTTTATACTGCTGGTTTCCTTGTCCAGTTTGACTTGATCCTCCCCACCCTAGGTTAGGATGGTTTTTCCACTCAGGATTGTAGGTGTTTGAATAAGGATTCCTATCTTGCCGTTGATATGACTGAGTCACATTAACTTGCTCCTGGGGGTTTGATTCTTCGGGAAAAATCATCAGAGTGGTTGGACACTCGTTAGATGTGTGACCTTGATTCTCACAAACTGCACAAACAGTAGGGGCATTGAGGGTTTTAGCTTGCTGAGTTGCGGCAAACAACATATTCATTTGTTTTGACAACATATCCACTTTTGTTGACAACTCAAAGGTATTGTTGTTAACGTCAAACAACCCCTCTTTTGTTAACACATGAGACTTTGTTGATAAATCAAGGTTAACACGTCCCAAAATTTCGCTTTGCATTGAGGTTTGACTCTACCTTTCGAATAGAGTCCAAATTTCGTCATGCTCTTTTATGGAATAGAATCCTCCACACGATGCATTGACCATATGTCTTTCTTCTGGGATCAGTCCATTGTAAAAACTCTGAACTCGTTGTCATCTTGAAATATGATGATTAGGGCAGCTTCTAAGCAATTCCTTAAAACGCTCCCAACATTCGTGAAATGTTTCAGCAGGTTGCTGAGCATAAACCAGAATTTTCTGACGTAACTCGTTGGTTTTACTCATGGGAAAATATTTCTTTAAAAATTCACGTTGCAACTCAGTCCAACTCGTGATGGATCTTGGTTCTAACGAATTAAACCACGATCTCGCCTTATCTCGCAAAGAGAAAGGAAAAAAGTCGCAATTTTGCTATTTCGTCAGTCACATTATGAACTCTAAACATTTTGCATACCCCAACGAATTCGGTCAGATGAGCATACGGATTCTCATTACTCAATCCGTTAAAGATGGGCAACATTTGAATAATTGCCGATTTGAATTCAAAGTGATTCCCTGGAATGGGAGCATGAACGATACTATCTTGATCCTCGTAAGGACCAGGATCATAGTATTGTTCCAACGTTCGGGGGCCTTCTGGTGGTTCATGATGGCTTTCACCATTATTGTTGTTGTGCACATTCCTTTCTCCTTTTCTTTGTCTTTGATCAGCCATAACTTCGGAGTTATTACGCTGGATCTGATTGCTCTTTCGATTTGTTTTACAAGCTCGCTCGATTTCTCGATCCAACGGTTGAAGAGTTGGGCGATGAGATCGGGTAAAGCTCATACACCAATGAACCAAAACAAAATAGACTCAAAATGCAACAGTTCAAAATTAATCGATTGATTTTTTTTTTGACAATCAATCGATTGAAACAGAGTGGGAAAAAATCAAATAATTCAATAGATTGAATTCCTAAAATCAATAGATTGATTTTATCAATTCAATAGATTGAATTTCCAAATTCAATCGATTGAACTCCCAAAATCAATAGATTGAATTCTGAAAATCAATGGATTGAATATATCAATTAAATCAATTGAGAATGGGAACAACCAATAATTTCAATCGATTGAGATAAAAGTACTCAATCGATTGAACTTATAAGTTCAATTAATTGATAGGATATTCAAATGCAAAAATCTGACTGACAAGCACAGTCAATTGATTGAATTTGAGAAGTCAATCGATTGACTAACAAACAGTGATGTATTTTATATTTCCACTAGAAATTTTGCAATCAACTCGAAACCGAAAAAGCTGGGGGTTTTTTTTTTTTTAATAATTTTTTTTTTATATATATATAAAAAAAATGAAACAGAGAAATGTGCACAGTTGAAAATCGATCGATTGATTTTTACAAATCAATCAATTGATTAGCAACAAAGAATTTAATGAGATGTAATCTCCGCTTCTCAGTCAATCGATTGAATATGAAAAATCAATCGGTTGACTGGCAACTACATAATAAACATCACCTTAAAAAAAATAATAAAATTTCGTCGCATTCCCTGGCAGCGGCGCCAAAAACTTGGTCGGTTTTAAAGTGTACCCTTGCAAGTGCACAAGTTCGATTGTAGCACGGCGAAATTAAGGGTGTCGAACCCACAGGGAAGCGCAAAATTAGATTAATTTTAAAGAGATTTCAAAGACCCAAGGAAGTACCAAGGGTGAGAGATTTTATTGTCAAGATTTACCACTACACAATGCAATAATCAAAAGAACTAAATCAAGCTATGCACGGATGAACTATGATTAAGAAATTAACAATGATGAAATGATCAAGGAGTTTGCTAACCCTAAATTTATAACTTTTCTACAATTAACCACACAATTTCATGTTAAATCATTTTACCATCATTTAACTACAAGAAAAACGAATCGATGAAAATGCAATTATTGATTTGGCATACCCTATCCGAACACTATGACGCATCCAAACACAGCATGCATCATGCGAAAGGCATAGCGTATCTCAAATTTGAAATCACAACCGTAAGAATCAATCGCACGGCATCCTATATCGATCTACAAGATCGATCTAGGTGGAATAATTCGTTTATTATCGCCGATCACATGGTCGACGGCTATAAACGAGTATTCGATGATAACACAATGAAGCACACACTAAAAATCGTACGATTCAATAATTCTAACAAGAAATTATAAGCTTAAAAGTAAGTTAGTTACTCATCTAGGGGTCGCTTTCTCCTTGAACGTGGGGTTTAGCTGCTCATCCTTGATCCACACGCACAATGTAAATCGAAGGCCATCACAAAAATTGCTCTTTTATTTATCAACCGCTTGATCTTTTTGGAGAAGATCACAACCTTACACAGCTTTTATCTAAATACAAAACTAAAAATATCCAAGATGAAATTGCTAAGGTCCTAAGAAAATCTACCGAGCAAAAGACACCCCGGAATCCTAAACATCCTGTTGTTTAAATAGGGCCTCGGGCTAGAATTATTCCATATCCGAATCAATAGATTGAATTTTGAAATCAATCGATTGAATTTTGAATTCAATCAATTGAATTCAAAATTCGAATTTTGGTGGCTCATTTGCATTCCGAAAATCAATCTATTGAATTCCAAATTCAATCTATTGATTTTTGGAAATCAATCTATTGATTCTTTTGGCAGCTTTTTAAACTCAATCGATTGAGTTTCAAATCTCAATCGATTGAGCTGGGCATGTGACATATTTAACTCTCGAAACTGTGGCTAGACCAATCAGTCTTTTTCACGGATTTCAGTGCTTCCGCTGGCTCCATGGTCCAAAGTTCATATAGTCCCTTAATTTTGTTCACTTAAGCTCTTTCAACATCCCACGGTCCATAACACCTGAAACCACTAAAACTATACAGCAGCCGTTAGAATGCCTTCATTGGATAGCTAAATGTTAGTATTTAGGGTGTGAAATATAGTCATATTTCAGCACAGATCACCTCTATGCTTACCAAGTGATGAGGATACATCACCAACCCACTCCACCTTGATGCTGCAGAATCAAGGAGAAGAAGGGCAGGCCTCAAAACATAGAACACATTGGTAGCACACTCTTCAACCTCGTCACCACCAACTCAAACCATCCTAGGCCTGCGCAGACTTCAGAAGCGAAGTGGGTGTCCTCCTATCCAACTCGTTCTACTTAGTTTACATTCGAAAAGTTATGTTTAAATTGTTATTATTAAGAAAAATCATGATATGCTTATAAAAAATAATAATAATATATATATGTATAAACATGTACTCGGTGCACTAAACTAGTCAATATACAATGCCCATCCTCTCTTGACCTTAGGTGTGAAGCGAGTATTGGGCCCCTCATTTGTTAGATAAACTAGGAACAGAAATTCAAAAATGATGAAATGGGCAAGAGAAATGGACTCGAGGCACGTAATCGTTGTCTTTAAAACGCTATTCGCTCCCTACTCGAATAAATCTTCGAGTTTGCAAAAGGATTCCAGCGAGACATTTCCAGGATATAACGAGCCCAATCTCTTGGATGCGATCCGTTACTTTGCAACAGTAGAGGATCGCCCCTGAAAACTCAATCCGTTGGAGTACCACCAAAAGAAGAAAGCAAGAGGAATTCTCAAGTTATATGCAAGAAATCCAATGGATTTCAGAGTATCCAAATCTGTGTCCTAAGGCCTCCTTATATAGAAGTTTCAATATGACTGTTGGGCCAACAGTCGTATTTTGGATGGCTCAGATCTTTCAAAGATCTCAACTGCTTCATGTAACGACTGTATGAAAGGTTGCAACTTTTCGAATTCAAATTCGAACGGTTGCAAACTTTTATAAGCGGTTATAAAACGGTCGGGTCCAACGATCAACATTTGACCAATCCGTTTGGGCCAATAGAATCGAATTGACCCACTGATTAGTGGCCCATTAGGCCCGATCGGACTCATGAATAATCTGACCGTTTGATCTGCCTAGTCAAAAAATCAAACCTCTCCTTACGACGATGCGCACTTGCGAAGTGCAAAGTGCGTGCGCGCCTAAAGCGCCAATGCGCCTAAACGCTTAATCGCTAGGCACACTCTTCTTATTGTCAAACAATACTAGAAGGTGAAAGGTTCTATATATAGCCTAAGCACTTTTTATTTTTACCAATGTGGGACTATTAATTTACATATAAAACTTGAGAATTTCTATTGCCTAAAACCCAACCCCAAACTAAGAAATCAAATAAAGTTTTATTTTCTTTAAATTATTAAAATATTTATTATATTAATAATAAATAAAATAATCCCCCATAAATTTAAAATTAAATAAAGACACTGTACCGAAAATATGTGCATACCATGAAGGTACTTTTTGAGTTTGAATCTTCACTTAGTGTAAACTTATCAAAGTCTTATCAGGGTGCACAGAGACCATAGTCTTGAACTGAAGACCCTATATGACATGACCGGATAAATAACACACACATATTTTCTTAAGATCGAGTTTTTTTATAAAGCTAGCACTATTATGGCCTTGTGCTTATACCTTGGTGTCATGAATAATTTTTGAGAAAAACCATAATCTCATAAGAAGCGGTCGCACCTCCACATTCACATAGGTAAGTATGCCGAATGTATTTCTGTAATCAAACACATTAACTCAAAATATTACAAACTTATTAAGAGTGAATACTCATCCTTCTCTTTTTCATTATAGATTCCAAGCACTTGACATCTGTCTTGGGATGGACATTTTAACAAAGTTAAAGTGCTTCTAATCATCACTCTTATGTCGTACTCTTCCATTGAACTCAAGGATTTGTTATACAAATATTAAGTTAAATTTCTGATATAAGTGATCAACTATATGGTTTTAGTCTTATCCTGATAGATATTTTCTTTACCAATTCTCTAGAAAGTCATTTGGTAAATGAATCAGCCAAATTATTATTGGTCTGAATTAAGTCTATCCCAATTACTCCATCCTTGAGTAATTCTCTAACATAACGGTGTCGTAGATCAATATGTTTATTCTTACCATTATAAACATTATTGTAGGCTTTTGCTCTCGTAGCCTCACTATCATAATTTATTGTAATAGGTGACATAGGCTTTGGCCACAAAGGAATTTCCAAGAGTAAATTCCGAAGCCATTCCGCCTCTTTGTCACATGCCGTTAAGGTAATAAACTCAGATTTCATTGTGGAATGAGTAATACATGTTTGCTTTTTAGATCCCCATGAGATCGCAGCACCACCGAGAGTGAATACCCATCCACTCGTTGCCTTGGATTCATCTGAATCTGAATTTCAACTTGCATCACTGTATCCTTCTAAAACATTAGGAAAACTAGAATAATGTAATCCATAATGTACACTTTCTTTTAAATATCTAAATACATGAGATATAGCGTTCCAATGATCATGACATGGATTACTAGTATATCTACTTAATTTTTCAACTACATATGCTAAGTCAGGTCTAGTACAGTGCATTTCATACATCAAACTACCGATTACTCTAGCATATTCTAACTGATTTACAGATCTACCCTTATTGTAAACAAGTTTGCTGTTAGGATCATATGGTGTAGATGCAAGTTTACCATCTAAATGATTATATTTCTTGAGAATTTTTTCTATGTAATGAGACTTGGTTAAAATTAGCTTATTATCATTTCTTACTATTTTGATTCCTAAGATGACATCAACATTACCCATATCTTTCATATCAAAATTGGAAGAGAAAAGATTTGGCATCCATTATACTATCTAAATCAGTACCAAATATTAGCATATTATCTACATATAAACATATGATAACTCTCTTATTTACAGAAAATTTATTATAAATACATTTATCAGGTTCACTAATTTTGAAACCGTTAGAAACAATAACACTTTCAAATTTTTCATGCTATTGTTTAGGAGTTTTCTTTAAACCATAAAGAGATTTAATTAATTTACAAACTTTATGCTCATGTCCGGTCATTACAAAACCTTCAGGTTGCTTCATATAAACTTCTTCTAATTCACCATTTAAGAATGCAGTTTTACATCCATTTGATGAATTTGTAAATGATAAATAGAAACAAGTGCTATTAAGATCCTAATAGTTAAAATTCTGGCTACCGGTGCATAAGTATCAAAAAAGTCAAACCTTCCTTTTGTCTAAATCCTTTTGCCACCAATCGGGCCTTAAACTTATCTATAATTCCATCAGCTTTAAGTTTTCATTTAAAAATTCATTTACAACCTATAGGTTTAGATCCTTCGGGAAGATCAACTAGTTTTCATGTTTTATTACCCATTATAGATTCTATTTCATCATTTATTACTTCTTTCCAAAAGGCAGCATCTTGCGATTTCATAGTCTCATTAAATGTTAAAGGATCATTTTCGATATAAAAAGAAAATATAGTTTCCTTTACTTGTTCTTATCTTGTTCTCTCTACTACAAACATATAAAAATCTGAACCAAAAGATTTTTCTTTTCGCACTCTTTTACTTTTCCTGAGATCTGTATTTTCTATATTTTCAGAATTTATAATTAATTTTTCTTTATCATAATTTTCATTAATTTTAGGAATAGAAGAAAAATAATGCTCATAAAATTCAGCATCTCTAGATTCAATTATACTGTTTGGATCAATTGCACCTTTAGATTCAGTTACCAAAAATCTGTAGGCTTTACTGGTTAATGAGTATCCAATAAATACGCATTTAATGGCTCTAGTACCTAATTTGGGTCTTTTAAGATTTGGTAATCTAACCAGTGCTCGACACCTCCACACTTTGAGGTATTTAAGATTTGATTTTCTTGTCTTCCATAACTCATAGAGAGTTACTAGAACTCTTCCGTGGCACTCTATTTAAAAGATGACAAGCAGTGAGAAGTGCTTCACCCCACAAGTTTAAATTTAAATCAGAATTTAAAAGCATAGCATTTACCATTTCTATTAAAGTTCAATTTTTTCTTTCTGCTGTACCATTTTGTTCAGGAGTGTAAGGTGCAATCGTAAGATGTACAACCCCCATATTTTCACAAAATTTACTAAAATTATTTGAAGTATATTCTCCTCCTCTATTAGATTTTAAAGTTTTATTTTTAAAATTTAATTGATTTTCAACTTCTTCTTTATAAGCTTTAAAATTTTCTAAAGTCTAATCTTTATGTTTTAGCAAATAAACATAACTATATTTAGTTAAAATACTATTTAAATCACAAATATTAGTATGAATGAGTTCTAAAATTTGAGATTTTCTTTCTACTTTATTGAAAGGTTTTCTAGTGATTTTAGTTTGAACAAAAATTCTATATTTTTTATGAATATTTTTCTCGCATCTAGGAATTAATCCTAATTCTATTATAGAGTTTAAACGATTAACATTCACATGCCCTAATCTATCGTGCCATAATGAAAGAGAATCAATAATATAAACGGAAGAAGGTATTTCATTGATTACATTCAATTTGAACATCTCATTACAGACATATCATTTCCTCAAAAATCCACCACCCTTAGTAATTACAATTTTATCCGATTCAAAGACTAACTTGAAACCATGTTTATTGAGTAAACTGGTCGAAATCAGATTCTTATGAATCTCAGGAACATACAGTACATCGGTCAAAGTAAGGGTCTTATCAGAGGTCAATTTGAGATTGATTTTCCCTGAACCCTTAACCTTTGCAGTTGAAGCGTTCCCCATGAAGAGCTCTTGTCCGTTTGTGTCCTCCACATAGTTGGCGAAGAAAGATTGACAGTTACATTCATGTCTAGTGGCACCAGAATCGATCCACCAGTCTTTTTCGCTTTCAACCATGTTAATTTCGAAAATCATGGCTACAAATTTTTCTTCAGTCACATTCGCTTGAGATTCTTTCTCCCTTTTCAGAAGTCTGCAATCTTTTTTGAAGTGATCAGATTTACCACAGTGATAATAACTGCCCTTTTTCTTCTGGCCCTGATGACCTTGGCTCTTATTTTTCTTGTTAGCCTTATTAAAATTGAAATTGTCATTTCGCTTTTCATGTGATTTGGACGTACCAACCTCCACTATATGAGCCTTTGAAGTTAATTGAGATTGCTCATCTTTCTTGTCGCGAACATGAAGTTCATCTTCGATTCGAAGATGGTGGCATAACTCTTTAAACGAAAGTTTTTTCTTTTTATGTTTGAGAGTGTTTCTGCAGTCCTTCCATGAGGTAGGCAATTTATGGATAATTGCATGATTGTGAAAAATGGGATCCATTTTTATGCCCTCTTGATTAATTTGATTGATAATATACTGAATCTCATGAACTTGATCGAGAATTGGTTTATTATCAATCATTTTAAAATCTAAATACTGACTTACAATGAAACTTTTTGTACTGGCATCTTCTGTTTTGTACTTTGTCTCCAGCGCCTTCCAAAGTTTCATTGCAGACGACATGCTCTGGTACACATCGAAGAGTGAATTTGCTAGCATATTGAGAATGTGTCATTTACAGATATAATCATCTTGCTCCCATTTCTAACGATTACGAACTTTGGCAAGAGATTCTCCTTCAGAATCTTCAGGCTCCGCGGGTTTTGGAGTGGTTAGGACATAAGCAACTTTCAAGGTCGTCAATACGAAATGTATCTTTTGTTGCCATCTTCTGAAGTTATTGCTGTCGAATCGATCCAATTTGACGAAGTCGTGAGTTATCACTTTCAGATTTAAAGCAATTATAAAACAGAATAGCGTTTTAAAATTGTTAGATAAACTAGGAATAGAAATCCGAAAATGATGAAATGGGCATGAGAATTGGACTTGAGGCACATAATCGTTGTCTTTAAAATGTTATTTGCTCCTTACTTGAGTAAATCTTCGAGTTTACAAAAGGGTTTCAGTGAGACGTTTCCAGGATACAACGAGTCCAATCTCTTGAATGCGATCCGTTACTTTGCAACAGTAGAAGATCGCCCCAGAAAACTCAATCCGTTGGAGTGCCACAAAAAGAACAAAGCAAGAGGAATTCTCAAGTTATATGCAAGGAATCCGATGGATTTCAGAGTATCTAAATCTGTGTCCTAAGACCTCCTTATATAGAAGTTTCAATACGACTGTTGGGCCAACAATCGTATTTTGGATGGCTAAGATCTTTCAAAGATCTCAACCGCTTCATCCAACGACTGTATGAAAGGTTGCAACTTTTCGAATTCAAATTTAAACGGTTGCAAACCTTTATAAGCGGTTATGAAACAGTTGGGTCCAACGGTCAACATTTGACTAATCCGTTTGGCCCAATAGAACTGAATTGACCTATTGATTAGTGGCCCATTAGGCCCGACCCGACCCATGAATAATCTGACCATTGGATCTGTCTGGTCAAAAAATCAAACCTCTCCTTGTGATGATGCGCACGTGCGAAGTACAAAGTGCGTGCGCGCCTAAAGCGTCAATGCGCCTAAATGTCAATCGCCACGCACACACGCGTGCCCATGCGCGAACACGGCGGCTCGCCGCTAGACACATTCTTCTCTTCTTATTGTCAAACAATAATAGAAGGTGAAATATTTTATATATAGCCTAAGCACTTTTCATTTTTATCATTGTGGGACTATTAATTTACATATAAAACTTGAGAATATCTATTGCCTAGAACCCAACCCAAAATTAAGAAATCAAATAAAGTTTTATTTTTTAAAAATTATTAAAATATTTATTATATTAATAATAAATATAACATCATTTAGCAGGTGATAATTTTTCATTTATAAATATATAAGTGTAGTAGATGTGTTTATATACAAGATTAAATAAATGGATCACATTCGTCTAACACCAAATCCATAGACATTTCTAATTTTATTTATTATAAATCAGTCCTTATGTTTATATGTAAATATATATTTGTGCATATGTTGTATTATCATATGTATCTAGTGCAAGTGTGTTTAACACATTGAACTAACCCCAAATTTCACTTCTTGTTAAGACTTTTCTCACCATTCCTACAGCCCACGTCAATACTAAAACCCAACCATTTAAATACTTAACAACCATACTGTTCATGCGTTCTTATTGATCTTATATATAAACTCTATCCAACATACGTTTCTTATGATTTTCCCACAGCCTTAGCCTTAGACCCTCTATTTTTATATAAATAGTTAGAGTCTTTTAGTTAATTTCAATCAAGGTTTGAAGCCTTTTATGCAAATTGGGTCTAACCTATTTTTCAAAATAATATGGGTTGTGAGCCTTACCAAACCCAATATGCTAAAAGCCTTCATTCATTCGTTTTTGACAATGACTCACTCTTATCATATCAATGGGCCAATGGTCATTTTTACTTATGTGTAGGTTTTAAGCCATACAGTTGTCCAAATGGATTAAGACCTACTTTCTTAAATAGGCGAGGCTCGAGACCTGTTCTACTCAATCCCCATAGGTTGAATATATCTTGTTTACACAAGAACCATAAACTCCTTATTAAATATGATGTGAGCCTAAGACTTTTAGTTAAATCGGCCCATGACCCTAACTCATTATTGACATGAGTTGGGCATTCCTTATATTGTGAGTTGGGTCAAAGGACACCTTATCTCTACGTAAACAAGCTCTGCCCCTATTAGTCATTTGCATGCCCATGGGTCTCGACCCTCTTAATTTATCCATATGCATGAATTAAAGGCTCTTTAGTAAGTTTAGAAAGGACCCAAAGCACACCTCATTTTAAAATACTTGGGTCTCATGCTCCTTTAGTATTTTTATATGATAAGCGAAATCTTCGTAACCCATGTGCGACCCATATGTGATTTGCTCCACTTGTGATACATGTAAAACTCACATGTCACATATAAGTTCTGTGTCACAAGCCAAAAAATTAGACTTTTAGGATATTTTCGTGTGAATTGGGGTACGATCCGAACACAAAAGGTTTATAATTATTGAATATTATAGTTACCCAAAACTTTAAATCATTGCAAAATAAATGGGTTCGCCCATGTGGGCTTTTTCCTATCCATGGACCTTTAATGGACCTATATACTCTAAGTAGCCAAACGCACATTTTTGAGAAACCATTGATCAAATATTTAGGATGGACCCAACCCACCTTCAGGGTCTTAGTAGACTCATTAGATGCGTCATCTATCCATGCTCCGAGACATACGAATATCGATGGTCGTATGATAATACAATTTTGAGCAAAATCCTAAACCATTTAGTTAATGGTCTAAATGATCAAACTAATTGTAACAATCATAGAGTATCTAAGCATCTATTACACTTACGACATCAGCAGGATGAGATTATTCTAAACTCAATCATGTTCACCTTAAAATGTGTGTATCGAAGATCCTACAGTCTATAAGTGATTCAATTATACATAGACTAAATTTTATCGAAATTACTTAAATGACTACTTCATTTTCATTAGATCAATCTAATGAGAATAATCTATCATTATATTGTGACACACATTATAGCGTCACGTATCAATTTACATGTTACCTCTTTAACTCACTATTTCCTTTAACGGTAAGTTGAGTATCCCTAAGAGACTTTAAATTACTTGTTTGTCTGATTAAGACCTTAGGTCTCTATCTAATGTCATGGGTCAAAGTTTGACTTATGTTGTAACTTATAATTGACATGTGATTAGTTTAATGACCATTTTCTTCTTATTTTACTTGTTTGATTTTTATGCGACTTACAAATATGATAAATTCTTTTATGATTAGGCTTCAATTATTTAAATATGTTACTGGAGTTATATAGGATATATATTTCATTAAGTATTTTTATCGCCACAACATTACATTCATATCATAGAATACGATAGGGCTATTATGTGATAGGATAGAGTAATAGGATACGACACTCAATCTTTAAGCCCTCGTCATTGTGGGATTCTTTTTATGGTTACATGAAACTTTGAATATAGGCATTTATGTACCGAAGTAACACCTCTATGTGAGTATACGCTGTCACACGAAGTACGTTCATGTTGCTAAGAAACTCATCCCTCAGAAGGCGTGATTTATGAAGCTTATCTCTGTATGGCTTATTTTAATTTAAGAATCTAATAAGTATACGAACATTATATATGACAAAAAGGTGAAGACTTAAGCCCATGCTAATAATGAAATCGGGGCAGAGACCTAAGTCTAGAACCGAACAATGATATGATAAAACATGTTGTGGAGGTCAGCTGAACACAAATTAATTTCTATATGTGTCATACTTTACGAGCCACCATAAGGGTATAACGTCTGCAGCTAAGATGGGCCTTAAGGATAATATGTTAAACTTGTCTCGATCTAAGGGAACACTTGGGGTTTCAACTTAAGGGAACATATTGTACTGATGCACGCAACCCCATTGGGCTGGGTGGTAATTTTAGATACGATATAATATAAAGGTTAGGTGATTATCTATACGTGGACCTCACGTGATAGACACGAGCAACGACTCTGACACAGTTCATTTATACAAGAATATATGAAGCGATGTACGTTGTGTAGGCGTATGGAGCTAAGATAAGACTTAAGATATGCCATATAAGTTAAGTTGACAAGATAAACAAGAAAACTGATAAACATCATATGCACTGAAATCCATTATGTCCTTTCAACATTTTTGTTATGAAATATTTATGAGAACTTTTATTAAGTTGTTTATATGATATTGCAAATGATTCACTTTTATTCACGAGGTTGTACCAGCGATTACATAGGTAGATTATGGTGGATCAATTGTGCAACCTACTAAATTTACGTGACCGAGTAAACTCATCTCATAAAAACTAACAGTTGCAGGTGAGGATATGAACTACTTTGCCCCTGAGAACTTTGATGTCATATTAAATGATACAACGTATGAGAGCGAGTACGTTAAGGACATTTGGTTAAGGGCATGGATACTGTTGTTTATTATATATACTAAGAGCTTACTTGCTTAATTTCCTATATGTTACTTAGGAGAGCTACATTTCTAATTGAGTTGGCTTTTCGTATATATTGTGTTATTCATATATATTTTTTTCTTTTAGATGTATGGCTAGGGTGCTACAATCATTATTAGTTTATTTCTCCGTTTATCTTATGTACATATTTACGTTAAAGGTGATCACGCATCTTAAGGTCATACTTTAATAGTGTTTATGAGATAGTATATATATCTGTTTATCGCCTTAACAAACTTGCGGTGTCATAACACAAAATTTTAAGCTCTCGAGATAGGGTAAAATTTTAAGTTATGACCCGACAAGTCAAGTTTATATACGGGACCAGTAAAATTGCCATCTTGGTCAACGAATCATAAATTTACAAAGGGAATGCTACTAACCCTACCCATATAATGAATAATCCCATGTTGACTGTCAATGAAAATTATTTTTTATTCCAATCTTTCATACAACTAATCTGATCACGGGCATATCATCATACCGATCAACGTCCGATTTCATGTAACATATATTCTAAAAAAAGGTGTGACAGCACGGATTTTGATACCCCGAAGCTCGTGCCATCGGCACGATCCTCTAGGCTGTGCCCCATAAGCCTGCACGAAACATTTGGTATAACCAAGCAACAGTTCAAAATAATTACATAAGAACTAAACTAAACTAAATCTCCAATTCTATAAAGTACAGTCAAAATATGGGCTCAAAAGACAGTTCTAATCTCGTGACACTGCATAAACAAAGAACTAACCCGAATCATCGGTGACGAAACAACCATCACCCTAGATGGTTCGCCAAAAGATTATCTCTCTATATTATATTATTTTATATAAAAATATGCTGTACATACCAAGCCGTATAATTTCTCTCTCAAAACTGAATCAAAATACGTAGGAGTCCTCTAGAAGAACTCCTCAGGAGGGGGCTTTGATCGCCCGTGCACATAATCAAACCTCCCGGATCAACGACTCAAGCAAAGAGCGAGCAAAATACCATATAAAGGTGAGCTACATCATAGCTCAATAGGGAAACAACTGAATGAACATATAAATCAATCTTTCTCACATATATTTCATTACATTTAGAAGCATAATTTATGAATAAAATTAGTTGGAAAACAGTTTAAGTTACTGAAAATATGAATTGAATGCATCGCTTACTCTACATATGTTTACTTGTTTTCAACTTGTTCACAAAAGACAAAGATCGGTCCCAAAAACTTAAATCATAACTTAAATAATCCTCGATGCATTATAGCCTCGAGCCCCGATGAAATACCGACCATCGTTGTCTAATCAGACTATTTTTCATTCATGTAAATACTACCCAGGTTCCTTCCTCATAGGCGACGAAGTATAAAACTCACATACATCCTCGATGCCATCTTTGATGTCTGCTTGGCGTCTGCGGTCACCGGACATTCTCGAGTCGATCCAAACCTTAAACCAATGTGCAACTATATATAGTTATTCACCGTCTGATTGTGCTAAACATAGTGTTTTAGGCCCGATTAATTCTCATTTAATTAACTTCACATTACTCGGATGTTCACGAATTTTCATATATCCCTGGGATGCAATCAACTCATATACTTCACTTAGATGCCCTTTTTACATTCACTCTCTCTTGGGATGTCACATACTCATAATATACTCATTTCCCTACTTAATGTTCACACACACACTTAAATTTCATGTGTTCAATTACTTTTCGAGCAGAACATGCGCATCTCTATCCTCTCAACGCATAACTACTCATTTCCATATAGCTACATACATGCTCTTGCAATAAAGTATATGTTCAAGGTATTCCTTACCTCACGTGTATGAATTCCCAAGCCTTAAGGTCCATTATGGTTCCTCATGCTCGCATTCAAATGTTTAACCTAAATTACATTATATCATAAGCAAAGCATCAAGAACGATGCATAAAAGAAGATACAAGACCCTCCCAGAACTCCAAAATAAAAAATAAAACTCAATAAGAAACTGCCAAAATCGATTAATCAATCTCCATATCGATTAATTGAAAATTTCAAATTGATTAATCGATCATAAATCGATTAATGAAAATTCTAAAATCGATTAATCGATCTATAAATTGATCAATCGGTTTTCTCAGACTCCTCATTTTTCAGCCACTGGGAGTGCACAGACGATCAATCGATTTCAAATCGATTAATCAAATCAAAAAATCGATTAATTGAATTCATTTCGATTAGTTGATTTCGGGCATCAGTGCCCAGATCTACCTCTGTTCAAAATCGATTGATTGATTTTTAAAATCGATTAATCGATTTTGACAGGAACTCGATTCTTTTCGGGCATTTAATCCAACCTTCTTCTCCTTTAATTTTCCTTTCTTTTATACATCTTTAGTTCACCATTTAACAATAAATTAATGCACAACATTATACACATTGCATCTAAAAAAATCTCACCTTAAATCAGTCTCATGATTGACTCAAGGGCTAGGGTTCTTAACTCCGACTCCAACAAGTTCACCCATGCGTTATTGTCGTAATTAAAGACTCACATGCTCCTTAAATTCGCCATCCTCTAGCATTTACTCCTTCCTCCTCACTCTCTCTCTCAGTTCATAAATCCTTAACCACCTACCAAACCAAAGAGAAGTAACTTCTCTTCATCCATTAAACTATTTAACTCAATCCATATATACGGTACTAAGCACACACACCTATAACAAGTGCATGTAACTTCATAGTAACTTCTAACCCACACTCACAAGCACATTCATATCAAACCTAAACTAACTTAAGTCATCAAGTTGACTTTCTTTTAGTCCAACTTATGACTAGTTGGACACATATTGAGGACACGGTTCAAAACCCAAATTTCGGGAGTGTTACAAAAAGTGACCTAAAGATAACGGAGACACATATAATGCTCACATATCACTTTTTGTGCTATATGCTAATGAAATAAAAAATTGACTATACGATGAAATTTACATGATCTCGAGACATCTCAATCTTCCGATTCAAACTAGTCAACGGTACTTGATGGGGGACTATTCATTATTTGGCTGGGGTTAGAAGCAGGCTAGCAGCCCCTGTAAATGAGGGAGAGGCAGGGCATGCCTATATAAAATAACTGAGACACAAAGAAGGCGTCTCAAATCTGACTAGAAATCTCGAAAACCGCGTGGGCTGCAATGTGTTCTGCGATCTGTTGTGAGATCCTCATAGCCATTTTGCTACCTCCTTTGGGGGTCTGCCTGCGCCATGGCTGTTGCAGCGTACGGCCGCTTTTTTTTAAAAAAATAAAATAAAATAAATTTATTTAGTTACTTATGGATCTTTCATCTTCTCTAGTTTTTTCAACATATAATTTATTTTATTATTTAATTCTAATTTCAGGTGGAGTTCTGGATATGCTTGCTGTTGACGATTCTAGGTTACCTTCCCGGGATCATCTATGCAGTCTACGCGATCTTGTCCGTAGATCGCGATCCCGATGACCCTCGTCCCTATTATTATTATTGGCAGCCGGCCAATGCTTAGTTCTGGTTTGTTTTTTTTGAATGTGTTAGTTGTAATAGAATCTGATCAAGTATTTGGTTTTCAGTCGTTTGGACTTTGGATTGAGAATGAAAAAAAAGTACTAATAATAATAATAATAATAATAATAATAATAATAATTCTGTTTGGTAGCTTGGTCGAATTGCATATTTGCATTAGAAAGAGTTGTTTATTAGATCTATCACTGTAAAATGTAAATGCATACATATGTGGAGTGTTTTGGTCCATCCATGTGGCAGGCCACCGCGTGTAAGAAAAAAAGCTCGGAAATGGCCTCTGATTAGATGACCCTCTGATAAAAACTCGAGGAGAAAAGAAGAGATAGAGAGTTTAAAAGGAATGGGAGGAGGAGAATGAGTTTTGTTACGTGATATAGGTGCTTAACATACTAGGTTCTCTCTTCGAGGGAGAACAACCTCCAACTTTCGTGGGAAAGCTTTTAATTTGATGGGTTCCTTACACATCTTCTATTCTGCTATAAATAAACCACCTCCTTATAATTACTGATCATCTTACCTTTGGAGAATCAAATAGGGAAAGCTATTCAAAAATTCAAATTTTAAATCTAGCAAATTGTAACAAATATTAAATTCAAACTTAAAAGGACTCGTTTGAATGTCAGAATTCCAATGCTGTATTAAGGTCCTCTAATGTGTTAGGAGTTGTAACTCTAATACAACTACACGGTCAAATTTTTTACTTTTAAGGGGTTGTGTGATTGACATGTTTTGTAACTGTAATACGGAATTAAAGCCCAGATGTTTTTAATGGCACAAACCTGTTTGTTGGTAAGTCATGTATCATAAGTGAACCTAAGATGTGCGCCGGTTGTTGGTAAGTCATGTATCATAAGTGAATGCTTCTGGAATCGCTCAGTGTTAACTCATAGTCACAACTTTGAATCACACATAATTAACGTACGATTCTAAGCTCAGAGGCACACAAAATCCACCCACAATTCTAAGTACCATGAGCTCTGAACGATGGACACCGATCTCCATCCCGAAAAACACCATGAACTCTAAATCGTGAAGATGGCATCCAACTTACTATAGAATCCTTGAGTTGTCTTAAAATGACTTTCAATCAAAATTTTGTAATCAAACTAGTTTGCAGCCCAAGATTGCACAATAAAAAGGATCCCTAGTGAGAAGCTATGAAAGCTGAATCTAAAAACATAAAAACCAAAGCTGAAATCAACCTTAATCACATCTGAATTGGCCATGAAAATAATCCAGTGACAATCATGAATTTCACAAATTAGAACTTCGAATCACAGGAAAAGTCACAATCTAGGACTATGAATCATACATGGAAACGATCTCAATCTGAAGCTTCGCATAAGAACAAACCCACCCGGAAACTGACCTAAACTAAAGCTGCGAATTGAATCAACTCAATAATATAGATTGCAGAAGCATAACTGAAATCCTCCTTCAATCTTTGTATAATCTTTCGATCATACAAAGACTCTGAAGCATTAAAAATTTATGACTGTTGGTGTGAAGCGCTTTGTTGAAGGATGTAAACCTCATCATCATGCAGAAAGAAAAACCAAATCTTTACCATGTAACTTTCGTTATTCCATAGAACATCAAGCTTGAGGAAAATCTTCATAAGTAGCTGCATAGAGCTGAAGGAAACTAGGGCTTTTCGCTTGGGAAAAATCTCTCGGATCATGGATTGGATTATGGTGTTGTGCGGTTTTGTGAGGAGTGGAGTTTGGAGCTTAGATGTGGAAGGGATGAAGTGGGTGGTAATGTGGAGGAAAGACACTATTAATGGAGGCTCTTGCGAATTTTATTATTTTTTGTTGTCGTAGAGGTGTGAGGAAGCGTGAAGGATGCCATTTACGGAGATAATGAAGAAGGTGAAGTGTTGGGGGTGGTGTTGTTGATGTCGGTGTGCGTTCTCGAGTTTATTGAAGAGAGGTTGTGGCCTCAACTACTTTGCCGGTGTATCCGTTGCAAAAGAAAATAGGCTTTTGAAAATGAGAGGAGTAAAGAGAAAGAAGAAAAGAGCATTTAAAGCCTGATAAAGTAGGTTTGTTGGGGATAATCTGTAATGAAGGAGTACGGTGGTCGAGCCTTGTACTCAATTCTTCGTTGTAATATGAAAGGTGGATAATGCGTTAAGCCCTTTTGCCATCAAACATAAATTCACGGTTAGTGACACGTGTAAAGGGACTTAATGCGTTATCTCTGCCCTTGGCGTACAATCATATGTGTCAAAATAGATCTAATCCTATCTAAAGCCATTTTGGAATACAAATGATTTCTGCTAAACATAACCACGCAACCCATGTATGTGTTGCACATCATGATCCCAACAACGTTGGAAATTAGGAAATTGTTCGTGAAGCTTATGCCATTTTTCCCATGTGGCATATCCTTTGGATGCATGCCAACCCATTGAACATGCACTTCAGTGATTGCACGATTACGCCTTGTAATCATCCAACAACCAAGGATTGCTGTAGGTTGTGCCTTAATAATATCATCATTTGTGACAATGGAAAAGAATTGGAAATCATATTTTGTTACCCAAGTATTTTCTTTAGGCAGGAAACATGCAAAGTTGGGTTTAATAATCATCATCATCATAGCCTTTTTCCATCTATTAGCGGTCGATTTTGCGAGTTCTATTTCTCCACTCGTTTCTGATTAGCTCTAAGCTCTCTGTGACTTCACAATCCGTCATATCACCTCTGACGACTTTCATCCAGGTCTTCACTGTTCTTCCTCTTCTCCTACGTCCTTGTGCTTGTAGAGTCTCAACCCTTCATACAGGGCATGTTTGTGACCTTCGATGAACATATGTCCAATCCACCTCAAGCCACACTCAATAAATTTTTCCTTTATAGGTGTCACTCTCAAATTTTCTCTTATGTATTTATTTCGTATTTTATACGGAAAAACGTAATTTTTTGTCCGTATGGTATGATAAAGACCATAGAAATGAGGGAACAACTTAAGTGGGTTGCACATCACATGGAGGGGTTGTTGATATAGTTAGACGCATAAGAAAACCATATCTCCAACTTTGACAATCAATGCGATGTTTTGTCTGCCCGTTCCTTGATGAGTCACGTGAAGTTGCTCCATTTGTATACAAAGGGTCTGATAATGAGCACGTAACTCGAGGTCCATTTGATGGACCTTAGTGGTACTAGGCAGATACCTGAGAAGTGTTGTTTGTGGATGTCCATGCACCGCCCCATATGGTGTTATTTTTGTCGATTTGTGAAATGGTATGTTGTACTACAACTCGGCCCAAGGCAACTAATATATCAAATGCTTTGGTTGGTGGCAAGTGAAGCATCGAAGGTATGTTTCAAGGAAACGGTTAACAACCTTTTTTTGCCCATTGGTTTGGGGATGGTACGTTGAACTCATTTTCAGTTGAGTTCCCTAAAGTCAGAATAACTCTCGCCAAAAGCGGCTAATAATGTTGCATCCTTATCGCTGACAATCGAAATCGGTATTCCATGAAGTTTACATAGTTGATGAATCTTTGCGCCACAGTGGAAGCAGAGTAAAGATGGGACATGGCATGAAATGTGCATGTTTTGATAACGGTCCACAATAACCATAATGATACTCTTAACTTGTGAGTTTGGCAAGCAATCAATAAAGTCCATGGAAACTTTCGTCCACACCCGATCCGGAATGAGTAGGTTGGAGACTTGGTGAAGCTACAATTTCATGTTTATTTCTTTGACAAGTATCATACTTGGTGACAAAAAATTTATATCGTGGCCCATGCCATTCCAATGGAAAACTCCTTTTACCCTCTTATAATTCTTTAGAAACCCAAAGTGATCAGCCTTGGGGGACGCAGAAAGCTCCTATATAATATCATGTCGTCGTGGAGATGACGAATTGAGCACTAACCGACCTTTGTAACACAAGAGTCAAGAGTTGCAGGAATAGTCCAATGCGATATTGGTTTGATGTTGCGCCCGTGAATGATGGCTTTAAGCGAGAATCCTGCTCACATTTCTTGCTCATTAACCCATTCGGCCTAAGGTGATGAGATCTCCGATATGCTTGAAACAGTGGACTCATTTGTAAGATTGTTGTCTTCATATTGGCGGGACCAGGCATTCATAACCGCATTTTGGTCCCTTTCGGTATATGATCTCATAATCGTTCTCAAGTAGTTTAGACACCTGCATTTGCTGTGCCAAAGAAATTACTCGTTGATCCATAAATGTTGCAAACTCTGGTGATTTGCGGATCTTGAAATGACGTCCTAGGAGATAGGGATGCCATTTGAAAACAACAAAAAAGGATGGCAAACATCTCCTTTTCATATGTTGAGAGCCCAATATTTCGTCCAATCAGAGCCTTGCTAGTGAATGCAAATTGGTGACCTCCTTGCATTAGGATGCCACCAATTCCAGTTCCTGAAGTGTCGGTTTTGACGACGAAGGTGTTTGTGAAGTCTGGCAAGGCTAAGATAGATGCACTAATCCGGTCAAAGCAATGACTTGAATTAGGAAGTAGGACCTTTAACACCCTTATTGAAAAGAACTAGATTCTTAGATTTGTACTACGAAGGCGCTCAATGCATAAAAAACAACAGTATAAAACCAACCAAGAGATTCCAAAAAGAAGAAACGCCAAACTATAGGGACACAAAACCTCCAAAGACAAAGGAAACTTACTAAATCAAACTTGCAACTTTCTCTCAAATCAATTGGAGCTTGGCTCGATGATCTTGCCAATTTCTGTTGGAGTGCTAATGGTAGAGCTATCTTCATTTCTTTCGTAAACCTCTCATTCTCTCTCTATGCGTCTATCAATTGGAAGAGGTTGACGGGGAATTCAGATCCGCATGTTTGGACCGTGACCGAGCCAATCGAAGAAAATCAGCAAGGAAGAAATGGACCCATAAATGGGCTTTCAAACGGCCCATGAAGAAATCAGAATCAGACATAAAGGAGAATGTCGTAACGAGCCCTCGCTCGAGCGATCACTTAAACTCACTTGAACGGGCCCTCGCGCGAGCGGTTATAATCCTCGCTCAAGCGAGCTTCAGTGACGGGATTTTATGGAAACTTTCTTTTTTTGTGTTTTATTAATATTAGAACTCTTTTATTGCAAATTTTATTTTTGGTGGTTTATATATAGAGGCTTAGTAAAGACTTTTAGTAAGTTTATGATTATTGAATGAAAGAGAGTTGCTTTTGTGCAAACCCTAGAGAGGTTGTGAAGAGTTTTCAACCGAGGGAGTGAGCAATCGTTTCTCGTGCGACTTGGTGCGAAGCTGACGTACAGCCGTGGTGTGAAGCTTCGAAAAATCCTTGTTGTGAAGCCTTGGAATCTATCCTTTTATTTTGTCTTTTCTCAAGCTATTATTGTCAGGTATTATCCTTCTTTAATTCCGTTGATAAAAACCCAAAATCCCAAGTTTTTTCCCTTTTATCAAAATTATTTGAAGCCCTATTTCATTTAAAATCTCCGAGGAGTCAAGAGACGATATTGTGATTGTCGAATGATGCCCTAAACTAGAACGAATCTCGAGTTCCCTCATCGGAGCCGTTTTTCTAAATCGGGAAAATTTTACGCATGCGATGCTAAAATGGATTAATCTAATTGTTTTATTAATTTCATTGAATTAATTTTATGTGTTGCTTGATTTTGAATATTTCCGCTATTCAATTCATTCTAAAATTAATTCCAAATTTGCATATTAGGGTTTTAGACGTAAGAGGTTTTACCAAAAAAGAGAAAATTAGAGAGATAAGATTCTTAGTTTTGGGAAATTTATTTAAAATTCCTTTTTTTCCTTTTGTTACTTAATATATTCCCAAAATGCCCCTATCAATATAGACATTTGCACCTAACAGACTTCCTCTCAAGTATACTCCGAGAAGGTTTCTCGACTTTGTGGTCTTGCCCATACGAACTACTCAAAGAGAATTCATTTTGGACAAGCATCTACACATTTAATTCTTGTCCTTTGTCAAGTATAACCATCCATATCAAGTCAGTATGAATCTTTGTTTCAATAACTGAGTTTCTTAACACAATTTGTATCCCAAATCTGGATCCGAGAGAATTTTCATCCATAAGTTCCTCTTAGAGCACCCAACTAGGTCACCGGGATGTGCAACGCCTGCACATCATACGCACCAGTCAGTACGGATAAATCCCTGCAAGTGTCCAACAAGGGGTGGAATTCAAACTCAGAACCTCCGCTTCTTGAGGCGTGGTTCTGGCCACTGCACAAACCCCCTGTTTGTTTTTCGAGTCTGTATCACTGACCATATCTACATTGAATATATCTTAGGATCCATTTCACTGCTATCGAATGTTCTTTACCTAAATTTGTGAGAAATCTGCTTGCCTCAGCAACTGTATTTGCGATATCAGGCCTAGTGCATAGCATTGCATACATAAAAATTTCAATGGATTATGCATAAGGGATCTTTTCCATCTCTTTTCATTCTTTTTTCCTTTGAAGGACTCTACATTTTCTCAGCTTGAAGTGGCTTGCAAGTGGTGTGCTTGCTGGTTTTGGCATTTTTAATATCAAACAGCTCTAGAACCCTTTCAATGTATTCTCTTGTGATAACCATAATTTACCTTACTGTCATGGTAAATCTTCTTTTCAAGTATCTGTTGAGCTGGACCCAAATCTTTCATAGAAAAGATTCATGCAACTGTTTCTTCAATCTGCATATCATCCAAACAATGCATGAGAATGATAAATATGTCATTTGAGAAATTTTTAATATAAACATAATTGTTTGAATATAATCTACGATAGCCACGATGTTTCATGAAAGCATCAAATTTCTATTCCACTATTTAGGAGCTTGTTTCAACCCATGCAACCTCTTATTTAATTTTTATACCAAGTCTTCATTACCTTTTCTTCAAATCCCTTAGGTTTTGTATGTAGATTGTCTCCTTAAAATCTCCTTGAAGAAAAGGTATCTTTGCATCACTGTATTTCCAAGTTCATAATGGCAACAATTCCTAAAAGATGACACAAATTGAAGGCATCTTAACTACAGGTGAAAAAATCTCGTAAAAGTCAACATTTTCTTCTTTGACCAAACCTTTTACCAGAAGCCTTGCTGTGTACCTTATATTTTTCCTTTGGTCCTCCTTTTTCTCCTGAAAACAGATAGTTCTTGAGCAACTTCATATTTTTTGCTGGTGCTACCAAGTCATAGGTGTTATTCTCATGCAAAAATTTAATCTCCGCTGGCATAACCTTTCTCCATTTATCTATCTTTCTTTTTTTTGATATCCTGGGTATCCGGGCCTCTTAGAGCACCCGCCTAATCCCAGGGGCACATGTGCACGCCAAATTCAGCACATGCCGGGTCCAGCACAGGATATAAATCCCTAGGGTGGCCTCGGGAGGGGAGGGGATTCGAACTCTGGTCTCCTGCTTTTGAAAGCAGGTACCTGGCCAGCTCGCCTAACCTTTCTCCATTTATCTAAATTATTCTCTTCCTATGCTTTCTGACAACACCCAGGATCACCTCACCAGTAAACAAAACATATTCAGAAGAAGGATAAACTTTTGGTCTTGTCAGATCTTTCAATTGTAGGGTAGATGTGTTTTATTGAGAAGGCTGCTTTTGTTAGCCTATATGGTGTTCCTCATTCTCGTTCTGATGATGAGATCCATTTTTAGCATATGATGACTCTTGCCTTTGGTACCTGCTCATCATCATGGCATCCATGTGGAAATGATGTAGTAATCACTGGCTCTTGTAAACCCGCTATCTTCTATATTTCTACAGATTTCTCAATGATATCAAGTATTTCATCTTCATGAAAATAACATCTCTATTTTTTAAATTTACATTAAATATTGGCTGTTAAAAAAATACATCTGTACTTTTGACCATTCATTTATTAATGACCCACATTCTATGACCAAATTTCTCATCGGCATGTCCTAAGAATATGCATTTCATGGACTTGTTATCCGATTTAAAGCTATATTCATTAAGAACATGCACATATGTAGACAAGAATAAGACAAATCCTTTTCGGTCCATACCTTCTTTGGGACGCCACCTTCCAATACTACCGAGCTTGGAGGATGATCTATCGATTAAGTACCAAGATGTATTCATAGATTCTCTCCAAAAATACCTTGGTAGCCCTGAACTTGAAAGCATGCTAAGTATAATTACCAAGTCGGGGTTCAACAATAATTCGGCAAGGTTAAAATTTGGAAAAATCCAGTAAAATCCGAAAAGTTTGGGGAAATGTTTGGAGAAATATCGGAGAAAAAAATATATTAAAAATTTAAAAAAAAAAGAGGTTAGGAAATATTAAAACTTAAAAGTCCTGGTTTATGGAATTTTTTTTGAATTATTCTCAAATATTTAAAAATACACGAAATTTTCATAAGTTCGAGAATAATTCGTGATTAATTTGTAGAACCTTAAATTCGTGATTTTTTGAAATATTTGGACAATTTGGTGACTAACTCTTCCACAGTAGTCTTGTTCATCCTCTCGGCTGCTATATTCTGTTGAGGTGTAAGGAACAATTCTCTGGTGCCTTATTTCAAACTTAAAACAATAATCTTTCAATGAATTTGAGCAGAATTCACCACCATTGTCTGTCCTGAGACATTTCGAAGGTATCTTAGTTTCCCATTCAATGAAAACATAACAAAATTTTCAAATACATGTTTCTTTGATATCATTGCATAGACCCACACTTCATTAGAGAAATCATCTACAACAACAAAGTAGAGTGCTCCACCAAGAGTCTCTCTTTCATGGGCCACACATGTTAAGAGTGTACTAACTCTTGGATATTACTTTTCTTCCTTGAAGCGTTCCCTAAGAATGAAACTCTTCTTTGTTTGCTCATAATGTAGTGTTTGCTGATATCGAGGCTTGTATCTTGATGTCTGGTAAGAGATTCAAACTAGTTGAAGTGTCCACCCATTTCTGACTCATGACCAAGCCTCAAATTCCTCAAATCAGCTGGAGTTTCTTCATGAATAAAAAAAATGTTTTCATTGTGACGTTTAGCCTAGAAAAAGTAAAGATTGCCATGCTTTTGCCCCTTGGAAATTTTTTATGAACCCTTTAAGATTTTATGCTTTTACAAGAGTTGTCAAGTATCTTTCATTTGCAAGACTGCATATGAAATCAGATTTAACTGATGGTTTGGAATGTGCCTTACTTCCTTCAAAAGTAGTTTGCATCCACCATTAATTTCAATCAAAACATTTCCTATTCCAATTATATTGGATGTGCTTTTGTTACCCATGCAAATTGCGCTAAAGTTTCTAAATTTTTGGAAATAAAATTCATCTACTGGTAAGTGGCATGATGGGACGTACCCTAGTTAACAATACATTCCAAGGTGCTACATATAAGATGTAGTCTTTTGTGTGTTTTCACCTTCCCTACCACGTTTCGTCTTGATCTAGGATGACATCATCACCAGTGGAAACAACAAACAGTAGTCTGTATCATGGTATCAAAAGTCGGCCCATATCATTATGTATCAGTCTCATCGAGAACCGATACCACCCGATACAGGTATCGGGGTGGTATCGGTATCAGCCGATACTGACCAACACAACCAATTTTTTATATATAGTTTTTTTTTCAAAAAAAATAAAAATCGACTGATACAGTATCAGTTCAAGATGGACTGATACCCAATACTGATATTGAGTTTGATACCTTGGTCTGTATTTTCCATATGCCTTACCATGTTACTCTCGTATGAGTACCCAACTCTTCTTTTTTATATGTCCCAACAATGGTAGTATGCAATTCTTCCTCTTCTAAATTTTAACCTTCCCTTGGACTTTCCTTGTCCCTGATGGGATCTATTCATAAACTTGCCGCTCTCTTCTACTGACAATGCTTCCGACTAAGGAAAATCCATGGGGTTAGACGTTCTTTGGATCTATTCATTCAAGAATATACCTGTAACATAGGTAAAGGTTAACCCTCCTTTTGATTCAACATTACTAACTGTGGCTACTAGATTTTCCCAACAATCTGGCACGGATCGAAGGTGTAAAAGCGTGTAACTTCTCTTCTAAAGCCATCTTCATGGCTGATAATTATTCTAGATGTTCTCATTTCGTTTTTATTTTCAGAAATTATGCCCCCTTCCTTGAGATATAGGTTTAAACAAATTTCAAATAAAGAACCCTTGTCAACAATGGTTTTCCTTTCATATTTCAAAAGATTCTATCTGTCATCTACACTTTGGACGAAGGTTACCCGGTTCTTTACTGTCGGTAATGAACGGTGGACCAGTTCGGTTCGGTTCGCTGCTAGTCACTGAACCTGGCTGCTGCTTTGTTATTTTTTTAATTTGTGTAAAATCCAAAACATGCAAAGTAGAGGATTTGATCTACTGATCTTTCCTGGACGCTCACACACGTCCAACCACCACTCCTCTCCTAATTTTTTTGAAAGAAAGTATAATATATTTAGGTATATAATAAATCTTTGTATGTACCTCAAAACTCATCCTACCCCGAGCGAACCAGGTTCGCTCAGCTCTGACGAACCGCGAATCCGAATTTGAACTGAGCGAACCAGAGAACCAGCGAACCAGGTAATACTAGTTTGGTCAATGGTAGCGATGCCCTACTGATCTACTGTCTTCCAGTTTTCTTAAAACATATTTTTTAGGTTTTTATCTCGCCCTTCTATTGGTGTGTAAAGGTCTTTTAAATCATATAAAACTTCTATCTTGGGTTTCCAAGTAGAGTTTAAATGTGAGCTCCTTCTATGTATCATTTCTATGATCCCAGTCCAAATGCGAGGTCCCGTGTCACTTATTGGGAGCAAAAGCCTTAAGTTTCTCCCTTTTATGTATGATTTAAAATCCTTCTTAGCAAACAGCTATATTCTTAGAGTTAAGAGCTATAACAATGATAGCACCACCCCACAATAGAGATTCCGATAAGAAGAAACTTACCCCACAATAGAGACACAAGAATTTTGTGGAAATCTTCTAAAGATGGAGGTTAAAACTACATGGAAAGAGCACAAAAACCCACTAAGTAACCAAAGGACCAAAAGCAATCCTAGATGAGTTTCCCAACCGGGGCTCTTATGTCTTGGGTTTTATTACTTTGGGTAAAAACATAGGGAGATTAGGGTATACAATTAGATGGTTTTAGGTGAGTGGTTTTAGGGTTAGAGAGGTGGTATTAGAGTTAGGTTAGTGGGTTTAGGGCACCAGAGGTTTTTTCAAACCACATGAGAAAAGACAGAGTCTCTGCCACATGTCATTCTAATGACACAAAAGGGCTCTGTGGTTATTAAAACTGCAATACAGAAGAGAATTCTAGTCTCAGCCACATGTTGTCCATGTCAATTGTGCATCATATACATAAAGAAAATGTGTTTAACAATATTTAAAACAACCCTTCTCCCATCATTAATTTTGATGTAGGAATGCTAGTGTTAGCTTCTTGAGAGAGCATGGATGAAAACCTCTTAAGGTAATAATTGATCTTACTTTCATTGAGATGATTCATAGGTTGTGGAAATAGAAAATTGAGAGGTACACTGTTCTTAGTCTGATTTGAATTTTTTTTATTGACACGAAACAATATATGGGGAAATCTATCTTACACCAGTCGGTCTAATATAGCTTAGCTCATGCTGTTTTGAATTGGATTTGTTGGCATTTTCATGCTTTGTTAGATAAAACAGTATATGATCAGTCACGTAGTCGGGATTCGCGAATTCTTCGGAAAGTGTAAAAATTCGCAATTCAGGAAAAAATCGGCAAATTTTGGGAAAAAGTCGATAGAATTTGAGATTCGGGGATTGGTGACCCATGGATCAAAATATTGTCCGATACTGATACGTATCGGGTGATACGTATCGGTATCGGAGGTGGACGATATGGTACATTAAATGTACTGTATCACCCTTTTGTATAGCTAATACCGGACGATACATTCAATGTATAATGTATCGTCCGGTACGTACCGGTTTTTTGACCGGACGATATGTACCGGTTTTCCAGCATTTTACACCATGGATTGGTCGATGATCCATGAAATATTCTGCAAATTTTAAACATATAAAAGCAATAAATGCAAGAAGTACCAGAGGAAGGATGACGGTCAATTTCTTGTTCATCTTCTCTGTGTAACAAGTATATTTTATAAGGGTTTTAATTTTTAACTCTTGGTTTTGCTCTCCAAGTTCAATAGGCGAGTGGTGTGTTGAGCGCCAAAAATCTGATCATACATATCGCATTTTATTTGAGTTTATTGCATATTCGCGAATTTATTGTGAATTTTGCGATATTAAAAATATCGCAATAACTTTGATTTTTATTTATTTTAAAAGTTAACTTTATATGAATATCTCACAAATTTATTGCAATATTCTTTTTATTAAAAAAGGCAATATTTGTTACTGTGATCTGAACCATGAAGTTTCCATTAAGCTTAACTCTAATGGATACAAGACTTGGGTAAATTGTATTTGAGTTTTGTTATTTTCCAATGTCGGCATAATTTTGCTGGCCAACATGGGTCTTTTGGCTTAGCTAATCTCTATTGGGGTAAAAGAAATTTGCCATAGCAAGACCTTATCCATCTCCATTTGACCTCATTTGTTTAGGTTGCAGTGTGATATGACTGTGATTTGGTGACCAGAGGATTTGATCTGTCATTATAAGGAGTTGAAAGAATTTCCATGAAAAGGATTACATCCCAATGCATACAAGGGGTGCCATCCACATGATGAGGCATATGACCAGAGTGACTAAACATTTTATAACATGGCCTTAGGAGCAGATTGGCTTAGTGGGTGTGGGATTGAACTGGTAGAAAGTCAACTTTCAGATAAAATCTAGGTTGGCAGATGCCGATTTGCGTAGTGGGAGCAGACCTCTAACTGGAATATTCTATGAATGAAGCCAATTATCATCATCATCTCATCATCATCATCATCATCATCATAGCTTTATCCCTTCTATTTGGGGTCTGCTTTGCGAGTCCTATTTCTCCACTCATTTCTGATTAACGCTAAGCTCTCCGTAACTCTGCAATCCTTCATATCACTTCTCATGGCTTCCATTCAGGTCTTCATTGGTCTTCCTCTTCTCCTACCTCGTGCTTGTAGAGTCTCAACCCTCTCTCTTATGTACTCATTTCGTATTTTATCCTTTCTTGTTATTCCACACCTCCATCTTAGCACATGCATCTCAGCCACCTGTACTCTCTCTTCTTTGTCTCTTTTTTGTCGCCCAACATTCTGTGCATCATATAATATGGTAGGTCTAACCGCCGACTTATAAAAACTTCCCTTTCAATCATAAGGGAACTCTTGGGTTGCTTGCCTCCCTTTCATCTGCATATCTATAAGATAAAAACTCTTAAAGGAAGTCCAAATAGTGATATCTATTTATAGTACTTTATGAGCCATGCCTTTTATATTTGTTCACATGTTTTGCCATGATTTCGTTTGCAAATTTTCTAGGAGATTCCTTCACCAAAAGATGTCCATTACCAGATGAATCATCTTTATGCATGTGTGATCCCTTTGGAACTAAGAAGGTAAATCACGATGTGTTTGATGTGATTGGGATTCTTCTTAGGAGATCTACTGGTTTCAGGAATTAGATGATATATGGGGATAACAACATGTTCCCGATTGATGTAACTAAATGTTAGTGAATCATCATATGTGGAGTTGTTGGGACAAAAACTATGGCAGTTGTAAGGATGATCAATGTAAATAAATGGTAATAGGTGATGATCTGGGGAGTTGTTGGGATATAAACTTTGGCAGACTGACCATCTTACTCCATTGGATTGTCTGAGGTCCTCTATTAAATGTAAGATGGAGCTCTACCATCTAAGAATCACTTTACGACATCATCCGGTGATGGGCGGTGGTCCTATGTTTACTTGGGTGGGTTGGTGATTGTTGCAACATGGTCTGTTTACTGCAAAATTAACATGCACCTAACTCGAGGTTTTTGCGTTCCTTGGATGACTAAATACTTGTTTTGGTTTGGAATGCAGCATGGTATGATGGAATCCATTTTTGCTAACGTAGGTGTCATAGATTACCTTAGATACTTATTTTACGGTCCCACTTATACAGATTGCTAAATTATTCAGCCATATATCGAACAATGTAGGTTATTGTCTTTGGGGGTTTCCTTTTTTAGATTGCTCGTTTGGAGTGGAGGTGCATGTCGACAATTTGCACACTAGAGACACTAGAATGCCTGACATGGGTGGGATCATGGGGACACAGTAGAGCTCATGTGCTTTTGATAAGGGCTAGACAGCTGTAAATATTCCTGTTATCATCCCCTCAAAAAGGTGCGAACAAGTTAGGCGGTCAAGAAAATGAGGATCCATTAATCGTGGGGTAGTTTTCCTCTACAACAGCTTCTCTCTCAGCTGAGGAGACCCTTCACGAACACAGGGGTTCGTTGGGAGCCCAATCATTGTTGCCAATTTGGGAAGGGAGCAAAATCGAAACTATGACAAGATCCACACAGATTCGAAGGAAAATCAAAGACGTCCTAAATGAAATGAGAAATAGGTGATTTAATGAGAGACCTTATAATGAATTATTAAAATTGACTATTTGTTGTCAACTAGAGCATATTTGATCCATCATATCACCTTTTTTATCATAGATTAGAACAAATCTTACCCACTGACCTGGTTTTAAAAGTAAATGCCTCGACAAAAGGTGTGCACCTCGCCGCAATGCTCAAGGAAAAAGCCTCCAAGTGCAAAAAAGCTAAAATGCCCCCATGAAATTCCTCACATCACAGATCTCGATCCCCAGAATTTCCACACATCATAATAAGGTGTTGAACGACGTCTTTTTAGAATAAGGTATTTTAGGAACATCTCATCCAATTGGTATTCTTAAAATTCCTCCCACTAATAGTTGTCTATGGAACAACTTGGTTTGTTGTCCTTTATTTTACCTTTACTTTGAACAGCCGACTTCTACTTATTGCCAAAATCTGTCTTTGTGCTTTTCCCATGTTATAAAAGAATATTGTGTGGTCCCTTTACTTCTTTGTATTTGTTCTCACTCCCCATTCTGTAGATTACCCCTTGGAACTATAGAAATGTCTTTTGTATGTGTCCTGAGTTTCAAAATGCTGCCAACCTAGCTGTTCGCCTGAGTTGATGCTTAGCAACCTTGAAATCTTTTTAGTGAATCAATCACCATATTATTTCCTTGCCCCAATCCCCCACTTCTTCTTGGAAAACCATGGCTCTCAAATCTGAAGGGCCTTGGAAAGTTTTGAGGATCATCACCAGCAGTTGACACTACATTCAGTGAACCCAAGAGAATAGGATACACACATTTAACGTCAAGATATTGGTTCCTTGAACTGGCAATTTTTATTTTTATTTTTGAACTTTTTTTAAAGTACAATTTTAAAATTTAATATTTTGAGGATGCCATACGACATAAACAGCTCAGATGTGCACACTGGGAGGAGACCCCCTCAAAGGGCAAGAGTAGGCGTGTGGATTAGATCAACGACCTGTTGCTTCCACAAGGGAAGAGGAAACCAGTTGAACTAACGCTCAACCGGTCCTTGAACTGGCAATTTGTTTCTGTTTTTTGTTTTCTTGATAACATAGGGTGTCCCAAGCTTGCACGTGGACTAGTCCCTATGAGGTGCCATCACCATGCCACGAGTATTTTACGATTTATGCACCTTAGGTGGGACCTGTTTATCATAGAAGAGTCAGGTTTCGAACTCACGACATTGGGGTGCATTCCCAAACCGTCAACCATTGTGACAGACACCCTCATACCATTGGCGCAAATGATAGAATTTCTGAAAAATAGGAAGTCACTGAGACCACAGAGATTAATGATCTTATCACATCTCTAAAAAATTTATGGCTAAATCATTCCTTTTGGGAGTAATCTGGATTTCACTGCATTTTTCATTTGGGGAAAGATAGTAGCTAGATCAGTCCTTAGGGGAGAAAAGGAAAATATTAGAAGAGCCTACACTTCTGAATTAATGTTATGAAGATCTTATCCAACGAAGGGAGGATAGATCTGAGGTAAGAGCATAAAAAGTGCTCCCAAAATCTAGAGGTTTTAAATAAGAATAACCTTTTAAAAAAATAAAAATAAAATTTTAATGGCTTTTAAGGGGTATAATTAAGATCTATGTGCTGTTTTTAACATATATATATATATATATAAAATTAATTAATTAATTAAATTTTTTTTTTTTGAATGCCAAAAATTTCGGAGAAAAGATTTGCCAGAAAATGCATCTTCGTTGTAAGAAGGAAATTTATTTGGAAAAAGCTATATATTTGCTAACAATTGCACAATTTGAATAGCTCAATGATCCAATTTTCGGAGTCTGTGGTTCTAAGCCATGTTACTTAATAAGCTAAGTGCGAATCATGAATTATGATAAATCTGTGCATCTTATATAAAACCAATTGGCTAGGCTAAAATTTATCCATGTGGGACTAAACTTTAACAAGTACAACTAATAAGTTTTCAATTCAGCCCTATTCGTTATGACGAGTGAATTCACGGGTTGATGCTAACTATTTGTTTGAAAACAAAAATTTTAAAGCAAAGGGGAGATTTGAAGCTAAAACCTTTGATTTTTAAGTTTTATAGCTGACTGTTCATTTGCGTTTCTTTTTTCAAAAATCTAAATTTATATTATATCATTAATAAATACTTTTAAAACTCATCTACTCTTATCTCATTGAATCCTACTTGATAGTAGCGAATTGTGAACTCAAATTCAAACTGAGCAAGCCAAAGAACTAAGTAACTTTGGTTATGAGTAAGCTAAAGTCCTACTTATAAAGTAGGGATGAACACTGCAAACTTATTACTTTTGTTAAAACTACTAAAGGGCTGACTAAGAGACTAGCCTAGTTGTTACGCTCCCTTTAATGTGAGGGAGTAGGTTGTGGGTTCGATTCTTGTCCTTCATATTGTTTTCTACCCTGATCTTTACAAGTTGTGGGCTGGGTTCGTGCTGCTCCATCACGCTGCTCCCTAATTGTCACATGTGTATGCATGACTGTTCTTCGGTTCTCGAGGCTGTCTCAGTCGAATGACCGTATTTTAAAAAAGAAGAGACTAGCCATCTAAGGAAGCTGTCAACTCGGGTACCGATATCGGGTAGCGGTTCAAGGAGGATCGATATGAGTCGGTCAATACCAAGTTAACTTGGTGAAATTTAACAAAAATAAATAAGTTGGAACCGATATGTATCGGCTTTAAGTATCTGTTTGCCAAAAAAATGATAAATCGGCCTATTTTTAATACCTTGATCTACAGGCCTACACAATATGATATTACCCCTTATTCATTAGAGTCAAATACCAAGTAACATCAGTCATAGCCACTCATAATGAGTAGATTTTCTAATTTTATTTATTTATTTATTTTAAAATTTAAAATATTATTATTCTAAATTATGATATATGTTTTCATATTTTATTTACAAAGAATAATAATTTTATTATGGGCTCTTGACCAAATTGGGTAGGGCACATGATTTTAAATATCGTCAATATCCATGATATATTGGCCGACGGCTGCTATGTATCGAATGAGGCCCCTTCTGATATACTCTTAATTTTTGGTTGTGTTATTTTATTTTTATTATCTTAAAAATAAATAAAAGGTGCCTAATATCAACCTTACACTCGGCGGATACTCTCCTGACCATCATTTTAATACTAATTTGGTGTTTAAATGATCACACACCATTAATTGTTGAAGATATAGGTAATTCACACATCAAAGTGATAAAATCATATATTAAAGGGCAATGGGTCCAAATATCAAACTTTTTGAGCGATTTGAATCATCTAATATTACCAACCATTGTTTTTAGTTTGAATGGCTTAAAGTTTATCAACCGGATGGTTCATATCGACTTATAAGTGTGCCTTTTGGGGCTAAGATATGCTACAACAATGAACTGCTACTTGGACAATTTAAATTGGTCAACATATACGCCACTTGACATAATAATAAATCACACTTTAATGGTGTGAGATAAAAGTTACAAATTTAACGGTGCTAGATCATTTAAACACCACTCTGGTGTTTAAAGGTCGGCTGGGAGTTATTATCTCTTTTAAAAATAGTCACTTTGTCGTTCTTGAACGGTCATACTCTCTATAATATGTAAGGAACATCCAGGTTGTCTATGTTTTATAGCATCATAAAAAAAAATAGTACCTATTTGGGTAAATAATTTTCTAAAGTTATATCTCCTCTTTGATAAATTTTTTAGGTTGGATATAAAATTAGCATTATTTAAAAAGAGTAAGTAATTTGGCAAATAATTTTTTTTTTTTTATTATTATTATTATTATTATTATTATATTTTGAATTTTTAATAAAGATAACTGTCTCAATCAATAAGCATCAATTGACTGATTATTTGGGGATGCTACTACCCCCTTATTATATAGGATTTTTAAGAGAGTAAGGCTGTGAATGGCATAGCTCAGCTCTCTGTTAGCCCCAGTCACAACAGAGTTCACCTGCTTTAGTTGGTTCTCATTCTCTTTTCTAACTCTTTGCAAATGAGGATTTACTTGCTCTAACAACAACCTTCCTGCTCTTTACTAACTATTTTATCTTATCATACTCTATCGATGTGATGATCTTGTGAATAACTATCACAGTGTGTCCACATATATGCATCCAAATATCTTTTATTTTTTAATGGCTAGTATTGAAGATTTTTAATCGGATGATATACAATTGATTTATAGTCGTGATTATTTAACTAAGATGTATTTCAATCATGAACAATCACTTGGACTGTTTAGATTTATCTCAAATATTTGTCACATGATAAAAAAAATAAAGTATTTTTTAATAGTATAAAATTAATAATCTATTCTAATGGTGTAAGATTATTCAAATTTCACGTCATCTCGGCGAGACGTCTAGATGCGAGATTTCTCAGTCTCAAGTTGTCAGAGACAACTCAGAAATCCGAAATTTCAAATCATGTTTAAGAGAGAAAAAGGTCTCGTCAATAAAGTGTCTCGTGAAAGCTCCCACTAAAAAATCCTTTATAGTCTTAGTTAACTGCAGAGCTTCTAGCCTCCTGCGGGCCACATGCAATGGTCAAGTACAACCAAATTGAACCAGCTGATTCGAGTTCAACCGCATCTCCAGCCTTTGAAAATAAGAAAATCTTAATTTTTATAGGGTTCCAGTCAAGATTTTCCTATTTGCTAGATGTATGTTAACCCGAAATCCAATTCCACCTAAATGGATCTCACGACCTGACCATTGCCCTGCCACTGTTGGACCTCAGGACCTGCCGGGTATCTAAACTATGCCACGTGTAAATATAGTTTCTCTATGTCACAACACGTAGGTGCATTTTCCCCAATGATGTAGTTTCCCCGTGTTGTCGTCTTAAAGGAATAAAATATATCTTGTGGCAGAACTCTGATTTTTTAGCATAAAAAGAGCCCCGGGACATTAATACGCCCACGCGTGTATATATATATATATATATATATATATATATATATATCACGATCGGTTGAGCATGACGAAAATCGGCTGTAACGGCTACTTAAATAAAGTTAATAAGATTTCATTTAAAAAAATATATATATTTATATAAATTTGTCACCGTCAAAAGTATGATCAAAGTTAAAAAAATATAATACACCAAAATTTTGAAATACATTTTTATTTTTGACCCATCGAATGAAGAGTTAAAAAGTAAAAAAAATAAAATTTCTAATCACATTCCATGGAGTATGTGATTTGGCAGTTAGGCCCCCAAGTCATCTTGGGCTCTTAGACATATTAACCTCAAGACCTAAAAAATAGTAAGTGCGGAAGGAACTTTGTTTAAAAAGAGGCAAAGGACTATAAGTGCGTAAAGATTTCTTTACCTATATCATTAGTTGGCCATCATGTGGTGTTCGTTACAAAGGATGGGTGCAATGATAATTTAGACAAGATCGATTAGATTCCATTAAAAAAAATAATTATTTCACAACTTTAATTAAAAATGTGGTCAAAATTAATGAAAATCAAACCGAGGGCATAAAAGTTAAAAAAATAAAACTTTTATTTTTTAAATCATCTTTTACCCACCACACTTAGATGCATTGTCTCTAGGATTTAGTTACCCTGTGTCACATCTAAAAAGTTATCTTAGGATGCGTTTGGAAACAAACATTTGCATTTTGAGAATTTCAAATCTAAGCATTTCAAAAATCAGAATTTGAAATATTTGGATTTGCAAATATCTTATTTGGATGTTTAGTATTGTATTAGGATTTGGTTCAAAGATTTATAGATACTTTATTTGACTAATTTTTTTTATAAAAATAATTTATATTTCATTGGTTTCCTTCATTCTATGTAGGGGTGGAAGTTCGGTGAGTCGAACCAAAATCGAAAATTTCGGTTTCAGTGTCGGTTCACCGAAAATTAAACCAAAACTGAAATGTTTTGAGTTCGGTTACCAAACTTTCCACCCCCTAAATTGAAACAAAACTGATCTGTTTTCAAATTTTTTGAATATATATATATTTTTTTTCAATTTTTTATCTTAGGATCAATTTTTTTTATTATTGGAAATTGATTTATCTTGTTTGATAACATGAAAGTGTAATTACATAGGTGGAATAAAAATTTAATCACAGATAAAAATTTACAGAAAGTGTAAACCATGTTTGTAATTTCTCTTGTTTTATCAAATATCAAACTTTGATCACAGATAAAAATTTACAATACCAAAATATAAATAACACAGTAATAAGCATTATCTACTGTCAAGATACACTTCTCAAATTTTGATTGAAGTCAAAATTTGAATAAAAGTCAAATTTTGACTAAAAGTGAAACTTTCACTAATGAAAATGAGACAATATATTTTAAAGTTGTAAATTAAATAATAATAGATATTTTTAATTATAGGATTCTACTAATTATAATTTATAACTTTTTATAGAAAATCGAACTTTGATAAAAGTCAAACTTTGACCAAAAAAAAATTGCACTGATACGATATAAGTTTATGTAGTAGTAGACTCTATCTATAAGCATATTTTGAATTTGACTACAACTAAATTTTGCACAAAAGTCAAAGTTTGACAACTAAAAATGAGGCAATGTATTTTGAAGTTACAAATTAAACAATGATAGATATTTTTAATTATAGTAATCCACTAATTAAAATTTATAAGTTTTTTATAAAAAATCGAACTTTGACAAGAAGTTAAACTTTGACCAAGGAAAAATTATACTGATACGGTATAAATTTATGTAATAGACTCTTTGTATAAGCATGTTTTGAGTTTGACTGAAAATAAATAGTGTAAGAGTCAACGCTTGATCACAAGTCAAAGTTTGACTAAAGGTCAAACTATTGACTAATAAAATTGAGATTCTAGTATCACATTATAGATCAACATGGACGTATCATTTTTTTGTTATAAAATTATAAAAGTCAGTTTAATAAAAAATAAAATTTTAATTAAAAATTAAAATTTGACTTTAAAGTCAACCTTTGACCCTTGGTTGGGATGCCTCATACTCAATCCAATCAGATCAGTCAAGGTTAAAAATACTCGGCTCAGGCGGATCGAGTATCGGATCGAGTATCAGATCGAACCATACCTATGATGTACTGGATAACAACTTTTTATTCACAAATCATAGCTAATTATATGATGGTGTAAAATTTAGGTTTTCAAATGATGCTTAGGAGGTGTTATTTCCAATCCACCTTTTTACATATAGACATGAATTTCTAAATTTCAGTGAATTTACTCAAAAATATAAAACCAAACGGTAGATTTAAATTTAGGTGATCCAAATTCAAATATAGAAATTCAAATTCACGTTTCCAAACATAGCCTTAAAAGAACTTTGTTTGAAGAAAGAATAAAAAAATTAGTGATGTGAGGAGGGGCCAGAGCTTCTAGTGCTAATCTACTAAAGGCTATAATGAAGGGGCAAAATACAAAATAAGGGCCCTTGCTGAGCACCTAGGGATTTGCTATTTTGTGCTTCTAAAATTTGCTGTGGATATTGTGTTTTTGCTTTTTTTTTTTTCTACCTTAAAATCTGAGTTGTCCCATTCTATTGACTAATGAGTAAGAACAAATCATTTACCATTATAAAAAAAAAAAAAGAAAAAAAAGTCAATCTTTTGCCAAAAAAGAAGTAACAACGAATCTTTGGATTGGGACAATTCTGACTTGGTCTATTTTCGATTGACATTTTGAGTGGCGGAAGTCGAAGACCGATTATCTAGTACTAGGAAAAAAAAAAACAAGAAAAAAACACAAGTGATGAAAACAAAAAATGGAACTGAATCGAAACCGATCTTTTCTATTTTGGCCAGTTTCGCTTTCAGAATTGAAACAAAAACCCAAATCGAACCGGATAATTGTAATTTTGGTTTCGGATTGATTAATCAAATCTGCATTGCTTTTCAAACATGCATTAATCTCTATGGCCACCTCCGATTAGGAAATTCCAATGGACCTGATTCAACCTCACAAAATTGGCATATAAGGTGAGGAGTGCCCAAACCTCAAGGGATTATGTGAGCTGGTCAGGTACATGCTTCAAAAAGTAGAAGACCTAAGTTCGAATCTCCTCCCTCCCTTGAGGCCACCCTAGGGATTTATATCCTGTACTGACCCGATATGTGCTGAATTTGGGGTGCGTATATGCCCTTGGGATTAGGCCGGTGCTCTAAGAGGCCCGGATATCCAGGTTATTCAAAAAAAAAAAAAAAAGGATGATAAGTGCCCAAATTATATATAGCCTAAGACCTCTAACCCACAAGCAATGTGAGAATATTTTAAAACACCCCCGCACGTGTTGGCGGGATTGAGCCGAGCCAAATCACGTGAACCGGCTTGTAAGGTGAGGAGTGCCCATATTATATATAGCCCAAGACCTCCAAGCCCACATGCAATGTGGGACTATTCTAATATGCTCCTGCACGTGTTAGCGAGATTGAGCAAAGTCAAATCATGTGAACAATTGAATTGAGTGACATGAAGTGGAGAACTACAATGATAAAATTTCAACGGACCTAACTCAATCTCACAAAATCGGCTTGGAAGCCGGCTTGGAAGGTGAGGAGTGCCCAGATTATATATAGCCCACGACCTCCAAACCACATGCAATGTGGGACTATTCTAATATCCAGGAGTTAAAGAAAAGCTCAAAATTTGAGCATTTTTTCCAAATATATTTTTTGACCACTTTTCAATTTTTCAGCAATTTGAAACTATATTTTTTTAGTTTTTTAAAAGTAAGGTGAAAAAATAATTTTTGAGCAAAACACTTGGATTCTAAATTCAAAAAGCTAACGACAAAATATACCTATGAACCATAAAAATGAAACTTAAAAGTATAGAAAAGTTTTGGTTGAGTGGTAGCTCAGTTGACATCTTCCCTCCTTTACGAGGGTTAACGGTGTGGGTTCTACACTACACGTTTGTTTCCTCTCTTATATTAATAAGATAAAAGCTGTTGGGTGAGATTTATTCTCCAAAGTGTTGCTTTTGAAGTGTCATACTCTCTATCATATATAAGGCAGATCTACATTTTCCATGCCTTACGATATCATAAAAAATAAATAAAATAAAAAGCACAAAAATATAATTATTAAAACATTAGAAATCATAGTAATTTAAGTATGAGATATATGTCAGCACAATCAACAATAAGGTTACGACTATTTCACCCATTTTTGGAGCAAGTAGCACACAATTTTTGACATACAAGTCATTGATTGATTTCAATCAGACAATGGAGATTGTTTATTATTCTAATCATTTAAAAAACATATCTTAAGATCATGTTGCACCTACTCAAGACCATACTCAGGTGGTCTGATATTGATTCCACATAGCACACTTCCCCAAAAGTAACCTAAATTATGAGCAAAGGAATTGAAGAAGATTGGAACAAAAAACAATCTCAATCGTCGATTCAAATCCAGCAATGATTTTCGTTGGTGAAAAACTTTGTGGTGCTGCTCGGAAAACGGATGAAAACTTCATGAGGCCAACGCAGCCACAAAGACGTTTGGTAGTAAATTTGGCCTTTTCCTCAAGGACCTTGTACCAAAAGGTTTCCAGCGCCTATTTTAAAGTGGACAGTGTTGTACACTGGATAATTTGGCAGACAACTTATGTGGTGCGACGCAAATAGCTGCCCATATAATGGGTAGTTATGTCACGTCACATAGGCTGTCTGCAAAATTGTCCATCATTTCTAATTTTTCTTTTAAAGTTGGGGGAGGGCAGAACCTCACAGAACCGCCATCCACATGGGGCCAAAAAGGAGCTCTATTCTTCTTTGAGTTAGTCTATAATGGATGTACACATGTCTCTGTTTAGGTTGGGTACAAGTGAGGGTCAATAGTGGCGGATTAGGTTCAGATTGACCCGGACCTGACCCAAACCACTCACTAGGCTATTTTTGGATAAGGGGGTATTTCGATTATATTAGGAATATATGCTCAAGTGAAAGAGACACCATTATAGGAAGTCTCATTTGGATAGTGAATAAAAAAGTGAAAGAGACACCATTATTGGAAGTCTCATTTGGATGCAGAATAAAATGGTCCATGGAGATATTTTTTACTTCGGTCTTCGACACAATGATAATATAGAGACCATAACTCATCTATGGTCCCTAAATTCAGATAGAATGCATCATACTCAAAATGAATCTTTAACTCTATCGTCTGATCTCAGTCAATAGGATGATTTAGCATAGAGGCCTAAACATAAATTTGGCGGGCTCAAATAGAGGTATAAGATAAATCTGCAAATCAATTGGCTGAGTAGAAAGGCCCAGAAACTATAAAGAGAAGGGACAACGATTTGATTTACTGATGTGGTACTAAACTTTAAAAGTATACTTTCGGTTATAACAGCAAGCGGGCAAGGTTTTAAAATTGGGAAATTTACCTAATCGACCTTGTCAGATACACTTTTTATGTTAGAGGTCCTATATTTTTACCTTTATCTGAATTAATCGGCTGAGAGAGCCAACCCTAAGGATAGCAAAAAGTCTAAATTACCTCCTTTCTTTAAGACATAAAAACATCATCTTCTTCCTCATTTTAATTAGCTACAATTTCTAAGTCAGAGGTGGCGAAGGTGACGACGTCTTCTCCTCAATCCAATCTACTCTGATCTATTGTTTGGATCAACTTAGATACACCTTTTTTGTCAGAGACTGTAGCAGATTAGAATGAAGAAGAAGAGGATACACCTATATAATTTAAAAATTTAAATATTTACATTTATCTATATTTATGGGATGTGAAACGAAATCTATGCCGTTTGATTTGAAGGCCACAACATAAAATTGATAGCCAAAGATAAAAAAGGTTTTTTTTTAATATAGTCGATGGCGACTCTGTACAGAGTCGTAATCGATTTTATATAATTTATTATTATTAATTATTAATTATTTTTTATAAAATCGATGACAACTCTGCACAAAGTCGATGGCGACTTTGTACAGAGTCGTCATCGATTATATATATATATATATTTACAATCGATGGCGATTCTATACAGAGTCGATGACGATTGTATAAAGAGTCGATGACGATTGTATAAAGAGTCGATGACGACTCTTAAAATGATCGATACCGATTGTGTTAAGAGTTGACATCGATTGTTAAATTTTTTTTTTTTTTTAAAGAGGCGATATCACCTTTTTTCGTGTCTATTTTTAGTGCCATCTATTTTATTATGTGGCCTTCGAATCAAACGACATAGATCCGATTTCACATCATGTAAATATAATATAGAAAAATGTAAATATTTAAAATTTTAAATCATGTAGAATGAAAAAAAAAAAAAAAGTATAAGAAGGGGTATTTTGAACTTTTTATGCTAGTTGAAAATGACTTGACTAAAAGCTCATCGATTTGGGTAAAAGTGAATCAACGAGGTAAAAATCCCTTTAAAATCTCCAATCAAATTCAAGGTTCTAAAATCTCCAATCAAATTCAAGGTTTTAAAATCTCCAATCAAATAGTAGGTTGCAACTTGCATGTGCAATAAATGCATCACATGGGAACGGTGCCTTAGTGGATCACAGCCCATGGGCAATAATATTAGCCAATTTAACATTTCAATAAGATAATATTACAAAAGTTTAGAGAGAGAAAGAGGCAATTTTATTTTGCTCCTTTAAACTAAGGGTAGTATAACAAAAACCATAGTATCTCAACTTCACTTCCCCTTTAAAAAGTAAGAAGCATGAAACTCAAGACTATTGTAAGGGATTTGAACTAAGAAATAAAGAACAAAGACACAGAGATTTATGTGAGAAACTCTCAAGGGGAAGATAACTCACAACATCCACACACAGATCCATTAGCTCAAGATGCAAAAAACGAAAATTAGGGCTACAACGGCTCTCTCTCTCTCTCTCTCAACTCAATATATTTTAATTATATATTTATAATGAAACCCTAAACCTGAAGCCATTTGCAGCTGTACCCCGCTAAATGGTTTTGGCGGAATTCACATGCAAATATGTCTAATCCGAGATGTCAGACCCCAAACCTACCAATTCTCCCATACTATTGGTAGAACTCGAAATCCAAATTCGGTTAAATTTGGTTGGATTCAACCAAACCTTTCTATAATTGTAGTTTTGGGAACGCCAACCACACACAGACCAATGAATGTTTTTCTTCACAATTTCTTGTTCCTTTCAAAGGCCTTTATTGTTTATTCACATAGGTCAACACCTATTGGTGCACGTGCAACGCACGTGTAGAGCGGCAAGAGAGAAGAGTCCGATCTAATGAACACTAGCCAATTTCTTGGTAAAGGACATTTTCTGTTTTATTAATAAAGAAGTATTTAGAATGAAATAGGCACACCATTTTCATTAGATTTATGAGGCTAATTATAGGATCATCTAAGCTCTAAAGATAAGAAAATGTAACTTAATAAAACACAAAATTTCCTAGGCCATTACTTTTTTGGGTCCAAGGTGTCAGTTTGTCCAATTTTTAATTTCAGTTTTAGGGTCGGTTTGCTCTCCCTACCCAATCGATTTTCGATTTCCTACACAGAAATCCAAAGCAAATTATGATATTTCGGTTTTAGATCGATTTCGGTTTGATTTCGAGTCGGAATTTTTTAGGTAAGGCATTATCAGTTTTTAGTTTTTTGATAATTTTTTCCACCCGTACGATTTGAGCTAGTTTTAAGTGGGTGGGAACGTGCATCATTTCTTGAAGGATGTTGTCCCTGCTATTTATCTTAATGAATTATTTTCTCTTTGTCCTAAATAATTTAAAAAAAAATTCTGTGCTTTGAATCCAAAAGAAGGTAGCATTATTTGCACCCTTCAAAAAATATAATGTTATTCAGCCAAAAGGTTAATCTCACCATTGATTACTTTAAGTTTAAATAAGATATTACAAATCTTTTTTTGCCCCAAACTTCTATACAATCAATTTTTGAGATCATGAGCATATCATTAAACAATTAATTTTTGAATTCACGTGACACACACTCTAAAAAAGTGACCCAAAAATTATGTGGCATATAGCACACTAAAATGTGATTTTAGAGTTTTTTATGATGTGTGAATAAAAAATGGTGGCCTTATGTTATGCTTATATGAACTCAAGATCTATTATGTTGAAAATTGGAATGAAAATAGTCACCATCATTCTATTCAAAGCACTCAATGGCGAGATTATCTATTTGACTTCATGGAGTGCAAATAGCAGTATTGTCCTAAAAGTCCATTATATTGTCAATGGTGGTGTTTATTTGCCATTGTCCAGTGTCTTAATTTTATCTTTTTCCTGTCATTTCAGACACCCATTTTCATATCGGGATACTGGCTCATGAACGACGGTCAAACAATCAAATGGTGTTTAAATGATCTTACACCACTAGAATTAGACTTTTTATCTCTCACATCGTAGTGTGATTTATTATTATGGCATGTGGCGGATATGTATGATCAATCTAGATTTTTCAAGTAGTAATTTATCATTGATATATTTCTCAACGCAATAAAACATCATAGTAAGTTCATATGAATCATCCCATTGATGAACTTTAATATCAATAATTTAAACTAAAAATAACGGTTGATATTATAGTCCACATATTAGATGGTTTAATGTAATAGTCCTATATCAGATAGGGAAAAATCTTGACCCTATGCTATATGTGATTGCGGATACTATATGTATGTCATGACGTATTTTGGGTGGAGACTTAAGCCTATGCCAAAAATAAAATCAGGGCGGGGACTTAAGCCCAGAATCGGACAATATTGTGGCATGTGGGTTTGGGTCTTCCCAGAATGGTATCAGACCCGAGAACGGCTCTTCTATAAGGGAGGGGGATTGTAATAATCCCACATCGGATAGGGAAAAGTCCTAACCTTAGGCTATATATGATTGCGGGCGCTATATATCATGACATGTTTTGGTTGGGGATTTAAGCCCATGCCAGAAATAAAATCGGGACGGGGACTTAAGCCAAGAACCGGACAATATTGTAGCATGTGGGTCTGGGTCTTCACATTTAAATCTACCTAAAACACAAATTTTGGGTTTGTTACACTTCAATACTTCAGCCTATACTCTATCCCTTTGACGATTCGAAACAACCACATCATAAACCATTAATCATGTAAGATCATTTAAACACCATTTTGGTGTTTTGGAGAGTTGGACTGTCCATATATATAGATTAATGACACATCAACTATGTTAATAGATAAAACCTTCACTAGTACGTCATTTGGTGATAGTTTTTCTTAACAAACCATGTGTTTGAAGCATGGTATCAAATATCGGCTGATACCAATACGTATTGGTTTTTGGCCAAATTGATATGTATCGGTCCCGTATCGGTATTGCCGAAATGTATCGGGTATTGACCGATACGTCTCGGTTTCAACCAAGTTTTTTTTTTAAAAAAAAAGATTTTTTTTTTTCAAATTGGCTGATATGTATCGATATTGGCCGATTCGTATTAGTTCCTCCATGAACTGATACCTGATATGCGTATTCGATTTGATACCTTGGTTTGAACTTTTTAGTGCCAAAGTATTATATAAATAGATTGTAACATAAAAAGGGTGTCCATCATAGAATTAATCATTATTAAATTTTGATCGTGCAGGTTAATGCTAAATTGCTCAGATTTTAATGGGAGTGAATATTTAATTTTTGTCGCTCCAACTTGGTTCATAGATGCTCTATCTATGCTATCAAAAATCGGCCGAAACCGATACATATTAAGTTCTTGGCAAACCGATATGTATCGATATCCTAACTCGGTATCGGTATTAGCCCATAAGTATCGGGTTTCGGCCGATATAGTGTCGGTTTCAGCCGATACCTATAATTTCTTTGTTATTTAAAAAAAAAAAAAAGGGGCTAATACGTATCAACATTGGCCAAAATGTATTGGCCGAGTTGTATTTGTCCTCCAAGGATAATACCGGATACTAAGTTCGATTTTGTTATCTTAGTTCTACCATTTGAATGAATTGAATTGCTTAAAAATGTGCACATGTGGCTATAAAAGTGTGATATGTTGGAAAAATTGAAATGTTGATCCGAAATAATACATGGAACCGATTCGAGGCATGAGAAATATCGCTGTCTTTAAATCAATATTTGCCCCTACCACTTCGACAAAGTGGTCACCAACAGGTTATAGGCAAACTGGTTCCAGGATATAACGAACCGACTGTGTATTCTTGTAAAGGAATTGATGAATCCGTTCACAGCATCCGAACACCAAATAATGCAAGAACGCTCTGATAAAGACCTTTAAAGATATAACGAAAGAGAAGAAATAATACTTTTTGTAGTATTTAAAACAATGATTTTAGATTCCTTAAATAGAAATCAAGTGGTGTGTTAATGCACAATTTTTCTATGAATAGGTGCAATATACATTCTTTCGAAAAAGACGCATCACTTTAGAATGACCCTTCATTTTGAAAAGACACACCACTTTGGAAAGACCCTTCATTTTCAAAAGACACATCACTTTGGAAAGACACTTCAATTAAAAAGACACACCTCTTGGGAAAAGACAAGTATAATAAACTTTTAAATATCTAACAATCCCCCACTATTTAAAAGTTTAAATATCCAACAATCCCCCATTATTTAAAATTTTGAAATCAGAGCAAAGCCAAAAATATATGTATAAATAAAAATGTCGTACAGACTTGAATTTTCACTTTAGTGAAAATAACTTAAAGTTTGCCAAGATTTTTAGTGAAACTAAGTCTTGAACTAACAATCTTATATGAGAGATCGGAACTATTCCACACATATATTTCATATATTTAGTATTCAATAAATTGGTTAGTACATTTAGGCCATATGCTAGTACATTGATTTTCATAAGTGTTTATGAGATAAAGTCATGTCTCATTAAAAGCGACTCCATCCTCACACTTATATAGGTAGACCTATAAGAGACGTCCTTATAACTTTAACATCTCAACATATTGTATTATAGCGTCTATTAAGAGCAATGCTCAACCTCCCCTTATCCATTACAGGTAAAACACGATCCTTTCTGAGATGTTTATGAGAATTAATTCTCATTGATGTAGTGTCCCTTTGTCTGTCACAGATTTACGACTTGTTTTTCCCTTTGAACCTAAACATTGACCAAACAAATATTAGGTAGGGTTCCCATCGTAAGTGACTGTTTGGGTAAATGACTTTAAACCCATCCCGATTCTTCTTTTAGGCTAATACTTTCCATAATTGCTCATAATTGCAATTTTCAACACATATAGTGTTTCTTCAAACATTTTTGCCTGAAATCATATATCATTTATTTTCTTGTTCATTGACAAGAAAATAAGTTTCATAGAGAACTTAGAAGTTTTGACTCAATCTTTGTTGGTACGTCTACCAAAGGACCCTTAAGTCAATTCATTTTTCTACCTATTTTGATATAATTAACAAACTCAATGAGATTTATAGTTGCTCCTTAATATCTCTTGTAAGATCATGATTTCATTTCTTAAAGGAAAATCATCTTTAAATAATTTAAATCTCTAAATCTAAATCTATTATCTTTCCTAAGATAATTCAATCAAAATCATTTGACTATCTCCAAATGATCCTAGCAATCTTTTCATGACATCTCGATGTGGCGAGAATTTTATGGTCAAATCATTGATAATGATTTCAAGTTATGTCTATTCAATCAAGGGCACTCATTGATCATATGATCGAGCCCAATTAGTCAATCAATCAATCATGAAAATAAGGATGACCTTAGAGTCAAGCTCGTTATGAGGCTACTGAATCAACCGTTTGATTATGATCAAACAGTTACTAATGAACAATGGTGATATGATCAAAGTCACACAAACATAATGATATCTAAACACATGAGTGACAAAGTCTACCCTTCTTGACAAGGACATAAAAAAAAATTAATAAATCATAGTCATTCAATCTTAGCCATCAAATCAACTTGATTATATTTCTTATCATGTGAGCTCTTGATTGCAACTTTTGATTGTAGTCACTCATCACCAACCAATGATGATTGTTAGACCAGCATGGCATGATCATGAGCACTTTGGTAAAGGCTTTTGGTTGATGATGAGCAAAAAATATGATCACACATCAATTTTTTTAAAAAAAATCGACCCATTAAAAAAAATTGCCTAAGTTAATAAAAGTTTTCACTTTAAATGATTGGTTGAAGCACCTTGATAGTGTTTTTCTCACACCCATTATAATGCCTCAAATTCTGACATGAGGATGCCAATGGGTGCATTAAATCAGCCAGTTGGTGCCGTTAAATTTGCCCAAAAAAAATAAAAAAATAAAAATTAACATACCTCTTAAACATGTCGTTATACAACAACTGTAATATAGCTATGCAATTAAATCTGACCCAAATCTGAAAATTTCAAAAATATAAAAAGTAAATATACCTCTTTTAATCCATGGAATGCCTTGTATCCTCAATCCAATAATCATCTTCAAAATTGTCTTTCCCCAATTTTCCAATAACAAAAGTTCTCATTGACTAATTCAATCCGCTCTATTGATTGAACTTTATGATAAACACCGAGCCTCTCGAATCATCGGCATACTTGCTAACGCAAATAATGGTTTAAAATTGTTGGAAAAATTGAAATGTTGATCTGAAATAATACATGGAACCGGTTCGAGGCACGAGAACTATTGCTGTCTTTAAACAAATATTTGCCCCCACCACTTCGACAAAGTGGTCACCAACAAGTTATCGGCAAACTGGTTTCAGGATATAATGAACCGACTGTGTATTCTTGTGAAGGATTTGATGAATCCGTTCACGCTATCCGAACACCAAATAATGCAAGAACGCTCTGATAAAGACCTTTAAAGATATAACGAAAGAGAAAAAAGAATACTTTTTGTGGTATTTAAAACAATGATTTTAGATTCATTAAATAGAAATCAAGTAGTGTGTTAACGCATCCCTTCGGAAAAGACACACCACTTTAGAATAACCCTTCATTTTGAAAAGATACACCACTTTGGAAAGACCCTTCATTTTCAAAAGATACATTACTTTGGAAAAACACCTCAATTGAAAAGACACACCTCTTAAGAAAAGACAAGTATAATAAACTTTTAAATATCTAACGTGATAGTGAGTGCTATTTATTGGTTAGAGTTTATATATAGAATGGCCACATATGATCAATTATTTAATAATCTAGATTTAAATATGTCCATTAAATTTAAACCTTTTTGAGAATGAAACATAAAAGAAATTTGAATCAAAGAAATTGGGCATTCAAAAAATTGGGAACGCATGCATAGATTAGGAATGAGCTACATCCCATCTACCGGGAGAAAAAACAAGACATAGTATAAACAAATCAACAAAGAGGGCACTGAATTTGCCCCCTCTTTGGCCAACATATCGGCCAAGGAGTTATCTCAATCTAAGTCATTTATTCTTACGACATAAATATGTAAAATCATAATTTTTTATTTTTTTTGGGATCTATGCGAGATAGACATTCTGATGCAGTGCAAATTTATACTCAGAGAAGATTTACTTTTAGCACAACACACTGAGAGGAGACCCGCATAAGGGGCGGGAGTAGCCGTGAGGATTAGAACTCACGATCTATGCTTTTACAAAGGAACATGATACCAATTGAGCGATTGCTCAACCGGTGTAAAATCATAATTTTTAAAACTCGCTCTTAGATTGAAAACTTAAAAACAAAAATCGTATATTTTTGGGAAAACATGATGGGAACCATTTACTTGCACATTCAAAGTTTACACTTACACAAAACTTCAAAGAAAGACTTAGAATTTTGGTGACATGTGTAATGTGGAAATGTTATCTAAGCCGTTTGATTTAAAGGTCAAATTGATTTATAAATCTTAAATATTAAAGATTGAAACATGATGTCTGACAACAGAGTCAAAGGACATCATATGATTTAATTATTTGTTATTGAATCATATGATTAGAGATTGTGTTTCGTGCTAATTTCTTACACCACATTATCATTTTAGCGTACTTTTCAAATCAGACGATGTAAATGATATTTTAGAATGACACAAATCCTCCATATACCGCTTTAAATTTTGTGCTCCAGCAGTAACGGCTCCAAAATGCAACTTTTCGCGTCTACCCAATTACGAGGGTGCCTAAATTGCAAACACGTTGACCGTTTTGAATCAAACAATGAAGATCAATTTTCATCTCAATTTTCTACAAGATTGATCTTGGCACCATTGGCGTGCCATCAGACCCTCAGTTTAATATTCTATGTGGCACATATCCCAAAAATGTGACAAAAATCAAGTGGGATACATCACACTCAAACATGAATTTAGCACATCACCTTTTGGGATTTGTGCCACACATAATACAAAACCGTCGGTTTGATTGAATGCCCATGGTGTCAAGATTAATTGTATGAAAGATTAGAATGAAAATGGATCTCCTATCATCCAATTCAACACAACCAACAAGTTACATCATAGGTGCTGTTGGTACACGTGTCCATGGGACCTCATCAAAGTTGATTAAATTTTTATTGAGTATTTGTCGGTTACAATATTGTAATTTATTGTGATTAAATCACTGACCGTTATATGATTAAAGAGGGTCGTTTCTCCTTGAGCATTGATTGTTATATCCGAGCAGTCTATATATATGAGCTTAACATCCCATTTGTAATAATGTGAGATGCAATGTGTGGTGATAGTACTACAAGAGATTCAAGGATAGTAAACCCAAAGATCGGGTAATAGATGCTCGTGAGAAATTCACAATAAATCAAGGTGATCCCCAGCCTAGTGGCACTTCTCTCGATGGTCATGTGACGGTAGGCAATTGATCAACAGTCCAGATTTTACGGGTCTTAACAGTGGTATTAGAGCTTACGTTATTTCGTTACCGTACCATAATCGATATCGTTCGTTGTCAATCGTTGTCGATACTATCACCATTGATCAGATCATATATGGTGGTATCCTGATCGTCCAATCATTGTCGATCAGATCATAGATCACAAACATCGCCTAATCGAAGGTGACACTACCACACTATCCATTCAACGATCAAAATAGGTCTCAACGTCAAATCTGAAAACAAAAGACTTCAATACATAAATCGGTAAACTTGAAGCATGAGCGATATACTTTTTCGAACCTTAATCTTACAAAGTTGTTAGTAGTTATCATGAAATGTCAAGAAAAGCGGGTGCATAACAATATTAGATAATTGATTTATCATACGGTATTCAATTTATTTTTTGAAAATGTCTAAATAGACTTATACAATCGGGTATTAGACATGCTCATGACGGGCTTGAAAAACCTCAGTCATGTGAGATTTAATGACATGGATAATATGACGGGTAAGTAGCCTCATATATAGCTTGCATATTTATGTCTCATTATAATCGTTTGTATTTTTTTGATGAGTCAATCCAATTGTTTGATTTTATATTCCAACGGATGATGAATGACAGACTAAGACTCGTTTTTTTATTTGGTGAGAAACAAATGAGGTAGGTCAGTAGCCTTCTTCAAATAAATTTTAAAATGGGTAGGATATTATGATTGGTTAAAATGTTTGAGAGACTAATTTCTTTAAATGAATTTTCCAATATAAATTAAGATTCCTAGTATGATAAGTTGACAAGTGAGGCTTGGGTAATATTTTGACAACCTTATTGGATCAAGTTAGGTCCAAGCCGGATTAAAATGACTCGGTTTCAAGTTGTCTATGGATAAATTTTAGTGGTGCATGATATGTGTCTGTTCAAGTCTTGACCTGATTTCAACAAACTAGTTGAGTCTAGTCCAATTTACAAATCGTAGATATCGGGTTAGTCAGGTACAATTCACTTTAGTTAAACGAGCTAATCGGCCCATTCGAGCAAGTGGAAGATGTAAGTGTGAATGTAGCCATGCGGGCCTCGCACATCTCTCGGTGTGAATATCCATGGTGATGATGGATAAATTGGTGCAATGTACATACCCTCATGCCATGTGTAAATTCAATTTAATTCATATTAATTAATTATTTTTCAAATTGAATGAAAATTTTGAAAATTAAATATTATTGCTAATGGTGGATAAATAACCTAATTAGCCGTTGGGATGAACATCCATGCCTAATTAAGGCTAAATACCCTAATTAGGAAATAATTGAAATAGAAAATCTATTTCTTGCAAGAAAATAAATTTTACTGGCTAATTGTTATTATGTGTGAGATTTATTAGAGGACTAATTGCCTCTAAACGTTTGCATGCTTTTATAGTATGTGAGATAACGTATATTGTTTTATGATATCTAAATCGTTGGGTTTCCAAAGTCAGATTTGAACCCTTAGATACATAATTCACAAATTAATTGTGAGGCCAAAGATCATCTATAAATTGAGAATGTCTAGTGAGGCTACATATCTATTTATAAACGACTTTAAAAAAAAGCTGATACTATAAGTACGATAGGTATAAAATATTGCTGCTAATTAATGGATAGCTTGGATATATAATATATGTTATTAGAGACGTGTGAATAAGTAGAGTACATATAGAAAAGTGGGAGTGCTTATAAAAAGATGGGAGTAATTATAAAAAAGTGAGAGTTTATAACTAGAAAACTAGCTTGTTTTGATCAACTATAGTTATTTATTTTGATTGGGCTAAATGATCATTATTTTAGCATGATAGAAAATCTACAATAGTGAAAATCTCATTACTAATTGACCAACTTAAGTTATTATCATGTTGAGAATAAGGATATGAAAACAAAAATCACATAAGATTATGCTCTCCTATTTGGAGTTGTTGGGATTTTGTTTACTCAAATACTTATATTGAGTAAAAAAAATATTGCGCAATGCGAATTTTTTAGTTCGTTTGGATAAAACATTTCATAAAGACTTAAAATTAACATAAACAACGGGCCTATGTGCATACTTTGCGAATAATATGATTAAAGTTTGATCAATTGATTATAGAATTGATGATATCGCATCTTGGATGTAGTTTAGAATGGTGAAGTGACTATACGTCATATATCTTTTATTAACTAGTCATCATTTTGTTAAGTGGTGTAAGTGTGAAATTGTGTTCAAGCATGCATGATAGCTTGACGGGACTTGGGGAAGCCTAAGTCGGTTAATTTCAAGACACTGAATTTTTATCATAGAAGATTAAATACGCTTTGGCGTGCATAACCTCATGACTCGAATAATTTTTATCGTGATGAACAAATCCGCTTTGGCGTACAAACCTTTATGACTCCGATAATTTTTTATTGTGATTGGCAAATCCGCTTTGGCGTACAAAACCTTACGATTGAGATAGTTTTTATCATGATGGGTAAATCCGCTTTGGCGTGCAAAACCTTGTGGTCTGGATATGTTTTGTTGTGATGGATAAACATATTTTGGCATATAAAACCTGACACACAAGATATGTTCATAATGGACAAATCCTGAAATAATAAAACCTTATGATATACTGATTCGCCCCTCATGGCCAAGTGAGAGATGTTGGTACATGTGGCCATGAGAACTCATCAAAGGAGATTAAATTTTTATTGAGTATTTGTCAATTGTAGTATTGTAATTTATTGTGGATAAATTACTGACTGTTACATGATTAAAGATGGCCGTTTCTCCTTGAGCATTGATGGTTATATCCAAACAATCTATATATTTGGGCTTAACATCTTATTTGTAATAATGTGAGATATAATGTGTGGTAATAGTACTAAAAGAGATCCAAGGACATTAAAGCTAAGGATCGAGTAATAGATACTCATGAAAAATGCACAATGAATGAAGGCGAACACCGGTCTAGTGGTGCTTCTCTCGGCAATTAAGTGACAATAGACAATTGATCAATGGTCTAGATTTGATGAGACCTAACAGGGTAGGCGTGAACGGAGGTCTCCAAAGTCTTATTCTATTTAGGATAATGTTCACCTGATTCGAGTGGGTGATGGTCAGATTGCGGCATTAATCGCGATGTGATCTGACGGTTACCACTTTAGTCATGTATGACTCGAGTAAGGTGGTCATTACCCTTATATTTATATAAGACTAGTAAAAGTGCACGTGCGTTGCACATGTTAATATAAATGTGAAAATATCATCGAATTCCTTTGATTTAAATGTCATATTCTAAAGATCTTCGATTTCTATCATATGACTTAACACAATAAATGGTCATCATCTCATCCATATTTGACTGCTTTGAATTATATAATAGAGATTTTATTTTATACCAATCTTTTGCATTAAACATATTTAGAACATGACCTTCAAATCCGATGGCTAAGATGAAGTTTTCACTTGACATAAGTCCTTCAAATACCAAGTCTTTCCTTTAAAAGATAACTCTAATTATACCAATCAGATTTCTAAGTGCACTACATTCGAAAAATCATTAACTAATGTGAACCAGATGATAGAGATCAATTTTCTTTTCAATCTTTCACATAATGGAGCTTGAAATCAATGGTGTACCATCAGATGGTCAATTTATGGTTTCTATTGCATACATCCCAAAAAAATGATCGAAAATTATGGGGCACGCATCATATTCAAACGTGATTTTCGATCACTTTTTGGGATGTTTTATATGTACCACATACAATAAAAAATTAACTGTCAGTATACTTATTATCTCAAGATCTACGATTTGGACAAAAACGACCGTTATTGTCTAATTCAAAACAGTCAATGGTATTCGGCTATGATGTCATTCAAAATTGATTTCCAATTCGATATTCTATATGATGATCCTGAGGTAAATGGTGTACCATTAGACAATCAATTTTTAATCTGCGTGACACACATTCCAAAACAGTAACTGAAAACCATGTGACAGACATTATGCTCAAACATGATTTTCAATCACATTTTGAAACATGCAACACTTGAAATAAAAAGTTGATTGTCAGTACTCTCATGATCTCATACATTAGGGGGAAGATTGTGCGACAAACGATCTCTATCTTCTGATTCACAATAGTTAATGGTTATCGGTCATAGTACCATTAAAAAATCGATCATTGTAAATAGAACGGTTCAATTTTTGTTTTAATCCTTCATCCCAAAAAATAACTGGAAACCATGTGGCACACAAAAATATGATCATGGGCATACCATCAAAAGGGCAAAGAGTTATGTAGCTTACTAATTTTTGAAATATGTACAAGAATTTGGTTCATGCAATTGGCAGACCACCTCATGTCATTTGACATTCAATCGATTTATTGGTTATATAGTTAAAAACTTAGAATCATTAACTATAAATCTCATAAAAATACATGTGCATTACACATTGTGCCAAAATAAAAATTTTAACTGAAAAATGTGACAGAAGATGTATAATAATCACTTACACCATGTATCAGTACATGGAGTTAAAATGGTGTCCCATATATAAAATCTCTAACCTTAATTTTATATGCATGCCATCATTTTAAAGCCACATGATTCACATGATTATCATATAAATCATATTTATGTTAAAATAATATTAAAAAATAAAAATAAACATATAATTTAGATCTTAAACGTAGGGTTGCCAATGAATCGTGTTAAAGCTTTGACTGCCAGATTGGTAAATGACATATGTTGACCTGACCTGGCCTGATGGTGCACCCTGATTCGACTTAATACTCGAAGGGTCAAGGGTATATGCCCAACCCGACTGGACACCTATTCCGACTTTAACCTGAAGAGTCCAGTGTATATGTCCAACCCGACCTGAGACCTGATTGAAAACACTTTATTTTATTATTATTATGATTATTATTACTACTACTATTACTACTATTATTAATTATTATATAAAATCTTGTAACTCGAGCTTAGTTGACCAAACCCGACCTGACACCTATCCCGACCTTAATTTGAAGGGTTGAGTATATATGCCCAACCCGACCTGACACCTGACTTGACCTGATTGAAAACACTCTATTTTATTATTATTATTATTAATTATTATATAAAATCTTGTAACTCGAGCTCAGTCGACCAAATTTTTTCTTAACCCGACCCAACCAAACCTATAGATTGTGTCTGACACTTCATGCCTGACTTAGCCGAATAACCCAAGTTTAGTACCCAGCCCAATAAAAAAGTCAATCTGTTGAGAGCCCTACGTAGAAGTATCATATGTTTGTCTAAGTCATATAAAGTTAAGTGCTCCCCTAAGTCTTACGACCAACATACGTATGAGTGCAAGTAATCCGATCAGGTAAGATGACAAGATTTGATAAGGGGTACATTAATCGTGGCTCAGAGGGTTTTAACTTTCGAGTAAATTATTATTTTTGTAGCTTTATTAACACCTGCGAAATCTTAGATGGTACCTATGCAAAAAAATATTGATTCTTTGTATTAGTTGATGGAGATCATTTTTCGGCCCAATCTTCCACATAAGGGATCTTGATATCATTGGCCTACCATTAGACGATCATTTTTTTATTTCATAAGGTGCAGATCACAAAATATGACCCTAAATTTACATGACATACATCATGCTCAAATTTAATTTTTTTGGCTATTTTTATGTGATCTATGCCACATAATTCAAAGCAAGTCAAATATTTTATGGCAAAATTGTTAATTCTCTTAACTTTGTGGATTTCTTTGAAGTTGCTAAAAATAAGGAAGGAAAGATAACTTTTATAGCAAAATTGTTAATTCTCTTAACTTTATGGGTTTCTTTGAAGGTGCTAAAAATAAGGAAAGAAAGAGAACCTATTTGGATACCATTATTTACGTATTCCCATTGGAAAAGAGATTCTATTTGGGTACGGTACAATGACTTCACAAAGAAGCAGAAGGAAGCTCGAATTCAAAACGTCATAGAAGCAGCGTTAAAATGAAAAGAGGATGCAAATTCTATTGATCTAATAGAAGAACACCTTTCATTACAAAGAAAAGAAGCTACACGATTTTTACTCAAAGCTCAATTAAGACCTTTGACCCGACAACAAAGTTTGTATTATTCTTTTATGTTTATAATCCTTTAGCTTAATCATTTACGAATTCATATAGAGGTTTGACATCCTATTATTTTTATGGCAATAGATCATGGTGATATCAATGAACCAACACATGAGCCAGTGTGTTCTGAATTGCATCAGCTACAACATGTTGATAGTTGTATTTATTGTGGCGCAAAGAAGTTTCAGTATGAACCACCAACATTTTGTTGCTACAATGGACAAATTACTCTGGCCTCTACTACTGTTCCTGAAAATTTATTAAATTTATTTATAGCTCAAAATAATGAATCTATTAAGTTTCGAAGGAATATACGAGCATATAATAGTATATTCTCTTTTACATCATTTGGAGTACATCTTGATAACGATATTGCGAGTTCAAGACGCGGTGTGTATACATTTCGAGCGCAAGGGCAAATCTATCATGATTTACCATCTCTTTTGCCAATCAAGAATAGACCTTGCTTCCTTCAATTATACTTTTATGATACTGAGAATAAAACTCAAAATAGAAAGGGGATAATACAAGAGGCAAACTTGGCAGAGTCTACTATTTTCAAATTGATGAACATTCTTCACATAAATCCTTATGCTCAATTCTTACGACGCTTGAAAGATATTCCATCATTAGAAACTTACAATATCTTAATCAAAAGCGATGTCCAAGTTGATCAAAGAGTTTATACTACACCATCAGCTTCACAAGTTGCAGCTATATGGATTGAAGGAAATAATCCCAATGGAGTCCAAGAAAGAGATATCATAGTCCACGCGCATTTAGGAAAGTCTCATAGAATTAAATACTATTTTGGCTGTTATGATCCATTGCAGTATCCTCTTTTATTCCCATATGGAGAGGTTGGATGGCATCAAAACATATACAAGCGTAATACTCGAAATGGAAGTGGGACACAATTCAATGAAAATAATGTTAAAATCACGTCTGTAGAAGATATTTTTCATCAGGAAGGGGAAGGTATTTACCTTTATATATAACACTGTATTTATTCTATGTTCTTAATTATTCATTTTATTAATTTTTATCTACTTGTAATCTGCAGGTATAAAACGACAAAATCAAAGAATGATATCATGTCGACAGTACTATTCTTATAAACTTCAAATTCGAGATTTTGAAAATTCTATCATTTTATGTGCCACACGATTGCTACAACAATACGTCGTCGATATGTACATAAAGTTAGAAACAACTCGATTAGATTTCTTTATACAAGGACAATCTACTATTCGAGCAGAATTATATGACGGAATTGTTGATAGTGTTTTGATTGGAGAAAGAAGAGGGGCTAATGTGGGAACAAGAATTGTGCTTCCAGCATCTTTTATTGGAGGCCTTAGAGATATGCGTCGTAGATATCTTGATTCAATGGCTTTAGTTCAACGATTCGGAAAACCTGATCTTTTCATTACAATGACATGCAATCCTAAATGAAAAGAAATACAAGAGATATTAAAACCCGGACAACTCGCTCAAGATAGGCCCGATTTGGTAGCAAGAATTTTTCGAGCAAAGTTACATGACCTAAAATAACAAATATTTAAGAAATCGGTTTTTGGACGAGTTGCAACACATGTTCATGTAATTGAATTTCAAAAGAGAGGACTCCCACATGCTCATATTTTAGTTATCATGCAATCCGATTTTAAAATTACAAATCCAGATTTGTTTGATAAATTTGTTTGTGCGGAGATTCCAGATCCTGAAAAATACCGAACTTTACATGAAAAAATTATAAAACATATAAGGCATGGACCTTGTGGAGAACTTAACAAGAAAAACTCCTGTATGCAGAAGGGATCGTGCAAAAGTCATTATCCTCGACAGTTTTCATCAAAAACAATGCAAGGTAAAGATTCCTACCCAATTTATAGAAGGAGAGATGATGGGCGACATGTCTTAGTTCGCAATGCAATGTTAGATAATCGATGGGTTGTTCCTTATAATCCATATCTTCTAACAAGATATAATTGTCATATCAATGTAGAGATATGTTCCGGTTTGAAAGCAGTGAAGTACCTCTACAAGTACATTTATAAGGGTCATGATCGTATAGCTGTAATGGTTGCAATGGAAGATGGAGATAATGTTATAGATGAGATTCAAATATTTCAAGAAGGAAGATGGGTGTCTGCACAAGAGGCTATGTGGAGAATTTTCGAGTTTAATTTAAACGAAATTTATCCTTCTGTCATTAACCTACAATTGCATCTTCCAAATATGCAATCAGTATGTTATTGGAAAAATCAAAATTTAGAACAATTGATGCAAACAGAGAATATCTCCAAAACGTCGTTAACCGAGTTTTTTCAAATGAATTTCGTTGATGAAGAAGCAAGAAGATATCTATATAGAGAATTCTCAGAGCATTATGTTTAGAATAAACAAAATAAGTGTTGGAGTCCTAGAAAGAAAATGATTGCAATTGGTCGAATCAATGTAGCCAATCCTTTAGAAGGAGAAAGATATTATTTAAGATTGTTATTGAATCATGTACGAGGTCCAAAGTCATTTCAAGACCTCTTACTTGTAGATGGAGTTCAATATTCAACATTTAAAGAATCTGCTCAGAAACGTGATTTACTTGAAAGTGATGACAATATTTCAGAGTATTTAAATGATGCTACTAACTTTCAAATGCCATTAGAACTTCGTAGACTTTTTGCAACTATATTAGTCTATTGCGAACCCAGCGATGTTAGAAAATTATGGAATGAGCATTTTGAAGCTATGTCACACGACTTTGCAAATGCAAATCAATCAGATGAGTTACAAATTTCAAACACTTTGTCAAGTATAAATTATTTCTTACAAAGTATGGGAAAGAAGATTCAAGATTATGATTTGCCTGAGATGGAAATGGTCAATAATAATGATACATATATCAGAGAAATTATTGATGAGATGAATATTTTAATCCCTCATGAAGATTATTGTGCTTCTTCAAACTTGAATCCAAAATAAAAATTGGCTTATGAAACTATAATGAGTCGATTAAATTCTAACGAAAATGGTGTTTTCTTTGTCGATGGGCCAGGGGGTACAGGCAAAACATATCTATATCGTGCACTTCTTGCTACAGTAAGGTCAAAAAATATGATTGCTCTTGCGACTGCAACATCAGGTGTAGCGGCTGCAATAATGCCAGGTGGGCGGACTGCACATTCAAGATTTAAAATTTCAATTAATATAAATGAATCGAGTGTTTGTAATATATCTAAATAAAGCACAATTGCAAACTTACTACGTACATCAAAACTTATAATATGGGATGAGGCACCAATAGCCAAAAGACATGTGGCGCATAGGGGCAGGTGCCCAATACCAACTTATGAGCCTTTTTTAAATTCAATGGTCTTTACCTAAAAGACTATTATAGTCTTTTCTATTTAGGGCCTTAAGTAGGGAGTCTTTATTGTAATTTATTGTTAAATCAATTTTCCCATTTATTTTATACAATTGTGCTCCTATGTTATCCCCTATTTTTTTATGATCCCAAAGCTTGCGATTGGAATAATCCCTATGGCACTATCTCCCCAATGACACGAGAGTATTTCACGATTTTATACATCTTAGGTGGCACCACTTGATTGCAAAAGAGGAGTCTATTTCGGACTCACGACCCTGGGGAACATACCCAAGTTGTCCCAACAAGGATCAAAACAATCCCTTATTCAATTAAAGGTCATTTATTAGGCATCGTCGAGTAAGAGAAATATCTAACAACTAACTAGTACAAACTACATACAGCACCTATAACATTAAGATGATAATATAAGAATAAATATAAACGGAAAAAAATGAGGAAATACCAATAGCAGCATGAAGCCTTTCATCTTTGGTGTTTGAATTTGACTGATTAAGATTATGAGACAACTTTTTGATTTCATCCTCCATAAACTTGATTGAATGCGATAGATAATGAGACAGAGAAAGAGGCAACCCTTTCGAAGATGTTACAAAATTTTGTGCTAAAAAATTACACAGAAGAATTATAAGGAGAAATCTTCCCATTTCTTTTCAACTATGAAAAGAGAGAAAACAAAAATAGAGAGAGAGAGAGAGAGAGAGCAATATACATATTTTTTATTTGGCATAAGAAGCTTAAAATCTTTATATAACCTAATTGCCAAGATTTTCTTGGGAGGAATCTCATTATGAAATCTTATCTACCTATTAATGGTTATCGGTCATAGTACCATTAAAAATTCGATCATTGTAAATAAAACGGTTCAATTTTCGTTTTAATCTTTCATCCAAAAAAATAACTGGAAACCATGTGGCACACGAAAATATAATCATGGGTATACCATCAAAAGGGTAAAGAGTTATGTAGCTTACTAATTTTTGGAACATGCACAAGAATTTGGTTCATGCAATTGGTAGACCACCTCATGTCATTTGACATTCAATCGGTTTATTGGTTATATAGTTAAAAACTTGGAATCATTAACTATAAATCTCATAAAAATGCATGTGCATTACACATAGTGCCAAAATAAAAATTTTAACTGAAAAATGTGACAGAAGATGTATAATAATCACTTGCACTATGTATCAGTACATAGTGTCAAAATGGTGTCCCATATATAAAATCTCTAACCTTAATTTTATATGCATGCCATTATTTTAAAGCCACATGATTCACATGATAACATTAAAAAATAAAAATAAACATATAATTTAGAACTTTAAAGTAGGGTTGCCAATGGGTCGTGTTAAAGCTTTGACTGTCCGATTGATAAATGGCATATGCTAGCCTGACCTGGCATGATGGTGTACCCTGATTCGACCTAATACTCAAAGGGTCAAGGGTATATGCCAACCCGACCTGACACTTATTTTGACTTTAACTTGAAGAGTCGAGTGTATATGCCCAACCCGACCTGACACCTGATTTGACTTGATTGAAAACACTCTATTTTATTATTATTATTATTATTATATAAAATCTTGTAACTCGAGCTTAGTCGACCAAACCCAACCTGACACCTATCCCGACCTTAATCTGAAGGGTTGAGCGTATATGCCCAACCCGACCTGACTTGACCTCGTTGAAAACACTCTATTTTATTATTATTAATTATTACTAATTATTATATAAAATCTTGTAACTTGAGCTTAGTCGACCAAATTTTTTCTTAACCCGACCCAACCATACCTATAAATTGTGTCTGACACTTCATGTCTGACTTAGCCGAATAACCCAAGTATAGTACCTAGCCCAATAAAAAAGTCAATCTGTTGAGAGCCCTACGTAGAAGTATCATATATTTGTCTAAGTCATATAAAGTTAAGTGCTCCCCTAAGTCTTACGACCAACATACGTATAAGTGCAAGTAATCCGATCAGGTAAGATGACAAAATTTGATCAGGGGTACATTAATCGTGGCTCAGAGGGTTTCAACTTTCGAGTAAATTATTATTTTTGTAGCTTTATTAACACCAGCGAAATCTTAGAGGGCACCTATGCAAAAAAATATTGACTCTTTTTATTTGTTGATGGATATCATTTTTCGGCCCAATCTTCCACATAAGGGATCTTGATATCATTGGCTTACCATTAGAAAATCATTTTTTTATTTCATAAGGTGCAAATCACAAATATGGCCCTAAATTTACATGACATACATCATGCTCAAATTTAATTTTTTGACTATTTTTATGTGATCTATGCCATATAATTCAAAGCAAGTCAAATATTTTATGGCAAAATTGTTAATTCTCTTAACTTTGTGGATTTCTTTGAAGTTGCTAAAAATAAGGAAGGAAAGATAACTTTTATAGCAAAATTGTTAATTCTTTTAACTTTATGGGTTTCTTTAAAGGTGCTAAAAATAAGGAAAGAAAGAGATCTTATTTGGATACCATTATTTACGTATTCCCATTAGAAAAGAGATTCTATTTGGGTATCATTATTTGCAACCATTAAAATTGTGGCCTCGTCAATATCCCCTAGTAGGAATGAAATGACCGCTTTGAATTAGAAGATGGAGATCATTTTTTATCCCCATCTTTTACCTAAATGATCTTGTTATCATGAGAGTATTATTAGACCGTCGGTTTTTTTAAAAATGATATTAAAATCATGTTTGGGAGTGATGTATACCATTTGATTTTAAAGTCACTTTTTTGATTTTGTCAAGTGAAATAAAAATTTTATTGTATGATGATACAAATAGGATGTCAAGATCAACTATATAGAAGATTGAGACGAAAAATAATCTCCATCGTATGATTCAAAGCGATCAATATATTCATACTGAAAGAGGTGAGATGAAATTACAATTTTTTGGATGATAAATAATGATACTCATTTTAATTTTATTGTCACGGTTTAGTAGTGTATATAGGGGCAAGTGTGGAAACAAAGATTGAGAAAAACTATTTTAGCTTTCATATAGTAGTAAGGATAGGGATACATAAGGAAGAAGATAAGGGTAAATGGTATAGCTTAGGGGTATTTTAGCTTAAGGGTATTTTGTTACTAAAAATATGAAAACACTAAAATTGATAAAAATTATTTGTACTTTTATATAGTATAGGAAGGATAATGTTCTTTGGATGGCTTGTATCCACGCAATACTCGATCAATACCTTTTGAAATGTTTGCTTAAAAGCTCCACTGCCGGACAGACTAAGGACCACTTTTTGTCGCTGCCCACGCTGTACTGTACATCTGTACTTAGACGATTTAATAACCTAACCTCTCTATTTGCCTGTGGTGGGACTTAGGTGGGTGCTTTTAGAGTTTTGGTGACTGCAAATAGAGCTATTCATAATAATGCTATGCCGTTGTAATCTTTGATACGATGGTTCTCCATATAATGAGCATACCATCATATCGTCAGTTTTGATTTTAGGTGGCACACATCTCATAAAAGTGACCTTAACATCACGTGGAACCATGGTTTAAAATCTCATATGAAAATTTCGACTGATAATTCAAACTATCGGCCAAAATGTATCGGTTTCGTTCCTCACCGAAACGAAAATTTCAACCAAAATTTTGATCAAAATATTTATGGAAGGGAAATTTTCGGTCTCGCTCATGCCTGAAACCGAAGACGAAACCGCTATTTTGATCCTTGCGTGGAACTCATCATGCTTAAACATAGTTTTAAGGTCACTTTTTTGGGATGTGTCACATAAAATCATAAAGAGCTATCTAATGATACGCCCATAATTTCAAGATCCATTTGATGAAAGATTGGGATGAAAAATAATCTCTGCCATCTGATTGGTTCGGTGGGTTAGTCTATAGGTACTCTAATACAAATGTTCGGACATACATGGGAATAAGTCTCTCCTTCACTGCATATCTACCTCTTCTGTCGCTGCTTATGACCTTTTAGAAGCTTCTAGAAGGTGAACAAGACCGCCGCCGGTTAAATAGTCAAACTTTGAGACGTGGACGGCTGCTTGTGCGCGTTCAAGTACTGATGAATGAGTTGCCCTTGCGTAAGGAGGCATAAACTAAACCCGTTCACACTAGATATCAAAGAACTGGTTAATCTATTATAACCAAGGATTCAAATGTCGGATTAAGTCTCAGTTTCGACCACGACAGGAAACTGAGATCAACCCGGATCTCCGTCAAACTTTTAGTTAATTTTTTTTCTTTTTGAAGACTTTCATTCAAAAATTTGGTCAAATTTTCCCTAGTCGGAGTTGGCCGAACAAGATACCTTATTGAGGATGAATTGAGATTTCGAGTTATATTTTGGCCTAACGAAAATCGAACGGTAACGGGCCTCAGGCAAAGTCATACATCGCCCATTTTAATTCCACATTGCAGTGTGACCGTTAAGGCTTGAGAAGTTACTCATAGGTAGCGCGCGGCTGTTACCTTCAAGCCGGTTGGACTCCATGCGGCACCAGCAGCCGGAGCCCGAATCTTATTCTAGTGGGGGTTAACATTGGTAATCAATGAGAGGTAGCCTTAATCTATAATTATTAATAATTATTTATTTTGTTACAAATTTGGAGACTGAGAGCATCTCAAGAGGGGTGACAAATCTTGGTATTTGATGACATGGACTTCCAAATGGTAGTTTTGGGATAGCAATCCAACAATAAACAAGTTAGATTGTTTTCCCAAATCTACGTGTAAATGGTTTCAGTTCAATTTTCTAATTTTTCTTTTTTTTAGGTGTTTTGATTTTTTTCGGTTTTTTCCAGTTGTAGGATCGATTTTCTGCCCCTACTCAAACAGGTTTCCATTTTCGGCACCTAAAATCGAAACCGAACTGCTCCAAAAACTGATTTTTAAGTTGTTGGATCGATTTTGGTTTGGTTTCAACGGGTTTTGATTTTTCACCCCTATTAATGTATACAATTATACTTTAGACAATGGAGTTGGTATTGGCACCCCGCGCACCCGATCCGGATCGGTGATGCTTAGCACTAGCAGGCGACGAGACAGAAAAAGACTCGAAGCCATAACCACATGAAATTGGCAATCGTAATAAATAAAAGTGATATTTGGTTCGTGGGAAGAAGTCCACCGTCGATCTCCCTACCTTCCTGCAGCCACTCAATTTCCAACTGTGCTCTGTGACCTCTTTAAGCACAGACCTTCTAGAAGACAGAAGTGGAAAACGACAAAAGAAGGGCAATTTGGAAAGTATGAGCGCCCCCGTACACTCGCGCGCGGGAAAGTTTTAGGATAAACGGGTTGGCACAATTTTCTAAGTTTCTAAAAAAATGATTTAATCTTTTACAAGAAAATACTTCACTTGAAATTATTATAGTACCCTTCTCTCTCTCTCTCTCTCAAATATTCCAAATACTTTGAAAGTCTAACCTTATAACCTCTAATATCATCCAACTCTATCACACCCAAAGTCAAACCTCATCTTCTCTCGCATCCATATCTCCCATCAATCTCGCATCGACGTTAATAAGTTTAGACGAGGCAAAAAATTACTGTCCTCTCATGGATTGGAAAAAAAAGAAAAAAAAAAAAAAATACAGACAAGTCCACTTCAAATCAATAGAAATCATTCTATTTATACTCCATTAAAATAAAAAGGAGAGAAAATCTCCTAATAAGCTTCAGATTAAAATAGGTAAGATTTTTTAGTACTGCAGCTACTTAGACACATCTTCCTTTCTCCAATCTAATAGCATGTTTTCAGCGAAAATTTGAATGATTAAATCAAGTAGAGAGTGAAAATTTGATTTACGGTAAAACCTGAATCTTGCGACCAATTTGTAGCTAGAGTTTCTTTTTTTAATTTTAGCCTTAGGTTTTTTTTCCAAAGAGATTTTCTGCTAGGGTTTATATAAATAGGATTTATTTTTTTTTCAAAAAGATTTTCTACTAGGATTTACATAAATAGGAGAGGGTTTTCAATTTGCAATTGATTTGCAGACGACTGCACGTGATCAATTTACAGTTGAAGATTGGCTTCAAGATCTTCGTGCTTTTAGAGGGATAGTCGTTTCACTATTTTTCGAATCCAATAGTGTGAATTGATCGGATATTAGAGCGAAGAGATCCATTGATTTTTAATATCAAATAATTGGAGCGAAAAGATCCATAGGTTTTATTGTATGGGTAAAGAGAGGCGGTTGAGTGAGATTGCAGACCTAGGGTTCTTGAAACTTTTCAACTGGCATAAAAAGACAACTTTTTGGCTGCAGTCCTTAGTAGCTTAACTTGGATAAAATCGACACACGAAAAATTAGGCATGATCTAATTTACGACCGTCAGTAAAAATATGGTTAAAGTTCAATAAAATCAATGTACCAAATGTTTTTGAGGTGTTACCATATTTTTTGACCCATCAAATAGAAGTAAAAAAATAATTTATATATATTTATTTTAAACCACTCAAAATGAGATTTATTTTGGGTCGTTTATGCCACATGACATGTGAAAATGCAACAGGTTGCATGAGTCATCATCTGCAATCGGGTGAATACTCCTTGCAACTAACTTTTTATTTTGGATAACATATAACGTACCCTTATTTTTATCCATCCATGTTTTGAGGGCAGAAACGACGCCAGAAATATTGATTGCTTCCACCGGGAGCCTCGGACGGTAGAGATCAAATTTTGCAACAATCTTTCACACAATGTGGGCACTATCAGACAAATGTGGCATACATCTTTAAAAAGTGATATGAAAAATTTACGCTCAAATTTGAACCTAGTTTTTAAGATGTGTGCCACAAGAAACCCAAAGGTTTAGGATGTGTGCCACATGATACCAAAATCTGACCTTCTAAAATATACACCCATGATGTCTAAAATTCATAATTTATTCTAATAAAATGAGTGCCCCATAATTTCTTTGTGAATGTAATGGTTTAGTCAAAATTACTTTGCTAATATATTTACTAATATAATTTCATTTTCTTATACTTAAATGGGTTCAAAGAGGAAGCATGATGTGATCGGGCTAATACTCGAGCTTGCAGCTTGGTGCGTATGGCACGACATGTGGTGTCAGGACGGCACGCGACATAGGGTTAAATTGGCCTTCCGACGTGGTTGCGCTGCGAGGACGCGACACGGTCGCATGGGGGTATGATGCGGAGTGTCACGGTCACGACATAGCCAAGGTGGGCTAGCGATGCATGAGGCGTTGCGGTATGTCAAACTAAAGGGTTTGAGGTTCTCCTGCCATTCTGGCTGAATGATTGTTTTACCCTTATATAGGGGAAGGGAGCTTGAGAGCTATTCCCCCGCACACGGGGCCTTGCGTTGCCAGAGGGGGCGCAAGTGTCTCCTAGACCTGAAAGGGTTGGCCTAGGATGTCGACGCAGCGATGCCGTGTGGAACCCGGGTGAGGTTGATGTATGGCCCCAGACTACTGGTCGCGGTGCATACAGCTGGGCAACCTCGCATGAGAACACTAAGACGCTGCGTAGGACTCAGTTGAGCACGACAGCATGTGTACTAAAGATGAACGTGTGCTAGTAATTCAGAACGCACACGAAGGCAAGCTGCGTGGGACTCAGTTGGGCACGCGAGCGCGAGGCACAAGGCTGTGGGCTTGATTCGGCAGACGAGCGAGGTACTAGTGCAATGCACAAGGTGAAGCTTGAGCAGGCCAAGTTAGCGCAGCGGTGCAGATTGGCGTGTCGTAAGGGACACGATGAGCCAGGTGGTAGGCCGTGAAACAGAGGTAATCACATTGGGGGGAGTTCCCGTCTTCTAAGCGGATGGTATTAGAGCTGATGTGTAGATGTAGTTTAACCGTTACGCAGCGATAGCGCGCAGCGGGTTGAAAGCGTCGAAGGACGCCCCACGCGGCGGTATCGGTAGGTGACCTAGCGAAGCGTATGTTAGGTGCCGCACGAGACTGAGGTTGCGAAAGTGCGACCCCGTGACAATGAGCTATGCATTTGAACCACAAATCATGTGCCACATGCATGATCCACATTATACATGAAATCGTTAAGATTTTCAAAAAATATTCTAAAATCCCCGCTTTCACAATTCCCACGTGCACGGAAAGCCACTTTTATTAAATCCCCGCCCTTTGAAACACATGTCAAAGTTGTGAGAATTTTCACTTTTATTAAATTCTGCATTATCATTAGGTACGCTATTATGCATTGATGGTTGAGCATGAGCCAATCTCCCTCCACGTAAACGTTAAACATGAAAGAGATGTACGGATATCTATGGGCACCAAACAAGTGACAATACAGTTTGATTTAATTGGCGATGTGAGATTGGCCCGCTCTCACAATTCCCACATGCACGGAAAGTCTATGACAAGTTAATTAATCAGCTTCAATCGAATATATTTAGAAGGGTACCTTTATTTGCATCACCCAAATACTCTAAAACTCTAACAACACCACCCACCTAGCCCAAGCTGTAGATGATTTGATATGTGAGGAGAAGTGGATGCTTCTTTTAGGCTCTGTTCGAGTGATTCTTAGCTTTACTCAAAAAAGGTTAGAATCTTGGAGATTTTACGGTCACTCAAATTCCTAATAATTTTGAGATGTGAACTTGAGTTACTCAGAATCTTGGATTTTTTTGAGTTTTGTCCGGACAAATTTATATTTCCGTGTTCTTGAGTTTCACCTTCATGATTTGAAGGTGTATATTGACTTTAGCTTCTGAGCTAAGAGTCCGAGCGTTTTTTAGTATTTTTATTTAGAAATTATTTTGTTACTTTTACTTGGATAAGCTATGAAAAGATGGATTACCAACAAAAACTCTCAAACAACCGATAAAGTTGGAAGGTAAAAGAAAATACAATGCTTTGGTTCATAACTTTTCTCAACTTTCCACCAAAGCCTTAAAATTTTGGAAGATACAATGGTTTGATTCCTAACTTTTCTCAACCTTCCAACAACGCCTTAAATATTTGGCAGGTGCAAAAGTGATAAACAGATGAGAATTTCTCTTTAATGAAATGACGCCTCATTGATGAGAATCCACTACAGTCATGTGAGGTTCTTGCAAAGTGCACGGATCTCATGTGAGGATCTTGTAAAGTAGACTGCACGGATCTCTATCCTCCTTAAGGGGGCCTAAAAAATTTTCTGTAATAACTACCAAGGCTAGTCTCTAGGATGTGTGCCGTGTGGAATCAAGATCACACTGTCTGATAAGTGTGTCAAAATCTCAAGATTTATTGTATGGAAGATTGGGACGAAAAATAATCTCCATCATCTAATTCAAGGCAGCCAACATATTTTTTGGTGGAAATGTGTATGTTTTTCACAAGAAAAATAGGTGCTAATAACGCCACCCTTTTTAGAATTCCTTACATTAATTTTATTTTCAAATGTAATATATTAATTAAAAAATTTATTTCTATCTATAATTTAGTAAACCACTATACTGGTTGAATTAGAGATTTGTAACACATAGGTTCTAGGTTTAAATAAATTTTATTAGAACCTATATACCTTACCTAAGAGTGTTTAAACAAATAATAGCAAAGTCTCTTGTGAGAGAAATCTCTTATAAATTAGTCCTCATAATAGAAAATCTCACCTAAAATTATTGTGAATAGCTTTTAGGGTGGCTTTATTGCACCGAAAACCCACATTCTTCGTCCTAATCTACCATGCAATAGATTTTTATATCATTGTATTCCTATTAGGTGGGTTAATCTTCATATAGTTTTATGGGTAATATAGTATGTTTTTTTCTTTTAAGCTTATATGTAAGTCAGGGGCTTAAGTAGGTTGATCGGGGACTTGTGTTCACCACCCCTCGAGCCGGCCCTGCTATTTAAAGTTCGTGCAAATCTGTAGAATAAGGTATAGGAAGAGAGAGAAAGAGGAAGAGAGCAAAAGGCGAGGAGTAAGTATGACCAAGGTGTCAAAATCGGTATCGGACTCGGGTATCGGTACATGGAGGATCGATACGACTCAGCTAATACGTATCGGCCTATTTAAAATAAAAATAAAAAATAGAGGTATCAGTCGATACGGGCCCGTATTCAGGGGCGTAGTTAGGAATTTTTGTTGGTGGAGGTTACAAATGATAAATATAATGTTAGTAGTAATTTTGCCATCGATTTGAGGGTTTCTACATCATAGATTTGAGGGCTTATATGCAAATAAAGGTTGCATAAAAACCGTACTTAATAGGAACTCTAGAGTTAAATGGGGGCTTGAGGCCCCACACCCTTCTATGTGGCTACGCTAGTGTATGCATCAACTGATACCAATATTGATATTGATCGAGTTGAGATCAAGGTATCAAATCAGGTTTCGGACTTGGGTATCGGTCCTGGAAGGACTGATATGACTCAGCCAATGCGTATAAGCCGATACCGATACGTAGATCGGCCTAATTAAAAAATATATATATACAAAATCTGCGTCAAAATTGAGACGTATCGGTCGATTTTTGATACCATGGTTGAGATACCGATAAGTATTGGGGCCGATACTTATTGGTACTGGCCAATTTTTGATACGATGAGTATGACTTAAAAATCAAAGCTAATGTGCGGGAAGTTATATTGTGTGTGCGCCTAGCCGCCCTAGAGAAGACCTGTGATAATAGTTGGCCTATGGTTTTACTAAAACAAAAAAAGTTTGGGCAAATTACCAAAATGTCTCGTATGCCTATTTTATTTATAAGAATAATGAGGTTTATTTTTTATCATAAAAAAGTAACAACATGGGTAAAATACAAGTTACTTCAAGGTCATCCCATCGAAGCGTAAAATACATGTTTCGAGGTTAGCCTACTGACGCTAGTTTTTATGCCGCGGAGCCAGCCTACTGAAGTTGATTTTTAGTTCACAACATGGGTCATGTACACTCATATTGTGAGATGTTTTGGTCATAAAAAATAAATCTCATTATTTTGATGATTAAAATACAAGCACGAGACGTTTTGATAATAAACCTAAAATAGTTATATGAACCATTTTCAGAAAAACGAAAACATCTTTAAATTTGGGAAAGGATAACAATATTCACAATGGAAGTCGTTTTTTGTCTCAATCTTTCGCATAATAGATCTTGAGATAATTGCCCACCTACAGACGGTCAGATGTTTCTGCATGGTACATATCCGTTATCATAGTGTACAATGAAAAAGATTCTTAGGTAACTTTTGTGGATGCTGTCACCTGGAATCAATATCTAACCAACCTTAGATTTGAACCGTAATCTCAATATCTCGTGTGAAATATTGAGATGAAAACAATGTTTAAGAGAACGGTAACATTATTTTCTCTTCCTTCTCAAATTGAGTCTCACGTGTATGAATTATTGATTGCTTTGAATCATATGAATGAAATCATTTTTCTCTTCCCAATCTTTAAGAGAGTAAAATTCAGATTTTACGTGACACACACCCGAAAGATGATCTGAGAAAGAATTTTGATGCACGCTCATGATCGTGTTCAGTTTTTAAGATATTTTTTAAGCCAATGATCTCGAGATGTCTTGTTTGGAAAGATTGAGATGTCTGCCAATACTAACTTTGAATTAGTCTCTAAAAGTCGACCAGTGGTGACGTGTACTCTCACAGAGGTATAACATTTGTCTTGCTAATTTTATGAAAATGACGTTATCGCCCACCACACGGGACTCCACCTCCGGAGCTTTCTACGGTACCTGATCTCACATCACTGTCGCTTATCTCCTTTATTTAGAGTCGGCTTTTTTATTTCTACGGTAGGGTAGCTTATATAATTTCCTTCGGTCCACTCTTGCTTTTAAATCAGGTCGGAGAAGAGGGTTCCAGATGGAACACTATAACACTTTTAGGTTGTAATTTATTTTAGGTGTTAGACTTATACAAAATGAAAAATTGTTTTTATTTTATACACACAATATTATTTTATATTATTATACTCTATTTATGAGATGATCTTGGAAAGAGTTATTATGGTGTGTCTAAATTTATGCACCCTAATGTTACTAATATTTTTATTTTTTAATTGCTAGCATTGAAGATCTTTGATCGGACGGTATATAATTAATTTATACCTGTAATTATTAAATTAAGATATGTTCTAATCATAAATCATCGTGGTGTCACATTAGCCACCTAAAGACTTTGACAGTTTTGACTACACAAAACCTGCCTGTGATGCTGTAATAGCGTCTTGTGATGCTGAAATCACTTTTCCAAGTGAACACGTGGCTTAATTATAGCCGATGATCAAATAGTACCAATAGAGGGGGCTCTGGTCATATGACAAACGTGGGAGGCTATGTATAAGTGTCACGCATACCCATGAAATTTTATTGCACTCTTCGTCTCTAAACAAAGGTGCAAAGATGATAGTGAGGGTAAAAGATTCTACCATGGTGCGCCCAGCACAGGATACGCCGAGCAGGAAACTGTGGAACTCTAATCTCGATCTGGTGGTGTCGCGGATGCACACTCCAACCGTGTATTTCTACAAATCCAACGGCTCATCAAACTTCTTTGAAGGTGCGGTGCTCAAAGAGGCCCTAAGCAAGGCACTAGTCCCTTTTTACCCTGTTGCCGGCAGATTGGCGAGAGATCAGAACGGTCGAATCGAGATCGATTGTAACGGAGAAGGGGCCCTCTTCGTAGAAGCCGTAACGGATTCCGTTATCGACGATCTTGGTGACTTCACCCCTACTCCTGATTTCAAGAAGCTCATCCCCACCGTTGATTACGCTGATGGCATATTTTCTTACCCTCTCGTTGTGCTCCAGGTATTATTTTCCCTTCTCTGGTTTGCTAGTTATTGAACAGTGAACACCACCTAGAGCCCGGGGGGGGGGGGGGGCGGGGGTACCAGGTGGTTACCGTGCAAGCAGTAAGAGCGTCTAGAATATCTCTGCTTACCTGTTATTGGTGTAAGATCATTTAAATATGATTTAATGATGTAAGATCATTTAAAGGACTAGTTAAATGACTCTCAGCAAAGGTTTTTGCAACCCACGATTCGGTCTTTACGATTGATGGTGACTGATGATTTTACAGTTAAAACCTTTGACCGACTTAAATTAGGTGGTGGAGAACGTTTTGCTCTCCAAGCCTTCACACAATAAATCTCGAGACCCGACATATATGACACTCATATGTTGGTTCCATATGGCATTCAATCTCTAAAATGAGTTATCACTTTTGGGGATGTTTTTTGTGGGGAGTCACCATTTGACATCCACAAGTGGGGGACTAAAACCTCATGATATATATGGTTGCAAAAACCCATACCCTATATATAGTTATCACACACCCCCTAAGTTGAATACTGTGCAAAAAAAGGCCAAAATTATTTGAAAAAGGAAAATTATAAATGGAGGAGACTTTATTTTATTATTATTATTATTTTTGTTTTTTTTTTAACTTAAGGTAATCTCAAACTTTTCTCTTGAACTAACCCCCAAGAGTTACGATTAACACACCCTAGGGGGCATTTGTTATCATAGAAGAGACGCAAGTACTCAATCCCATAACAAAGTGCTTACAGCTGATGTGGTGTGATATGATTAGTTATACTGACATGCATTAATTAATTTTATCATATTTGTAGCCAATTAGATCGTGACACATCAGCCACTTATGCTTTACTCGTCCAACCCCTGCGTTTAATAGAAGTAAATGTCTGGTATGGTGTCCATGTATTTAAATGTTGGCGTGTGTGGTGTCCCGTGCATTTAATAGAAGTAAATGCATGGTTTGGTGTGAAGTTAGTCGATAGGTACGTGCATTCAAGGCCTGCCAAGGCCTGCCGTGGGCCAAGGGTCAAGAGGTATATTTTGAAAGTCTTTAATTACATAATTATTTAATATAATTTTTAATATATAAAAATGTTGAATCAATGGGTCATAGATCGGGTCTTGGTTGGGTCGGTCCATATCATTGGCTGAGTCATTGGGCCAAGTCAGTCATATGTATTGACCCAATAAATTCTATAACCCAATTTTAATCGGACCAGATTTGTTTGACCAAATCCTTTATATATAGGGTACCTCTAAATGCACTAATGCGTTCTCCGGAAGCGCCCACGTCCTCGATCTCTTGAAAATCATTGATTTCTTCGAATGAGATGATGGAGACGATCAATTTTTTGTTTCATGTGTCACAAATCCACAAAAGAATGTCTTTGAATCATATGGCACACGTCATGCTCAAATGTGATTTTATGACAATTTTTTGGGATCTATGACACGTTGAATCACAAACTAATTGTTTGATAGGTGCACCATGATCTTAAGATCTATTGAGTGAAAGATGTGGGTGAAAAAGGATTTCCGTCATATGATTCGAATGATTCAATAGTTTTCAAGGGGTATGGGATGTGGGTGCGTTTAGGGGTACCCTTAAATATATATAAGCACCTTTAAATCCACCCACCAAATCTTTGAGTTCACCCATGTTGAAATGCATTGATTCCATTGAATCAGATGATGGAAATCGTTTATCCTCTCAATATTTCACACGATAGATCATGAGATCATGGGCGCACTATCAGATGGTCAGTGTTTTATTCCACGTGGTACATATCTTAGAAAAGTGATCTTAACATCACGTGCACATGCAAAATTGATTTTAAGGTTATTTTTTTAGGTGTGTACCACATGAAATAAAAAATTGATTGTCTGATGGTACACCTATGATCTCAAGATTCATCGGGTGAATGATTGGGATAATAAACAATCTCCATCGTTCGATTCAATGCAGTCAATGAATTTCAGCGTGGGTGAACTCAAAGATTCAGTGAGTGAATTTAAAGGTACTTTTCTCTCTCTCTCTCTCTCTCTCTCTCTCTCTCTATATATATATATATATATATATATATATATACAAATTTTTCTTATTAAATGACCCTAATTTAAAATAGTGATTTCAGGCTCGTTATAATTCTATTTTTAACAAATGACCTGTCAATTTTGATCTATTCGATAAGACTTATCTATTGAACATATTTTTGAAACTTTTGAGACTATTAAAATACTAAAAATTGGCAGTGAAAGATTCAATGGGAGTTAAAGTAATAAAAAAATATTAAAATGTTATTAGTTGGGTTACTTGATCCGTCAGATATGTTCTACTATTTAACCTTTCTCTTTTTGTGTTGCATTTTTCTTTAATATGTACTTTCTCTAATTTGTTAGTTGCATTTTAAAATTATAATCAATAGAAGAAAATATGGGAATGTTTATAATCTAAATGCAATGAGTATTGTTTTATTTCTATAAAAAAAAAAAATTGTAATAAATTTTATTTTTTAAGATTAGTATGAAAGAGGGGTCTCGTTTTAAAAACTTGCCTTGCACCCTGAAATCTCAGGGCCGGCCCTGCGTGCATTTGCAATCATGTATTCGATAAGGGCAGCTAGAATTTTCCAATGTGAGAGGCATGGCTGCCTTGAATCATACAATAGAGGTCACTTTTTTTGTCCCAACCTTTCACACAATAGATCGTGAGAGTCAAATGTTGATTCACATGTCTCAAAAGTTACCAAAATTATGTGCATACGGTATAACTTTTGAGGATGTGTGCTACACTTACAGTGGAAAACTTTGGTTGCCCTTAATCAAAGATTCAGATATTGAAAACTTGGGTTCCACGCCTGATTGGTTTAAATATGACGAATGGAGATTATTTTTTATCCTAAATTTTCATGCAACTGATCTTGCAATTATGAGCCTATCATCATATGACACCTCAAAAAGTAATCTACGGACTAAGTTTGATGTTTTCCTTTTGAGTTGTCTGTAATGTGGATTTAAAATCTGACCGTGTGATGATGTTAGAGTCTTTTTTACGGCTTTCGGATGACGCCAATAGACCTTAATATCTTGTCGTCTAATGCAAGGCAGTCAATGGATCTTCGATAGAAGACCTTGGTTGCCCTTGGTGAATACTTAGTTACAAATGCTGGTTCCATTAGTTAATTATTGTTTATTTATTTTTTTAACATTTGATTTGACCCGTACGAATTATAATTGCGGATTGTTAGAGAGGAGATATAAGAAAATTACTAAATTCTTCTTCCATCGGTTATTATTAAGAGGCACAGACAGGGTACCAGTATTTGCAATCGAAGATTCTTTCTCTGCAGTGTAAGGTTTTAATTATTAAAAGTTAGTAGTTAACATCTGAGATCAACACTCACCTATAAGTCCATCATGGCGTACTATCGAAAGGGTTCTCAGATCACTATTGCGGATTTATTTTCCATCCATCAACATCAGACTGTTTCATAGGAGATCAAGTATTAGAAAGATTTGGCCGAAATAGAGCCTCTAAGTGAAAACTCTAAGCTGTGGAAACCAAAACTTCACTGTAAATATTGGGAATTATCGGTTGATACCCTGACTTTTTATTTTTTGTAAAAAAAACTGAAATTTTTATATACTTAATAGCCCTTAAAATCATGCCTTGCTAATGACGCTTTATTAGCTTATTTTAAGCCTAAATAACAAAATATGAGATTTTCCTATATCTTTAATATTTTCTCCTAGTTTGCCTTGTGGTTTTTTGGGGCTAGGTTGATGGTCGATTATTTAATATTATTTTAATGTGTTTGTCATCTCCAATAATATCAGGTAACTCATTTCAAATGCGGCGGCGTCTCTCTCGGCACCGGGCTACAACACCACGTGGCAGACGGAGCATCGGCTCTCCACTTCATCAACACGTGGTCAGATTTCGCACGTGGACTCCAACTCACTATTCCTCCCTTCATCGATCGTACGTTGCTGAAAGCACGTGACGCACCCACCCCTTTCTTCCACCACATCGAATACCAACCTGCTCCTACTCTCAAAACCCCACAACGAATCTCAAAATCCCAAACAGATTCAGCAGTAGCCAGCTTCAGAATCTCACGTGACCAGATCGCCCTCCTCAAGTCTAAATCACGTGACAAGTTCAGCTCCTACGAGATGCTGGCTGCTCACGTGTGGCGCTGCGCGTGCAAGGCACGTGACCTCCCCGACGACCAAGACACCCAGCTATTTATCGCAACCGACGGCCGTTCCCGTCTCCAGCCACCGCTTCCGCCGGGGTACTTGGGCAACGTCATATTTCCGGTGACGCCGAATGCTCTTTCCGGGGACCTCTTGTCGAATCCGCTAACGTACGCCGCATCTAGAATACGGGAGGAGCTTTCGCTGATGGACGACGCGTATTTGAGGTCAGGCATTGATTACCTGGAGATGCAATCGGATCTGACGGCTCTGATTCGCGGGGCGCACACTTTTCGGTGCCCGAATCTTGGTGTGACGAGTTGGACTCGGTTGCCGATATACGGAGCAGATTTCGGGTGGGGTAGGCCGATATTTATGGGGCCCGGTTCGATTTTGTATGAGGGACTCGCTTATATCCTGCCGAGTCCGATAAATGACGGGAGTTTGACCTTGGAGATATCGTTAATGTCGGAGCACATGTCCTTGTTTAAGAAGATTTTCTATGAGTTTTAAGGATTTGCGGTGGGCCGATTTGCTTCTCATCAAACCCCAAACACAAGCCCGACCCTTTTCTGTTTGAGAGTTTGTATTCAGTGTTTTCCACATGATCATATAAGCTATTTTACCGTTGGTGTTAAATTTTTTTACTTTAATTTTTTTTTTTTTTTAGGGTACCTCTGTTCGCGTTCTGTGATTGTGATAGAGATCGTTATTCACCTTGATCTTTCACACTAGAATGTAATCATTGAGCACCCGAAAAATAACCCGTTAATCATATGGTACAAGTCACGCTCAAACCTAAATTTAGGGTAAGATTTTGTGAATATGTGACACATGGAAATAAAAATTGACCGTCTCATAAAATCGGCATGATCTCAAGATTTATTGTGCTAAAGATCGCAGGAAAACACAATCTCCTTTACCTAATAAAAAGCAATAATAGTTTTCAAGGGTCTGCGCTGTGGGCCCTTGCAGAGAATCTAAGATTACGCACCTTAAGGGGGCATTTTATCATCACAGAACCGAAGAGAAGACAAGATGAGTTTTGTTATCTCATAAGAGCAGTGGAGATGCTACTTAAATCACTCAAGTCGTCAAACACTGAGAATGCCATTAAATAAATCAGTTTACCGGGCAGAGCTTTATAGTGTAATTTGTATTTTATTGTCTTAAAGAACGTATTCTTTGTGTTAATTTTTTTATTTTTTATTTTTCAACATGATTCATTAGTTTATGGGTCCAACGCTCCTGAACGTCATTTCAACACCAATTTGGTGTTTAAATCATCTCATTTATGCATGATTATTTGTATAATCCACACTATCAAAGTGATAGATTATTTATGCTTGATTACTTGTATGATCATCTCATATCATTATATATCAATGGGCAATGGGTAGCGATCCTTCACCCAATCATCAATAACGTAATTAAATTATTGCTCCTGTCTAATAGGCAATCAAAGTACGCATAAGTTCATCAACTAAATGTTAGGAATTCAATCCACTCTAATGAACTCCCGATCGGGATGAATGCGGAAAAATTAAAAGATGAAAGAGAACAGTCACTCACACAACACAAGATTGACGTGATTCACCCAATCGAGGACTACGTCCACGGGAGTATATGCATTATTTATGAACGTTTACAATGCACACATTCTCTTCTCTGTAATGCACTTTCACATTAGATTAAACACGATCTTCCACAACCAAACCACTATAAAACCTAAGGACGTGGTTCTTTAAAAATCAGAGAAGAGATCTGTCGGAATATAGCAACAATTTTGACACAAGAATGGCTACAATTGGATCTTCAATTTTCAAGCAACTCTTTAATACCTTGCCTCTCCAAGGTATTCACCCAAGTTTCTCCCTTAAAAAACTCTCTCAAAAATCTTAATTCATCCATGAGCTTTCCCTTATATAGAAGTCCTGAATCTTATTTCTAACCCAAAAGAAACCGCTAAAAAAATTGGACTCTGTAAGTAACTTGACGTTCGCGGGTCGCTCCAGCAAAAAACCAAAGTCGCTCGAGCAATTAAAACCCGAGAATTTTCCCTTACATACGTACGCAAGTCGCATGAGCGAGAACTAAAATCGCTTGAGCGACTTCTACTAGAAAGTTTGCTTTTGTTGCATGCTCACCTCACTCGAGTGGATTTGGTTCTCACTCGAGCGACTCAACGTTGGAGTTAAACCGATAATAACACTAAACCCCTACCGTCACCTTCCGCTAATATACAGACGGAAAATGCTGAATTGGCATACAACACTCCAAAATAGCGTAGAGTGGCATGCCAACATGGTGATAACTTAGTAGGTGCGACTGTTAATTTGACTTCTTTTTGCTACGTTGGCCTGCCACACACACTAACGTGGCATATAACACCCCAAATCAACAATTGCACTTGCCAAGTCCTCGTCACGTCGGCAAGCAATGCACGCTATTTTAGGGTACTGTATGCCAACTCAGTATTTTCCGTTCACATATTAACAGAAGGTGACGGTCGGGGTTTAATTGATGAACTTATGTGTACTTTGGGTGTCTATTAGATAAAAACAATAATTTAGAGGCGTTATTAATGAAGGGGGGAAAGTTTAAGAGTTATTTTGAAAATTTCCCTTTTTAGTTTGAATGGATAATTTATAAGTTCATCAATCGGATAGTTTATGTGGTTCATATCGACTGATAAGTGTGCTATTTTGGACTACGATATTCTATAACACATCGATGAATTGCCACTGGGACAATTTTAATTGGTCAAGATGCACCCCACATGACATAATGATAAATCACACTTCAACCATTGTGAGATAAAGTAAAAAATTTAATGCCCTACATTTAATTTTGGGCCACTTTTCGGGGGATCTGTGCCTCGTGGAATTTGACGTTTGATGGTACACTTACGGTCTTAACATCTATCGTGTAAAAGATTGGGGTGACGATCGATCTCCATCCTCTTAATCTTAATAGTCGATAGATTTTAGTGGGTTTCGATTGTAAGCGGCCTCGGAAATCACCATCCTCTGAATCTTACGAGTCGATGGATTTCAGTGTGTTTTGGTCGTAAGCGTCGTCGGAAATCGCATAGCCTCTAATAGAGGTTTCCTTGAGAGAAACATTTGAGGTCTTTCAACCTAAGGGGCACCTAACATGTGTTTTCAACCCCCATCCACTTCGACATGCCGCGTTAGTCCGGCCCGATTGCATGTATGTGTGAAGCAGAGTCGTAAAATTAAAATAATTTCTTGAGAAAAAATTTAGTTTAATTTTAAATGATTTTTTTCTTAATTTTGACTGTTGGAAATATGACCATTGCATCTTAATCATGGATCAAAATTTCATCCGATATCGATACGTATCGGACGATACGTATCGGTATCAGAGGTCACCGATATAGTACATTGAATGTATAGTATCGATCATATATATGTATTTACCCGAATGATACATTCAATGTATCGTCCGGTACCATCCGATACCGATACGTATCGTCCGATACATATCAGTTTTGGGCTCGAACGATATGTATTGGTTTTCCGACATTTTGATCCATGGTCTTAATTCGAATGATTGTTCTAGACAACTTTTAATAGATAATTCCTTATTTTAAGAGGTGTCTTGTGTAAAGTGGCTCTTATCTCTATTATTGTTGTGGGAATGATTGTAGATTTCTAACTATTGAATGGTGAAAATGTTTCGTGACTATTAGAATAGTCTCACATTTGTTGTGGGCTGAAGGCCTCGAATTATATTAAATTTGGGCAAATCTCACTTGACAAGTCGACTTTGTGAGGTTGAGTTAAGCCCATAGATTTCTATTATGATATCAAAAGCATATATGTTTTTCACTCCACGTTATCCAGTTCAATTGTTTATGTGATTTGACTTGACTGCTAACATATGCGGGAGCGTGTTTGAATAGTCCCACATCGATTGTGGACTGGAGGCCTTGGGTTATATATAACATGGGCAAACCTCACTTTATAAGTCGGTTTTGTGAAATTGAGTTAGTCCCCTGAAATTCTATCCGTAACACCACTTGATTATCTATTTAAGGAGCTTAATTTAAAAAATTTGATTATAATTTGAAATCAGTTTTTCGGCTATGTTACCTTTTGGTAGCAAATTTGACAATGTGGTAAAAGCATATATTAATTTAAAAACATCTATTTTTCCTTCCTATGACATATATTTATGTACTAATTTACTTATCTTTTAAAAATAAATTTTATGTCACACGCACAATGAAACTGGATACAATAATGAAGACTTTGCCAACAGATTATGTGCTTATTATTTAATTGCAACTTGCGAGAGTAGAAAGGGCATCCCTATCGGTGCAGGCCCTGAGATTTTGGGAGCTCTAAGCCGAATTAGTAAATGAGAAAAAAAGGGGCCTTTTAAAAAAAATGTCACTGACCATTGAAGAATTAACGAATAAGGGGGTTCATTTTAGGCTCAAAATTAGGGGGGCCAAGGCGGCCACCTATGCTTAGGGCTAGCTTTGACATCTATTTGCGCCCACCTGTTTATTGAAAGCGCCCACTTAATGATCTCCGATAGTCAATGTAGTGAGTCTTAGCATGCACTTCGTTAATTAAGTGGGTGTAAATAGAGGTACCCAAAAGGCAGAAGTAAGAGGTCATTTAGTGGGCCACTAATTGAGTGTATTTTGCCATATTATGAGGAAGATTATAAACCAAATTTTGATAGATAATTTGGCACAGCTTGAGACACACTATGTGTGCAGCCAGCTATGTCGTGCCACTCAGCTGTCAGCAAAATTGTCTGTAAAAAATTGTCCACTCTCAATATTGTATTCAAAGGAATTGTTAACATGAGAAAAACTAAAACATAGAGAGAGAAATTATATTTATATGCCACCAAAGTCAAGTGAAAGTATCCTTGTCTCTTTGACAAAATGAAAGTGACCCACCCACTCACTGTTCAGTCTGTGTACGATGCATGTGTACCAACTCATTTTTATAATATATGTTATGGGCACCCCATTTTTTTCTTCTCATACACTTAGTAATAATAACTAGAATGGTGTGCAGATAGAAATCGTAGGCATGTGCCTCAAAAAAATAATTTGACAATGAGAGCCATTACTTGCACACATTTTTCAAGTGATTGCTCCAGTTTAAAGAAAGACTTGGTATTTTAGGGTTATTGTGATATGTGAAAATGCAATTGGAGCAAAACAGGATACTTGTTATATGATCTATTCTAGTCAATTGTTGACTTATATAATAGCCTTTGACTCCATTTAATCAAATGATAGAAATTATATTTTGTTCTAATTTTTTGTAATTAATATCTTTAAATTATGACCTTCAAATCAATCAACTTAGATGATGTTTTTACATGATAGAGGTCACCAAACTTACAAGTCTTTCTTTTAAATTCGCTGCAATCAGCTGCAATCACTTGAAAAGTAATGGCTCCCTTTGACATAAAACCACAAAATTTAGAGAAGTTTGTGTGCACTCAAAAGATGCTATTAGTACACTTTTTGCAAAGTAACACTGTTTTGAATCTTTATTAGCGATAGGAACACAAAATTTATTAGGGACCGACTACCATTATTTAAACACCAAAAGGCATTTAAACAATCTTACACCATTTATTAGCATATGAATTTGAAAATTCATACCGTCAAAGTTCTAGACCATCAATTGAAGATCCATGAGTAAAAAATTATACTTTTTGTGAGATTCAAACCATCCAATATGTGCATTTTAATATGAACGATTGTTCTTAATTTTTATAGTTGAAATTAAAGTTCATCAATCGGATGGTTTACATCCACTTATAAGCATGATCCTTTGACCGGGACATGTTCCAATGATGGATTGCCACTTGAGCAATTTTAATTGATCATTGATGTGTGCCACTTGGGCACACAATAATAAATCAAACTTAGATAGTGTGAGATAAAAAGTGACATTTTAATGGTGGAAGATCATTTAAACACCATTTCGGCTCGGAGCCATTACTCTTTTTACAAAACAAACCTGTCAAACTTTTTCATCATTTGGGGCATATGGAGAGAAAGGAACACCAGAATTTTTTATGATATTTCTTCCCACAAAATATTTAAAATATAAATATACAAGTTACCCACCCAACCATTTTTTGGTGTCCCTAATGCGGAGCCACATTATCTGATGCGGGTCCCAAGAATCCTCATTGTTAAATAAAAATCTTTAAGGCCCTTTAAAAATTGAGCAGTTGGGGCTAACCGGTTTTCATGAGAGACCCCATCAGAAAAATCTTAACTCCGCCATATAGCGATTGATCTGTGCAGCTAATGCAAATTCTAAAGCCTCTCTATGCCTCTTGATTGTACTATAAGGTTGTTCAATTGACATAATTTTACCTATACATATCATCATCATCCTTATCCGATCAATTTGGGGTCAGCTTTGTTGGTCCTTTTTCTCAATCCATTTTTGTTTATGGCTAAACTCTTTAGTCACTCCAAAACCCTTTCACACTAGTTCCGATCCCATATGCACAGGGTGCTGGCATAGTCACAAAGTCAGGAGTCGGGCAATATATAAGGAGAGGTCTAAGTTGAAAAAAAATTGGGAAAAATAAAAAAATATATACTTGAAGTTAAAAATAACAGTGTTAATGAATAAATAAACGTAATAGGCAAAAAGAAGAAAACCAGTGAACTCTGAGACAAGCAACTAGCAAAGAGGGGCGATAACACTAAAGATTAATCGGCAATGCGGTCAGGGTGACTACAAGTTGCCAACTTTTTTGATTTTTTAAAAACGTCAGACTTTTGTGACTAGGAGTGCTGGGAGCAGTCACCAACTTTAAAAATCGCAAATTTGAGGTTCTGGGAATTTTCACTACATGTTCCGATATTGTTTCAAATCTCGACTTTTTACAAAAGGAGTGGCTGCTCCCCATACTTGAACTTGCGACTTCACACTTGACAGCTAAAGCCTTTTAGGATTGCACCAAACAAGGACCCCACCTTCAAGGGTGACACTCTTTGCACCCCTTGAAAAGGTATGCACACCCAGTTGGCAGTGTCTCAAGAAATTGGTGATTATTTCTTGTGTGGTGTTCAACAAGAATTTGAATACCAAGAAAGAATGACATATAAACCACTGGGACTGAGAAAGGTAACTACAAAAATGAAAAAAGTGTAAACAAAAAACTGTTTTCATGGAGTCAGATTGTGTAAAGAAACACCTTCATATATGATCACAATAACATAGACATCCATTGTAATTAGGTCACAGTTGAATAGCCATTGGTACTCATTGGTCTGTCTATACATTTAGAAGATATCTATCTCCTCCCCTCTTCGGTTTGTCGATGGTCGTTCTCCAATTTTTTACGGCAATTCTTTTTTTTTTTTTTACGGCAATTCAGTTTCAATATTTTGTACCAATCACTGCCATTGGGCTAGTGCAGACTTTTACATGATTACAAGTCGAGTTTTGGGCTTCGATGCGTCACGGATGCAGTATATGCGGGTTCCTCTTGCACCTACAGGAGGTGACAATCTCTCTTAAAGGTGATGATATCGGTCTGTGCCTTATGGAAAATTTCAATCTTGAGTCCACCCATTCCAATAGAATCAAAATACCCCCTGCATTTTCCTAATCATCCACTGAATTGCTGTTTCCGGACTGTCAATAAGGTCAAGAAGCCCATAAATCACATTGTTGATATCATCTAATCGCTGCAATTTTTGGGCCATAGCTCATCACTTAAAAGTTCAGATCACGCGACCAGATTTGACTGCAACAAAGTTTATATAGAACCTTCTTTTTTATACATGGCTCATCCGAGATTCAAGGGCTCCATATTTCACACTTCACCGATCTTCGATTCTTTTTTTGCTAACCTGGGTGTCGGGATCTCTTAGTGCGCGCCCCAAGTTAGCACATGCTGGGTCAGCATGGGATATAAATCTCTAGGGTGGCCTCAAGGGGGAGTTTCGAACTCAAGTCTCATGCTTCCTGAGGCAGTACCTGGTCAACATGACAAACTCCTTGAGGTCACCAATCTTCAAACTTAGTTTAAACCGCCTGCCAAAAATCTATACATCCTACCATTAACCTCAATCAGACTACACCCCGCTGGTTTACTAATCCCTCCATCATTCATCATCTCTCTCCATTTCCTTCCTTCTTCCAATCTTCCGCAGGTAGCATACATGTTAGCCAACATCATATACTCTCCATCGCCCATACGATCAGCCCTGGTGACGACCCACTCGGCAGCTCTCTCTCCCATCTCTATGTTCCCATGGATCTTGCAAGCCCCAAGCAATGCACCCAAGATAGCCATTCCAGGCTCAAAAGGTAAGCTCTTTACAAGAGAATAAGCACTGTCGAGAAATCCAGCGCGACCCAGGAGATCAACCATGCATCCATAGTGCTCAGATTTCGGCGAAATCCCATACTCATTCTCCATACATTCAAAAACGGAATAGCCCTCCCTCACTAACCCTGCATGGCTACATGCACTCAGAAGGCCAATGAAAGTTATATCATCAGGCTTTACGCCTACAGTTCTCATTTCTTCAAAGAGTTTGATCGATGCCCAGCCATAGCCATGAACAGAAAGCCCAGAGATCATGGAGTTCCAGCAGTATATGTCCTTATCTGGGCACTTGTAAAACACATATAGAGCTCCTTCTATGCTTCCACATTTCGAGTACATATCTATCAGAGCGGATGCTACATAGGGATTCGAGACAAGTCCAAGTTCTCCGGCATAGATGTGAATCTCTCTACCGGTTTCTAGCGAACCCATCTGGGCACACGCAGATAAAACACCAATTAGAGTTATATTGTTAGGTTCAATCTTTGAAGCCTTCATCTTGTAGAACAAATCAACGGCCTCATAGTGACGTTGATATCGTAAGTATCCGGCGATCATAGTGTTAAAAGAAACCACATTCCTTTCTGGCATCCGACGGAACAATGCATTGGCCAAACCCATCTCGCCAGCCTTGACGTACACCAAAACCATCGAGTTCCACGAAACGACATCTCTCACCGGAATTTCATTAAACAGTTTCTCCGCGCAATCTATATGTCCCATACTCGCGTACCCAGATACCATAATATTGAATGAAATTTGGTCTTTAACAGGCATCGAATCGAACAATTGACCAGCAATGTCCATCTGCCCATTAGAAGCACAAGCATGGAGCATGGAATTCCAAGCAACTATGTCTCTCTGAGGCATTCTGTCAAACACTTGGCGGGCACTTTTGATGTGCCCAAAAACCGAGTAAGCATCAATTGCAGCGGTTTGCACGAAAGCATGGACTGCGAATCCAGTTTTTATGATCTGGGCGTGGAAGGCGGTCGCGATGGGCAGAGATGAAAGAACGGCGGCCGCCTTGAACAGAATTGGGAAGGTGAAGTTGTCGCCATGGGCGCCTGTTTCTTGCATTTTAATGTAAGTTTGGATGGCTTGGCATGGTTTGCTGTCAAACACCTGCTGTTTGATGATCCTATTCCACCGGTGCAGGTTAGAGGAAGGTGGGGGGTAGATGGTGCAAAGAGAAGAGCAAGCCATTCGATTATAATGATTAACTTTCTGCTCCTCTAACGCCTATATAAGAGCCATTACTAAATATTAGGTTCAAGTCACGGAAGGAGTGATCTAAGGAAAGAGTGAAAACCGTCGCAGAGTGAACTACTGTCAAGTTTTAAAAAGATTGTCCTGAGGAAAGGGCTACTCGCTATCTAGAGGCCCCTATGGGGTAACAAAGTGAGAGCAGCCAAAGAGTGAGTGGCCATGGACTTCGGCTGCGAAAGATTGGGATGAAAAAATGATCTCCACCGTCTGATCTCAAACAGTCAATGATTTTCAAATGGAAGATCGTGCTGCTTGCGACACGTATGAACACATTTTTTGTGCCTCACTTGACCTGCTTAAGCTTCACTCACTTATTATGCACCAGACCTCAGTAATGCTCTAAGCCGAAGCGAAAGAAAGAGAGGTACTTAAGGAATGTGATTGAAGGTAAACATAGCTTGATGAGCTGATCCTTTTAAAATCTCTTTTCAAGGCACATTTGCTATAGTTATGTTTCATAGCAAATGCAGATGGACTTAGGGCTCTTGCTGGAGCGGATTTTGGCCCACACCCAGCCCAGAAAAACGTGGTACTTCTATTAAGTGAACCCAGTCTGGTATGTGGATCAGACTTGAGTTGAGTGTTCCAACACTTGGCCCGCACCCTGCCTGGATATATATATATATATATATATATATATATATCCTTTTAAAGTTATTAAAAAAAAATCTTTTAATTAAATATAATTTACTAAAATGCCCTGAGATTAATCATTGTCTATTATAACCATTGTGTAATAAAATAATTTGAAATATTTGAATAAAAGCTTGTACCTGAGTTTCTATAATGTTAATATAATTATTTAATATTTTTTAAATTTTTATTATAAAAAAAATAGTCAAAGCCTAATCAAATTTTATTAAAAAAAATAGCCTAAAAAAACAACCCTAAAGAAATAGCTCAACCAAATTTTATAAAAAAAAAAAAAGGCTAAGTACATCGCAGCCCGGATTAGGGCCAGGCTGAAAAATTTGGAAACCCGATTTGGATAGATTAGGGCAGGGTTGAGCCCCAGCCCGGCCCTATCCCGGCACATTGAGAGTCCTAGATGGACTTCTCACCTTACCTTTTTGGAATATTTTTTTTATTTTTTTATATGGTCATTCGGTTGAGACAACTTTGAAAATTGAAGAGCAGGCACGCATGTACATGTGAAAGTTGCAAAGCAGCGTAAGGGAACATCAACTATAATGGTGAGGGTTGACTAACAAAACTCAGCCCACACCTTATAAAAACAAGGATGAGAAATAATATGAAAAACAAGAATCGAACCCACGACCTACTCCGTCTCTCACATTGGAGGGAGCGTCCCAACTTTGGTTGTTACTGGAATCTTAAAGCAGCGGCCACCACACTAATTACCAAGTCCCATTTGCTATGTTGATGTTCCATAGCAAATTTTTATAGAGTTGATATTAGGTGCACAGCCGTACATCAAAATCAGTGTACGGGTCAATCTTTCTCTGCAAAATTGGTTTAAATGTTTGAATGTTGAAAATAAATTTGATTTTTTTAGTGCGTGTGATTAACCATGAGGACTACCTAATTCTTTTTTTCTTTTATTTTAGAATGCCATATGATATAGACTAGCCAAGATGCATAATGCGGGCAAGCTTGCACACAGAGAGAATCTTTTTTTGGTGCAGCACACTAAGAGAAAACCTGCACAAAGGGTGAGAGCAAGCGTGGAGATTAGAACCCATGATATGCTACATCCACAAGGGAAAAAGATACCAGTTAAACTACTGCCCAACCCAATTCGAAAGGCCTCTTATCATATTGCAAATCAATTTAGCTCTTATCATATTGTAAGTTTAGTAGACTTCAACTCGGGTCTTATTTTCTTAAGCACTAACCAACAAGTTATAACATATTAAAACAATAATATTAACTATTTTCGTTTAAAACCTATCAAAATATATTTTATTGTCAAACTCATCTGGTTCACTTGATAGTAACAAACTGCTAACTAACCTGGTTATAGGGTACGTAACACTTCCCCCTTTATGCATGAGATTGACTCGTCCGGTGGGATCATAGTTCATCTAACTCCACCAAATTCTCTCAAAATCTCACTTCTCCTATTTGCATCTATCTGGGGCAAGCTTTGACTCAGACGATGGAAATGAATTTTCCTCCCAATCTTCCATACACACATCTCAGAAATGTTGAATCACATACCATCGATGTTTAACTGACCATCTGCTGGTAGGCCCATGATTTCAAGATCTATTGTGTCAAAGATTAGGACTTCCATCATCTTATTAGAAACAGTTAACAGATTTTTTGCTTTGCTTAAGTGAGATAGCTGTAACATATACTCGGTGAGGCAGTAAAAGCAGCCCTTTTTTTTTCCTCCATAACTAAAAAAATCAAAAGATTTGTGGCCGAACAGCCACTTTAAAAACACACATTTTAATCATAATTTATTTTTTATAAAAATAGATCTAATAAAGCGCTCCAAAAGTCGCGCTCCAAACAAGACCCTCAACAACAGCACTCATGTGACATGGGAAAAAAAATAAAATTATACAACTCAAGCATTACCCGTTCTCCGCGAAAAAAGGAAAAAAGGAAAAAGGAATATAATAAAAGAAAGCCCTCCAAAAGTTAATTTTTGCCAAAGTTACACATAAGTTGAAGAAAAGGCAACAGCCAAGTAGCTACTCATGAAAGAAGACTCTCACAGGCCTTAATCTCATCTCCCTGAGACTCCAGTATGTCCTTAGCTGCGGTACTCGTTTTCACGCTCATCAAAGCAGCGTCAAACACAGCATTTTGAAGCCTGGGCTCCTCCACTTTCTTCAAAACCTCCCTCACCAATTTGAAATCCAAAGCCCCAGCTCCGATCAACTTTCCCATTACCGTGCCAAAATCACCTGGAGCTTTCGGTATATCGATCCCAATGTCATCCAACATAGAGCCGTAAAGCAAACACCCGGTTCCTATGTCCCTTGCTGTCAAAACCTCCCGAACAAACAAGAAATCCAAGAGTTTCCCGAGCTGCTCCACGCAAGGCGGGCTCTTCTCCAAAGCAAGAGCAATCGCTTCTTTCACGAGCTCCGAATGATATTCGGGGCTCTTGAGCTCCTCCACACACTGCAATGCTTCATCCAGAATGAGCACATTGAAGTACTCCTCAAGAAGGGATATTGTTTTCTTGCGCAAATTGACCGGGTTCAGTTTTGGAGCTAATGGCTTTTCGGGAATTTGGCTAATGGGTTTCACCGGTGCCAAGTTTTGAGGTAGATTGTGTACGCCCGAGACTAAACTAGAGGGACGAGTTGGTGGTGGGCCGCCACTTCCCTGCAACAATGCACTTGTTTTGCCAGTTATTAAGCCACCACTACCAGGTGGTAAGAGCCTTGAGTTGAAAGGTGGTGCTGGTCGGTTGATCGAGGGAGTTTGACCACGAACAGAGGGAAGAAGCTGTGGATCAGTCTTTGGCATGGATCTGCCACGTGGCACTTCCCAGTTATCATCATCAATCCCGGGCATTCCAGGCATTTTCCTGGTTCCAGGCATGCCAGGCATCATACCTCCAGTGCCAGGTCTGTTGATAGGGAAGCTTCCGGAATTGATGAGGCTCCCTAAAGCAGCATTGGCACTGCGGCTGTTTCTAATGGCTGCGGCTGCTCCAGGACGCAAACCTAAATTCTTCTCTGCCTCCGAATGGATTTCGTTGATAGTCTTGGCTTTCATCTGCAGGCAGCATTAGCCAAAGTAAACCATGGTCATAGCATTCTAAATGCTGACAAGTTGGAACTGTAGGGAAGTTAGAACGGAAACTAAAAACCTATATAAGTTTACCTCTTCACGGCGAGGGATCCAGTTGTTGGCTCGCAACTCCAGAACATCACGGAGCATAAATCTCACCCGTGGTGCCAATTGGGGGTTGGTCATAAGCTCCTTCAGTTGGTTGAAGTAGGCATCGTTGACACGCCGGGCCTTTGGGTTTTCATCAAGCTGCTTACCAATGGTATTAAAGAATTGGCAGATGGCCTCGACATTTTCCTCATCCGGACAATTCTTGACATCATATCCCAGCAACTCCTGTTAGTCAAATAACAAATAAGGCATTTTATACGAGTTCAGCAACTGATTCTAGATTAAGAGGATGTATTCCCATGGAATATTTACTTGAGTGATTCTAGATTAAGAGGATGCATTCCCATGGAATCTTTACTTGGGAGCATTTACTTCTCTTTTAGAGACGAATGCAATAGAACTCACAGAAGCTTTCTTGTCCTGTAATAGATTAATATTTTTGAAAATTTTTAAATGTTTACATTTGTTCCCAAAATTACCAAAATTTACCATTTTCTTCCGTATATTACCGGAGCCGTTTTATTCCTGTACCTAGACTTGGTCAGTATGTTCAAGACATCCCAGACAATGAGTTGATGTCTTATCAGCTGTGCAACCTTGCAAACTTTGAGACATGCATGGATTTCTATGTTTTCAAGTTTGTGTATGTCTCAAGGTTCACTCACTGCACAGCTGACAAGAGAGCACATCGTAGACAAATTCATATAAGAAATGGGTAAAGAAAGAAAGAGTGCTCCAAAAACCTGAACAATGTGATGGACTAGTCTCTCGGGCACCATCTTCTGCTTCAAAAGCTCCCCAATAAGACGGATGTTTCCAAGAGTACGGAGCTTAACTATTCTTTCCTTATCTCTGCGTTCCTGTTCTTGATCTGGGGCAGTCATCTGTCTAATTTCAGACCGTAGTTGGGTTGCACTTTCGAATGCCTCTTGAGAGATATTCAAGAGAATTCGCTTGAAAGAGATTTCTTTCCCACCAGGCTCATCAGAAGGAAACAGAGGGAGATTTTCATTGAGATCAGAACACAGACGAGCATACATGGGACAAAATGTAGGCTCCAACACTGCTTTGTCAAATATTAGTATGATAACATCCTGCATTGCAAGTGGGGTTTCCAAAATTTCAGTTTGCAACTAGAACCCTGATGGATCATTGTAAGAGAAAAGGAAGAAAAAACTTGCAGGAGATTAGAAACCTTTAAGATATCAGATGTTGTAATTCCAGAATCAATCAGTTGGCCCTTGAGGAGATCAAATTTCTCAGGGGTCAGCTTGTTTAATATACTGCAAAAAAAGGAACAAAATCATTTTGTCACCATACATAAAAAATATGTATAATAAGAGGATATATGAACCAAGAATAAACTGAACAAATATTTGACATTGTTCTATAAGGCAAAAAATTCGCTGCTACATGCCACTCGCATTTAATTATGTGAGAATTAAGTACAGTACAAAGGGTAAAGCCTGGACATAGTCTAGTATAGCTTGTACAAAGTCACAGTGCCCATTTCCCACTTTTGGTACACCCGAAAAACTATTTGTGGAACTCAAATGGCCAAGCCACCTCTTGGAGGGGAGATAATCAAAAAATTAAAATGACAGCGAGCCCTAAGAGTAGAATTCTAGAATCAAGGGTTAGGGTTTGTAGGAGAGAGAACAAGATGAAGGAGAATATAATGGTCTAATTAGGGTTCAAAGAGGACCCCAAACTAGCATTTATACTACTACTAATAGTAATAATGTGTTGTATGCACCCCAATACATACTACACACACACACACCATACGTGATGCATATGTCAATATATCTACACACATCTAACACACACACGCATGCCAATGCACGTCAATACTAAGTCCTACCCAGTGGGTCGATCTACATTTGGATGATTGATCCACGAAAAGGAATATTGATTGAATGGTAGGAAACAACTGATTGGTGTGATTTTGAATTGCAGCATATACAAGAGGTGGCCAAAAGAACAGATGCTGGCGGAAGAGGATGACTTTATCTAAATGACTAGCTGTCACTAGAACCACTCCCTCATATAAAGTGAGGCATATACACATTTTGCTGTTGGAGATATTATTTCTATTGTATGGGTGTGTAGTAACTTTGGTGTGTGTGTAGTTAAGTGAATTTTAAGTTGTACAATTTACTTAACTCGGGAACCATGTAATCTGTGAACATGCTAAGATGATATAAATAGTATTTTGCATTGGGATTTGAGTCACATTGACTCAACCCTAACATCTCTACTTTTCTCTTCCTCTCTCTTCTTCTTCCTCCTTCCTATTACTAAACCCTAACCCTAAATTACAGTTTTGTCTTGGTATCAGAGCCATGGCCAGCTCCGATCTCGCGATCAGGTTGGCCATGGTCCTGGGTGGGGCGCCCTCTAGTCACTTCTCAATTTTCTTAAATTTTTTTTCTAATAAATTTGCATGCTTCCTTTTGTCTCTACAAGCTCCTTGGTTCATATATTCATGTCATACGATCTCATTATTTTAATATATCTAAGACCTCTCCAATGAGGGTTTTCTTCAAGCCGCATGATCCTGCATCATAAGCTTGCGGACCTGATCTAGTGAGCCACCGGCTCCGACAAACTCAACAAGGGCTGGACCATGGGTCAAAATACCGGGTATCGGATACGTATCGTCCGAGCTCAAAACCGATATGTATCGGACGATACGTATCGGAATAGTAAAATATCGGACGATACATTGAATGTATCGTCCAGATATATGCATACAAAATGGCGATACGGTACATTGAATGTACCGTATCGTCCCAGTCCAAAACCGATACGTATCGTCCGATACGTATTGGTATCGGACGAAATTTTGACCCATGGGCTGGACGTGACAGTGATGGATCTCATAGACATGCGGTGACCACTAGCAAGCACGATCGGACGTTATGGGCTATTCAATTCACGTTATAAGATCGAGGGCTAAAATTCTATGTAACCAATCACACGTTCCTTCTTCAAAAGAACATGTGATTGCAGGAAGGTAATAGAGAATATTTATGATTGAAAGAAAGATACAAATCTAGGATGTGTATCTTATGTTTTAGGCAAGATTCTATTAGTTGGGACTTATAAATATTTAGATAAACATTGTGGGAAGTATTTTGAATTTAAAGCTCTCTAGGAGATCGTAACTGATTGTATTCACCTCTATTTAAAGAGGCTTTTCTTTATCAATGAAATACCGAAAAATCATTATCAAAATATAGTTTTTAGAGTTTCAATATTTGCAAATGCTTGAGAGCTATCCATAAGCATTCATTATTCATTACCCTTTCACTGTTTTCAGCACACGTTCTTTCTCAGAGAGATTCCCTCTTCTGGCTGACCACGGCACTTCAGCCTTGATGAGAGCAGAAGATCCAACCTGATTTGAGTAAGAATATCAACAATAAGAATTACATGCAGCAAATAATTAGATTTGTATAAACAACAGATATGCAATATATATATATATATATATATATATATATATATATTGTTTACGAATAACATCTTATCAATGCAATCATATGAATTACATGCAGCAAATAATTTGATTTGTATATTTGTATAAACAACAGATATGCAGTATATATATATATTGTAACATCTTAGCAATTTAATCACAAGGCAATAGGAGAGACAAGAAACAACCAAATTACTTCGAAGGTGAGGAATGTGAAGGCTGTGATTAGATGCTACAACGCAGTCTCATGGAAAAGATTGAATCAGAGTAAGACAATGATGTTTTGGATACGAGTGGGGGAGACAACTTCGGGGAGCTGGACGTTATATATATATATATATATATATATATATATATATATATATATATATATATATTGTAGCATCTTAGCAATTTAATCACAAGGCAATAGGAGAGACAAGAAACAACCAAATTACTTCGAAGGTGAGGAATGTGAAGGCTGTGATTAGATGCTGCAATGCAGTCTCATGGAAAAGATTGAATCAGAGTAATACAATGATGTTTGGGATACGAGTGGGGGAGACAACTTCGGGGAGCTGGACGTTATCATCATGGGATGTCAGTAGGGTAGCCTCCCATCAACATATCTAGGGGAGTTATCATGGGATGTCAGTGGGGAAAGATTTGCGGCTCATTGGGACCCAGTGGTTGAGCGTTTCGACAAAAGTTAGCCAGATGGAAAGGAGCAGTACTTTCGAAAGATGGGAGAATACCATTAATCAAGGCTAAATCAAATCTCCCAATCTTATTATGTGTCAATGTCCAAGTTCCCTAACACTATGGTGAAAAGGTTAGAGAGAATTCAAAGGAGCTTTTTGTGGAGTGGGAGGCAGTTCAAGGAGAGAATTCTTGTGGTGATCAATTGGGATGTTGTGCAACTCCCAATTAAGTCTGGTGACCTAAAATTTCAATCCATTAAGAACATGAATAGGGTATGGTTGGGAAGTGGAGGTGAAGGGAGTCCACATGGTTGAGTGAATCCCTAAGGAGTATGGGAAGGATATCTTTGGCTGGAACATAAAGAACCGAGGGATAAACTAAGCTTGGGATGTTGGACAGGAGTGAACGAACATAGAGGTTTGAGGGGACTATTAGATTCATAGCGGGGTAGGGGAAAGAATCAGATTTTGGCAAGATATATGGTGCGAGATGGAACCATTGGAGAAACAATACAAGATCTTTAGAACGGTGGTGAACAAGAGCATGACGATCTTTAAGGTTTGGGACAGAAAGAGAAGTAGCTCATCATTACATATTAATGTACGGAGAAATCTGATTGATGAGGAGATTGATTGAAGAATTTGTGAGGTTGTTGCATGGGTATTGCTGAGGGCATTTATTTGCCGTCTCCTTCCTGCTCAACAGTGATAGCTATCAAGATTATACTGAAGTGGGAGCAGATCAAGCCGCCCTAGTGGTCTTTGTTGTTCTTGTTTCTAGAGTTAGTGTGTTAGTTGTCTTGTATTCTTTTGTTTTTCTTTTCTATCATAATGGTCCTTTTACTTTCCTTGTTTCTTCTATTTGGGCAAAGCATCTCATTGCTCCTCCTTTAATCTGGTGTAACTTCATTATATATTCATTATATTTTGCTGAAATTATTAAAAAAAGGAAAAAAAAAAAAAAAAAAACCTTAATTGTCACTTAATTTTTCTGGTATAAAGTTATTAGCTCTTATTTCTATACTATCTTAAATTTCTAACTGTAAAATTATATATTTCCAAGATGGTTGGTATTGGTTCCATGTTGATTTGACTTTAAACGATGATTTTGGAAAATTTTAAATTCTTAGGTATATTTAAAGGATTTTTAGAATTTTCAAGCATATCAATACAAGTTCATGATTAGTTCCTTTTGTTGTCTTATCATTTGGTTTCATATATAATGATATTGGTATTGATTGTATAAGGAACTTCTTTCTATCAAACCAAATACAAGTTGGACAAGGAAAAGTTGTTAAAGTACTAGATTTGTAGTCATATATCATTGCATGTTGTAGACTTGAAGATATATTACATTGATCATTAATCACGATTAATGCTACATCACATAACTCATCATCATGCTCAATTAATGACTATAAAGGTTTAGATTATTGTTTTGTCAGCTTATTGACTTCCTTTTGGTTATTTTAGAAACTATGATCCAGCACTTGTGAGTCAATTTACGATAACCTTACTAAGTTTTATGAATTACATATTTACCTGTATAAAGGTTTTTTAAATTGAATTGTTACTTGCAACATATATTAATTTCATTTCATAATTTCAGATTTTTTTAAATTAATTTTTAAAAACCATATTGAATCTTATGATTTCCAATTTACAAAATCAATTCAAAGTGACCACTTACAATTTACATTTTCGATTAATGATTTGACAAACTTGATCGTGCATACAAGTTTAGATTCTCTCGAATTTATATTGGTGCTAGTCATGTAGCTTGTACATCTTTTGAAAATATACGATAATTGGATTTATGAACTTCAATGGAGTAAGAATGAAAAGCTACTGTGAATATTGGTTTTTTTAATCTCAACATACAAAGTCCTCGTACAATCATACATCCAATTTCAATTAAGTAGATCTTGGTTCTTAATAAAACCAAGAATCAATAAAAGAGAACCCAAAAAATGTCCTAGTTTTTATTTCCTTCCGATTCTTGTTACCATCAGCTTTTATATTTTGCAGTCCATGAGAGTCTTAAAATCTTATACTAGTGCTGGCTATGCAGTTCCTCAAAATTTTGGAAAACTTATGGAGTCGTTATGGCCTTAATGGGCCTTATGGCAGACATAACTATTTTCTATAAGCATAATAATTATCATTTGGAAGTTTAATTAACAAATACGCATTAAACATTAAAATATTTACTGCTGGATATCAATACTTCGAACCATAAGAAAGCCACCTACCTCATGGATCCTACCATATTATAAGAAAGCCCCAAGAGTTCCACTTAGATGGAAGGGACTTTTTATAGGACGGCTGTTAGACCTACCATATTCTATGGTGTGGAATGTTGGGCCACGAAAAAGCGCTAAAAAATATTATAGAATAAGATGTGTCGGAAAGGATAAAATTCGGAATGAGTACATAAGAGAAAATTTGAGTGACACCTATATTAAGGAAAAAATTATAAAAAGTTGCTTGAGGTGGTTTGGACACATTCATCGGAGGCACAAAATAGATCCTCTATGAAGGGTTGAGACACTACAAGCACAAGGAAGCGGGAGAAGAGGAAAACTAGTGAAGGCCTAGAGGGAAGCCGTGAGAAGGGATTTGCAGGATTGTAGAGTTACAGGGTGCTTAGCGCTGATCAGAAACGTGTGGAGAAATAGGACTTACAAAGCCGACTCCAAATAGATGGGATAAGACTGTGAGATTGACGATGATGATGATTCAAATAAGTTAGCATTTTCACACCTTAGCACATTATTCTGCTTGCTGAAATACTATACTCAAATAAATGTTTAATAGAGTTGAGCCCATAGATCAATTAAGTGGTGCTCGGTGCCACATTTTTATTTTGCTTGATGGAATATTGCATTAAAATAAAATTTCAAAGGAACGGACCACGTATTTCAATTTAACGGTCCTCTATGTGACAACTGTCTCATCCTCATGGTTGATAACTATTGGGAATATATTAAAGGAGGGTAAATACAAATACAGACAGGGAGAAATATGATTGAAAGCAAGGACCAGCTTATAAACAAGGGGAATCTACAGATGCAAACAAATGTGAGTCACACCGGCTTTAGCAATTGCATTCACATCATGATGAATATGAGAAAGAAGTGAAAAGTCTGTGAATGCAAAGGTCCAAACTTCTTGGCCTAATTAAGTAAACCCTACAGCTTTTCTTCAGCGTGTGAAAGTCAACTAATGATACTGGATGAATGGCACTCTTCCATGGCTTGTCCATGTCCCACCAAATCTCGGAACCCGATTAAATAACCAATGAAGTTAAGCTTTAAACCGCCTGGATTGGGACACAATTATTTCTCAACCAACTAAAACTTTGGTGGCGAGCTTGAAGCAACTCTTTACTCCAATCACTAACTCTAACTCCCTTGAAATGCTCGCTATAGCTAGCCCAACAAAATAGGCTCCCTTAAATCCTTTCTATCACCTTCGAAAACAAAACAATTAGACGTTTACTATAAATGTTCGACTATTCTCCCCTTCCATAAGCTCCTTGAAATATAAAAATGCAAAGCTGCCAAAGAAACCATGTGTGGGAAAAGGCTGGCGTCCCCAGGCATCTAGGAGATCCACAATGGACCAAAAGAATACCCATCCAACTCCAATGGAATAGGGCTGATGCTTGGGGCTGTGATGCAAGCATCAAAATTATATATATATATATATATAGTAATTCCTAATTCTTAATTTTATCACTTCTTTCTACTTTACATACCTATCTTAGCAATTGCATCTCAACCACATGTACTTTGTATTCTTATTACTTTTTGTAGCCCAACTTTCTACATCTTATTTCTTTCCCGATAAGACGCCCAATGTTCTACATCATACAATAATGCAGGTTTTACCACCACCTTATAAATGCATCCTTCAAATGAGTACAAGGGGGTGGGAGGGTCCCCTAGCAGAGAAATAAGATCTTCCTGTCTAACATGAAATTCCATAACAAAGTTAAAAAACAGAGTAATAAGATCACCCTGTCTAAACAGGGAGATCACAAGAGCTTGAAAAATAACAATGACGGGATCCATTCATCAATCAAGAAAGTGATACACTTTTTATCCACTTTATCTAAGTATGATCAAAACCTAATTGGTGAATGATGGGTAACATAGTCACGAACCTTTCGGAGTGAAGTTGCACTCCATCTATTCAGTCTCTAATCTGCTAATTTTTAAATCGTTGTACTCAAAAGCCTTTCTACATATTTTCAATTTATCATTTACGTGTTTACTTGTTTAGCATTTATTTTATTTTTGTTTTCTTTCAATCAGTAGTCAAAATCTATATATTAATAAAAGGAACAAAGTACATCTCAGGTCCTCGATGACAAAGAGTTCAGACATATAAAGAGGAGTGCCAATTACCACATCAACAGCAAATATGATCTCAAAGCATACAACATTGAGGGAGTTCAAAGATTTAAAGATGGAATGCCAATTACCACATCATCATCAACAAACGACATATGCCATGGAACCTCATCTTGTATTCCCCTTATTAATTCATCCGTAAGCAATGTAAACTTTAAAAAAACTCAGGAGAGACCCTTGAAGCTCCATCGAACAAGGAATTCAAAGTTGGAGTGATCTACTGAAATTCTGGTTTGATACATGGATCATGTGTGAACGTTGGTTGTTGACCATGTGTCCATGTGTCTACATATATAAGAAAGATAGGTACTCCCATGAAGTACACATGATAGGTACACCAACCTCACATGGAGCTCCATGTGGCACCCAAAACACTGCTTTGCTGTCTCGAGGAACTCCAACAAGTTGTATTGAACAATTAAAAAGAAAACAAAAAAATGGAGAGACAAATTTTGATTGAGATTCAATCGTCCAGATTTCAAGCGTCAAAAACACAGTGGAAATGTTATTTCAATTTTTTTTTCCTTGTTTGATATGATCTAAACAACGCTTCTTTGCTCCACATGGAGCTCGGTGTACAGTGAAGGTACTCCTTTGTAGCACTTTATGGGGTTTATATATATAATACACACGCGCACAGGCGAATACACACAAAACACGTGTGTGCGCGCACACACACACACAGAAAAGATTGTTTCAATAAATTACCAAATTCCTTATACCAAATGCGAACAGTAACGTCTGTAACTAATGAGTTTCCCGACTTTAGCAGTACACATAAAACTCTCCGACCGTGGTATAAGGTGGTTACTACTCTCCATTGGATAGTTTTCCCCTGGATATCAAGCACCACACCCAGTACAGCGTCTTATGGTAGCTTCGTCCAAAGGCATAATGGTAACTCTTTCCTCACTATGAGAAAAAAGGGTTTACAATACTAGGAGTTAGGTATCTCACCACAAGTTCCTCACAAACTTCAATTCCTACCATATCAGTGATATTTATAGAATTTATATAAAGATGAGTGGAAAGGGCCTTACAAATCGGTGGATTTGTTTTCCAAAATGATGGGCTAGATTCCACAAAATATAATATACAATGATTCAGAATTATTCGAAGGAAACAACTTGACTCAACAGATAGCAAACAAGTCTTAAAATATATTATACATTGATTCTTCTTTTGCTAGAAAAATACACAACTTTTTCAAAGACTATAAACAGAGTATTAAAAAAATATGATTTTTACATGAAGATTATCTTCCTTCATCGAGTAAATTCTTATTTTCAACATCATGATGTGAATAAAATCCTTTAGCTTTCTCATGACAGAATCAAAAACTTTGGATGTGAGGAATTCCATACATTCATGAGTAGTTACTTCTACTTCAACTTCGACCACATGTTCTTCATCTTTGATAATCATGGGGACTCATCAATTTTTTGCAAAGGTCATGTTAGTATTTCGATATAGTTGCCGATGAATTAGTAATTTATCATTAAACTCAGTTTTGTCAATTATCTAAGTATTTAGACCATTTGAGATCGTTCATTATGCAACTTATTCAGAGGATGTAAAGAAGAAATATATATTCGGATATTCCCTTGGATAGAATTTCTATTTGGCAACAAACTTTAAATTTTTTGACAAAACATCATTCTTGGTGTCAGAATTACCAAGCTTAGCCCTAACCATTTTTAGCTCTAAGTTAAGATATTGTGGTAAAAGGTTGTCACTGACCATTTTTTGCAAGGGTGGTCATGTTCCTAATTTCCATGTCCTAGCAAATTTTTGAAAAATTATCTGCATGCATAGTATTTCGGTACAGTTGCCAATGAATTAGTAATATAAGATCAAACTCAGCTTCGTCAATTATCTAAGTGTTTCACCATTGAGATCAGACCATTTGAGATTGTTAACTATGCAACTTATTCGTTCAGAGGATGGAAAGAAGAAAAATATATTCGGATATTCCCCTTGGATAGAATTTCTATTTGGCAACAAACTTTGAAAATTTTGACAAAACATCACTCTTGGTGTCAGAATTACCAAGCTTAGGCCTAATCATTTTTAGCTCAAAGTTAAGACATTGGGGTAAAAAGTTGTCACTGACTGCCACTTGTTCAACAATAAATAAACATTGCAAAAACTTTTGCCACCATGAATACCTTCATAGCTTAAGGCTACTTATGAGTTTGTTTTTTATAAGATTAAGAAACTTCAAAGAATCTATTCTAAGAATAAATTCTCCACCAATCAATTGTGTATAAAATTGTTGGACACCATGAACGGCTTTTGGTCAGTAATTTAACTAATAAGCATTGAATTGACCACTGGCACACATACATATCCTTCATCACGACTTTTTCTTCCGAAGCACGGCTGACCATGAGAAGCATTTGTAGAGAGAACGGATGGACCTTGATAAGCTGGTTGAAACAGAGGTAACTTCTGTACAAGTTGTGTTAAGAGAAGGTAAGGGAGGTTTAAGTTCACTGACGGGGGTGATATAAGAATAAAATGGACTAAATGTGTAGCTTATAGTATAACCAAAAAGGCGTAGAATGTGTTGGGGAACCAACACCGGAGGGTCAATTTAAAAGTAAACTTTTATCGTTGCTCTTAAAGTAATCCGGGGAAAAAGATATTGACCACCTAGTAAAAAATCACAATGGTTCTATAATTTATATATTTTCAGGATGTTTGAATGGAAAGACTTTCTCAATGCAGAAACATGAGGATGTAAAGAAGAAATATATATTCAGATATTCCCCTTGGATAGAATTTCCATTTGGCAACAAACTTTGAAATTTTTGACAAAACATCACTCTTTTATTGTTGCTCTTTAAGTAATCCGGGGACAAAAATATTGACCACCTAGTAAAAAGTCACAATGGTTCTATAATTTATATATTTTCAGGATGTTTGAATGGAAAGACTTTATCAATGCAGAAACATGAGGACGTAAAGAAGAAATATATATTCGGATATTCCCCTTGGATAGAATTTCTATTTGGCAACAAACTTCGAAAATTTTGACAAAACATCACTCTTGGTCTCAGAATTACCAAGCTTAGGCCTAATCATTTTTAGCTCTAAGTTAAGACATTGGGGTAAAAAGATGTCACCGACTGCCACATGTTCCACAATAAATGAACATTGCAAAAACTTTTGCCACCATCTTTTTAGCTTAAGGCTACTTATGAGTTTGTTTTTTATAAGATTAAGAAAATTCGAAGAATCTATTCTAAGAATAAATTTTCCACCAATCAAATGTGTATAAAATTGTTGGACACCATGAATGCGGCAAGGATTTCCTTCTCTTTTGGTCAGTAATTTACCTCAAAAGCATTGAACTGACCACTGGCACACATACATATCCTTCATCACGATATTTTCTTCAGAAGCACGGCTGCCCATGAGAAGCATTTGTAGAGAGAATGAATGGACCTTGATAAGCTGGTTGAAACAGAGGTAACTTCTGTACAAGTTGTGTTAAGAGAAGGTAATCTTATGGGGCATTGGCACCAAGGGAGGTTTAAGTTCACTGACGGGGGTGATATAAGAATAAAATGGACTAAAAGTGTAGCTTATAGTATAACCAAAAAGGCGTAGAATGTGTTGGGAACCAACACCGGAGGGTCCATTTAAAAGTAAAACTTTTATTGTTGCTCTTTAAGTAAACCGGGGACAAAAATATTGGCCACCTAGTAAAAAGTCACAATGGTTCTATAATTTATATATTTTCAGGATGTTTGAATGGAAATACTTTATCAATGCAGAAACATTACAGTTGCTAAAAGGTTAGAAGGCTCTAAAGTCATATCTCAAATGTTTCGGCAATATCAGAGGGCAATTCAAGTAGCTGCCATTATTCATTAGATGTGCTCATGAAGGAAGACTCTCCCCATGGAGACTTGTTAATGTGTTCACTGCATTGACAAGCCGCTCTTTACTTTTTGGAAATTTAAACTTTGCATCATGTTTTAATGGCAAACGAAGCAATGGACCAATGGACCACTAAGCATCAGTGAGGACCTTACATTGCTACTTTTATTGTACTATCGAATAGCTTTGGCAGCTAAGCTACTTTCTTCTTTGGATTGGGGACTTTATGTTTTTTTTTTTGTAGCCCTGTACTTTATTTTACTCGATGCATCCTTTTAATTTACCAACAAAAATAATCTATCCTTCAACTAGCAATTTATTCATTATTATCAGTGAAATAAGTTCTCTCAAAACTTGCATTTACTTAGTTCTTTTGTCTTTTTTGTATTTAGTAAATGAAAAATATTCTCATTAATAAAATAAGGTAATACAACAATAAAGAAAAAATCATAGCAATGGTATCATCCTGCCTATCTTTTCTCCTCATACTCTTCTATTCATTTGAAGACAAATTTAGGAAAAATAACCGTAAATTCTTACTTTCTTTGTAACTTCTCATCACAATCGCAATCAAATACATACATTGTACATTGAAAATCTTCTTTAGTCATTTTTCCATTGTTAGGTTAGTTTTATGATCACCGTTTACAATATCAGACGATACCAAGAAGCCACTGAAACAAGATTATTGGTATGTATCGATCAATACATACCAATATACACCATTGTGTCACTGATACAATGAATGTAAAATGTCGCGATATTGATGGGAACTGATAAATATCAGGAACCCAAGATTTTGAACATTTTTATGATTGATACTGTTTTATGTATGCTTGATCTTTGACTTTGAAGTTACAAACTCAATAATTAGATGACAATCAATTTTGCATTACATATTTTTCGTTTTCCTTAATAACCTAATAGTGAGTTCTTAGTAATAGTATTTACAAATTCAAAACTTTAGAAGTTAAGATGAAATTTTACTGCTAGGCACAGATGGAACAGTGGATGACATTGAATCTGCTTTGAATGATTGCAATATTTTCCTATGAATGTTCCTAAATTGTTTGACTTTTACATCTTCATGCTTCAACAATATTTTCATTTGCCTGAGAAGTGAGGCTTATGCCTTACATCTCACCACTTCAAAAAGCAGGCTGCCTTTGCAACTCGCCTCGCCTCACTTTGCCATCAACTACTTGCTTTTTATAGATTGATATTTGCATTTCATATCTTTGACTGCAAGCTCTGGGTTTAATTTCTTAGAGCAAACATCTAGAACTTGAAATTTTTTTCTTTAAACAATCCCAACCGCTCAAACATCTAGAGCAGTATTAAAAGGATATTTCATTTACCGGCATTCTTGAAAAAACAAACAAACAAGTATAACCTATACACTGATTGCATATCTAGCTTATAAACAGTAACTTCCATGCTCCCATAATCCATTAGCTCGTCTTCTCTTTTTTTTTTTGAAATCGTCAAATTTTGTTCAACTTAAAGGAAACAAAGCTTTGAACGTCAAGGAGCCAAAATACATTGTCAAAAAACCCACATAGGAAACAAAGAAATACAACATAACCATCTAAGTTACAGCCAGCTCCACCAAAATTAAAGCTTTGAGCTAGTCAATTCTTCACTGGAAACATTTCATGATTCAAATAAAATAAAACCTTCAAAAAAAAAAAGAAAATTAAGAATACCCATAAAAAAACATCTTACCTTTCCTACATCCTTTTTCCCATGAGTGGCAAATCTCTGAACTAGAAGAGAAAAGAGCAATAGAAGTATGTGCAACACATATGCAATCCATTATCACATGGGTACATAAAACTATCCCGTGCTAAGTGAATTCAATGGGAAAGATATGATCTAATAATGTTATATGCTCTTGACTATCTAATACATATGACTAAACGTCAAATATATATATATATATATATATATATATATATATATATATATATATATATATATTTGGTCCAAAGATGTGGTATCAACAGTAATTGCAAACTAAGAGAGCTCCAAAAAATGCATGACCTACCGAAGGAAGGCATGCTCACATCTATATATATGAAAATAAAATTTTACAATCTAAAGCATGACAATAGGAAAACACGTAAAAATATATATAAAGAATGACTAGATGTGTCTAAGTAGGCATTACCCCTGGTGTAGAGGAGATTTGAGCTCTGGAAGAAAACTGAGAGCTTAATTGGTCAGAGCGACTAAATTGATCTTGCTGCCTTGAATTTTGTCCATATGACTCCCCCCGGCCAGAGTACTCTTTACTCTCTCGGATTGTTTCCCAAGATCTCTCCTCTCCAGAGGAAGGAATCTGTCCTGACCGACCACGCCAATCACGATTGTCTGGTTCAGGATATCGACTTTGTGGTTGAGCTTGCAGCTAGAGAACAAGAACAGCTGTTACAACAATTGCTACACAACCTGGTAGTGCATATAAAGTCTAGAAGCAGAAAACAATCACTACTAAAAAAGTAACTGATGCAGATATAAGGCATGTGCAAACATCAAAGAAAGTTTCATACAAAATCTCTGCAATTATATAAATATAAAAACACTAGTTATTTATTCCATCAATAAATGGTCAAAACATCAGAAGTATAAACGAGTATCTCACATTTGCATCTCCACGTCCCCAACTTTGATCATCACCAAAAAATTCAGCTTCAACTTCTTGTTTAATTTTCAAGATATCTTCAGGAACATCGACAACCTAATAAGACAAAATAACTATAAAATAAGTGCATGAAAAGTAGATCTGAATTAGGTATATATATATATATATATAGAGAGAGAGAGAGAGAGAGAAATGGGCTCGAGTGCACGTCCTGGACCGTGCACTCGAGTGCTAGATCACGTGCCACGTGGCGGTGATCACGAGTTGCACCACAGCCAAGGGTTTTCACCACATCCCCTAGGATTTTAGAAAGAAAAAAAAAAGACTGTTTTGCTTTTCTTTCCAAGGGTCAAAGATACGTTTCCACGCAAAATTTTTGCCACTGAATTTTTACACCTTTGACCACAAAATCAACTGGGTGCAAACAGTTTTTTTGGAATGGTCGTCGATCAACTTGTTGCATGAGCACGTGTCACCGGGTCCTTGGATTGGGTGCCAGCCCTGCATTCAAATGCATATCCCCAAGCCATACATATACTTATAAATATATATAAAAGGTCAGATCAACGAAGACTTCCAAAAGGTTCACTTCTTGGAAACATATGATGATCACAGTGATGGTTTCCTTTGTATGCAAATAAAACATATGAGAACAAGACACGAAATAAAACAATTATAAGGTTTGGAAAAAGTGCCTGCACCATGATCATACTTGCATACAAACGAACCCTAGTGTTGGGAACACGTTGACCAAGAAACACTTGATAAACATAAGAAATAAATTTAGCTTGGTACATCAAATTGGGATTTGTGAGGAAACCATGAGGGAAATAAGAAGAAAAATATGGGAAATATTTGGGAGCAAGTTATACAGTTTTAACTTCCATTATAGTTTCCCACAAGTTCCTATTGCCTTTTGTTTCTTCTGAGCTTCCTCATGTTATGAACTATTCATATGATGCTTCAGTTGAATTCATATCTCACTCTAGTAGTTACGATTATGAGAATTACCCAAGGTAACTTCACAGGGGGGGAAGCAGACGAGAAAAGAGTTAAATCTATAATACTGGACAACCAAAATCACAAAAATTCAATATAAGCATTAACAAAATGGAACAAAACTTAATGAAAAAATGCATTAGCATACCTCCCTAAGTTGTAAGAGCTGGTCTCGTGTATACCGAATGCATTCCTGGCCCTCAAATCGTGATCCCCCAGTCTGTAACAAAAAAACATCAGAATACCATCAGAATAGGTCCACCAGTCTACACAGGGTTTGCTTGTGATAACAAGATAAATACAACAGGCACTCATGTATAAACCATGGCAAACCAAAGAGCAACAAAAAAACGAAAAAGCTCAAATAATGCAACCAGGCTATGTCTAAGAATAGATGGCTTAAAGATGAAATAACTATGGAAAAAATTGATGAGTTGATCTATAAACAATAATAGAAAAGTTTGGTTACATAGTAAAGATAAAGAGTACAGAACCCAACTCATTGCCCATGCATATATTATCCATGCTAAAGGTACAGGGGTAGATTATGGATAGAGTGCTGGTACTTAAGTACATGAGGACTTATTATCTATTTTCATGTACCTATTTAAGGGTTATCTATTTTCATGTACCTATTTAAGGGTTATTCATCAGAACAAAAAAACTGGTTGTGGAAAACGGATATGTTCATCATGTCCATCGGAGATCTGAAACAACCCAAATATGAAGGGTTGAAAGAATACAAGCACAAGGAAGTAGGACAAGGTGAAGAACAATAAAGGTTGGAGCATAATAGTGAGAAATAACATGAAGGATTGTAGGGTAACTGAGAATTTAGCCCAAAAGGAATGAATGGAGTAATAGGACTTGCAAAACAGACCCCAAATATATGGGATAAGGGGTGATGATAATGATGATAGAGATTGCGCAAATTGCTTGAATCTCCCTAATGAACCTAGTCATTCTTCGTGGACGGGTACATCTTCGATATCTACTCAAAAAGTAGATTACATGATAATGAGAATCTAAATACAAAAATCTTAAAGAGAGGGTAACTGCCATAGTCCACTTACACTTTTCCTGCCTTCGACGCCAAAAGGAGACATGCTAGATTTCTCGAAGGACATTTAAGTGAGCGTATCTAAGCTGCAGAATGTTCGTAAGTGAGATGACAAATGCTACTACAAGCATTGAAATGGTTCAATTTACCCCTTCATAAAAAAATAATATCGCTCTCATCACATTATCCTAATTGTTTTCTAAAATATAGATACAATTTAAACTCCTGACCTCAACCTAATGCTTGAGGGATATCACCGCTTCAGAAAAAGGCCTAATCCCATAAGAACCCTATGTTTCTTATCTTTAAAAATCAATTAGAACAAAATTAGATCAAACCACTATCTTAAAAAATTCAATTGCATCTAGATAACTTCAGATTTGATTGTTGTGAATCAACATCCGTCTTTAAAATCTAAAGTTTTTAAAACTATTACAATTCAAAATAAATTATCTATGGGTTATTGATTTTTGTTTGTTCAATTTGTTAGGCGTTAGTTGTTGCTTTACTATTTCAATCTAAAATTTTGCATGACGATTGACACTTAATGAGTAATTAGTCATATTGTTATCATTATTTATTATTTTATATAATTATAACTTATTATAGATTCTCTACAAACCACTTGTAGTGAAAATAATAATAATAAATAAAATAAAAATAGGTCGCACCGTCTAAGCCTCGCCTAGGTCCTGCTTAGCTCCCAGGGATCGTCGCTTGGGCTCCGCATAAGCTCCTTTAACAACCTTGAAAACTAATCATTGAAGTAACATGAACTAATGTAGTCGTTAAGTCCAACCGACTATATATGGTACAATTGGCTACCATATACATGATTACAGCCTCTATATATATATATATATATATATATATATATACACACCCCTTTTTTATAACTTAGGATATCCCAAACTTACATTTGGACTAATCCCTAAAGGGTACCCTCGCCCCCACCATGTCTATTTCACAGATTACGCGGGCATTCCATCATCACAGGAGAGGAATTGCTACGCGAACTCGTGACCTTGGGGACCATACCCAAGTCGTCAGCCACTGCGACAACCCCTTGGAGGGTATCACAGCCTTATATACAGGATTACATATGTTTATAAGCATATATATAGTTCAACCTATTATATACGGCACAATTCGGGAACCATATACAGGATTATATATATATATATATATATATATATATATATATATATATATATATATATATATATATATATATATATATATATAAAGGATATGCTATTTATGTATATGTGTGTTATATTTTTATTTATAAATATATATTAAGTATAATCCTCTGTGTGTGTGTGTGTATATCGAGAGAGAGCGAGAGAGAAAGAAAGAAATCAGTGATAACCAACAATCACTGTTCATAATGAACAAATCAAACGCAATCCTATCAAGATAAGCAATCCAAATACAAGAGTAAATCGAAAAAGATTAGCTCAAATCACAGATCGCTATGGATCTATAATCTTTTACTTTCTTTTTCGCAGACCTTAAAGGAAGTAGCAGCGCCACCATGGGGACGAAGGAGGTGGAGATCTGAAATCAAAGCAGAACCAGAGCCGCCGCCGCCGAAGGAGGAATCGAATCGAGGGCCGCCGAGGAGTCTGCTGCCGGGTCGATTTCCTGATCCACCACCAGGTCTCAAACTCAGAACCGTCGTCTGATCTGCCTGCATAACTCGATTTTTATCTCTTTGCGAGTATCGCCGCCCACGCCGATGATGATCGGATTTTGACCGTAGATAAAGAATCCGACGATCGAAGAAGAAGATAGAGAGGAGGCTTCTCTCTCTCTCTCTCGAACCCTTCCGCTAAGAAGAGAGAAAGGTAAAGAGAGGGCTGATGCAAAATTAGGAACCCTTTTTATAGTCTATATTTGCGGCTTACGGTGACTCTCTGATACATGTATGTATGTGTATGTATGTAATTTATAATTATAATCCAATTATTGTTCTTCTTACTATTTACCCTCTCTCTCTCTCTCGCTATATATATATTTCTAAAATATAATATATTTCCTCAATTTATGTGAAATTACGTCACTGTCCTTTGCTTTTCTAGTTTGACTAGATTTAGCCTTGCTAATCGGCTATCAGTATCACCGACAACTGTAGATTATCTGTCACCGCCAAACGCTATGCTATACAACTGTTTGCGACGGTTATCTGAGGCTGTCCATTGGGCTGGGCTGGCCCGTCAGCCTGCTTGGCCCAGCTCTAGGGCCAGAGCTCAAAAAGCCTACAGGTCGAGCTTGGACCTCGTAACTAAGAGCTTGTTGTGTGTCGGTCCAAGTAAGAGTTAACAAGTTAAAGCCCAAGCCCAGTCCGACCATGCATCTCTTTTAATCATAGATCTATTAAATATATTAATATATGCATATAATACGTGGGGAGCAGGTTCCGTCCTCCAAATTGGCGTGGAGCTCCTCCACGTGGTGCTCAAATCATCGCTGGAGTACCATGTGGAGCACGGGGTGGTCTAGGGCAATTTTAAAGAGATCAAAATTTGATCGATTTTAATGATTCTGATTTAGATTTTTTATTATTTTATTTTAAAAATGTACAATGCATTCATGATCTACTTGTCTTATTAATAAGAGGACGGAAGTCTTTTCCTTTTATATATATATATATATATATATATAAACCCACCCTTTATATATATAAGAAGGCTAGGATATGTATTGGTCTTATGGTGTTAACATTTAAATAAAAGAAATTTCTGTCCATAGAGCGCATGAATTTTCTGAAATGTAAATAAACCAAAGCTGGGAATGAAAGTATAAGAATAGGAATTATGGTACCATTAGAATAAGGGGCATCTGTGTAAACATCTTTACTGATGAACCATTTTAATAGTACGGGTGTTATGATGCCATGAGGCATTCTTGCCAATGATGGCGTACGGACTAAAGGGCAAGTCCTCCTTTTATTCCAATCATGGCGCAGGGGTTAAAGGGCAAGTCCTCTTTTTGGAGTGATATCGCCCTTAGGAGTCATGACCATATATATGTAGGAGCCGGTTAGGTCCTTTAATGGAGGACGGTAACCGTCCTCCAAGATACACATGGAGCTCCACATGACACCCAAACAGTGGCAGAACCATGTGTGAGAGAGTGGGGGCGCTCGCCCACACTAAAAACCCCAAAACCCAAAAAAAAAGAAAATTTTGTTAGTTATTTAAAAAAGTCTTCCCTACCTAACAACATCCTCTCTCATATATGTTTCTATTTTTAAAACCCTTACCTTACATCTTTTATTTGATTCGTTTTCTAAAAGCCTGCACATCATTTTTATATGTTTCTATTTTTAAAACTCATACCACATCTTTTATTTGATTCATTTTTTAAAAGCATGGTGATGCCCTTTCTCCTTATTTGACACCCTCTCTCTCTCCCTTCCAATTCCTTTATAAATCAATCAGTTTAATCCAGATAGTCGATCATGGAAATGTACATTTATTTATGTACAAACTTGTCCAATAAAGTTTACTTTGCTTGGGATCATTAAGCTAAGGGCACGACTCTCCATTGATGGATTCAAGGTGTGGGCCATCTGCACCGTCAAAATGATAGATCATAAGTTAAAAGATATGGGCCCAAAAATCAAATTTTTTGAGAGGTTTTAACCATCCGATTTGTGCACTCTAATACCAACCATTGTGTTTAGTTTTAAAAACTAATATTCAAATTCGCCAATCTGATGGTTCACATCCACTAATGGACATACTTCTTTAGCTAAAACATTTTCCAACAATGAATTACCTCCTAAATTATTTAGATCGATCGATATCAATGACATATTAGGAAACCACACTTTAATGGTATGAAATAAAAAAAATTAATTTAGCATTGGTGCATTGTTTAAACACCATTTGGTATTTAAACGTCCATCAGGAGCCCTTATCCCTTAAGCTAGTTATCAAAAGGAAAAAGTGGGGTGGGGGGCAATAGGATCATTTGTAGCTAATTCAAGATCCCAAATTAGTTTTGACAGGTTGGGCTGAATTTAACAAAAAAATAGGGTAGCGTTATTTACACCCATTAAACTAAATTTGTGAAGAAAGCACACAATTCTACCATAAAAATTCGATGACTGTCTTCAATCAGATGATGGAAATGCTTTTCATCCCAATCTTTCACACAATAATTCTTGAGTTCGTGGCGCACCTATCAGACAGTCATATGTTGATTCCACGTGGCAAACATACCCAAAAGTGATTGTTTTATAGGTATGCCTATGATCACGATCACTTTTGGGATGTGTGTCATGTGGAATCACAATCTGGCCGTCTAATAGATGCACCATAATCTCAAGATCTATTGTGTGGAAGATTAGGATGAAAAATGATCTCCATCGTTTGATTCAAGCCGATCTGATTTTTATGGTCGAAAATGGAAATGCGTGTGTTCTTCACAGGTTTAATGAGTATAAATAATGCTACTCATATTTATATGAGTATCTTTGCTACCTATATTTATCTAAGTATCTTCGTTCGCGCTTACTTCTGAAACCTACTGCAACCCATTAACATCTTGAAATCAGACAATGCAGATTATTTTTTGGGCCAATCTTCCACACAATGTGGCACTCATTTCGAAGATCAGGTGTCACATAACTTGGAAAAAATCGATGAGGTACCACTCAAAAAATTTAGGCGTGATCCAACACATATCCACATTGAAATAAGGTGTTCAAATTCAATGCACCAAACCTGGTCGATGTTATTCTGTCATTGACCCATCAAATTGTAGACACTCATTTTCGGCCCACCTAACTAAATTGACGTGAAATTCAAGTTATTTGGGGGCCCAAACACACATTAACAGATTGGGGAAGCTTGTAATGACATCACATGAGATCCCCCAAAGTTTATAAGCGAAATCTCAATGTTCATGATTTTCTAGGCAAAATTATAGCATGAGAGGATAATTTACTCGCGTGCTTTAAAGTATCTATTTTTGTTTTGTGCGGGATCTTATTTCTTGGATTTCTTATTTAGATTAGATAGGCGCGAGAGAGCTATAAATAAATAATATAATTTGTAAAATATTAAATTTAATTTATCTTGCGCCCCGGCTGGATGAAAATCCTGGTTCTGCCACTGCACCTAAAGCATTGTTTGGGTCCCACGTAGAGCACAGGTGGACGGTTTAGATCAATATTAACAAAAATAATTTCGGAAAAAACTTTTAAATCCACAAGTTACAGTTTGATGGGTTTAATTAGTTCACATTTCACGGTTCAAAAAACACACGATGGAGATGAATTTTTAATTATTATTTTTTCAAAGATGATCTAACCAATGGACCCGAGCTCCACATGACATCGAAATAATATTTTGGGTGCCACGTCAAGCTACACGTGGAAGCTTGGAGGACGGTGACCGTCCTCCCATGGAGGACGGACACCTTGTCCTATATATATATATATATAAAATTAAAATTATTGAAATAAATAATATTACATTAGATTCACCGAATAGATAATTGTAAGTCTAGTTTTATAATGTAAATATTTATAAAGATAATCTTAAAATTTTTCTTTCTCATTTAAAACATCTCTCTTCGTCATAAATAATATTATGTTAAAACATTTCAAATAACTTTTTAACCTTAAAACTGTACGATTTTTAAGATCCTAAAATTTGCTAAAAGTTGCATTTGATGGCATAGATGAGTAAAAATATCTTTATAAGGATGTCGGTGAGGCTCGTATTATTTTAATGGATGAGTTATAATTTTGATGATTTAGATTACTTACATTATACACCTTTAATAGTGTGAGTAGGGCTCTCAATGGGCCAACCTTAAAATATCTTATTTTTATACTTATATATATATATATATATATATATATATATATATATATATATATATATATATATATATAAAAGAAGGCTAGATAGTTTTCCTATTCTCCTTCTGCCGTTATATGTATTGGTAAAATAGTGTTAACCTTTAATGGATGACCTAAAATTTTGATGGTTTAGATTACTTACATCATATACCTTTAATGGTGTGAGCAGGGCTCTCAATGAGCCACCTTTAAAATATCTTATATATATATATATATATATATATATATATATATATATATATATATATATTTGACGATGTCATACAACATATACAAAATAGATGACAACCTAATCTAAGCAATGCACTCATGATCTGTTTGTCATCAATTTTGTGTCTTACTAATGAAAGGATGGAAGTCTTTTCCTAATATATATATATATATATTGAAATAAATAATATTATTGTTAGATTCACCAAATGGATAATTGTCAGTCTAATTTTATAATGTAAATATTTATAAAGAGAGGTCTTAAGATTTTTCTTTCTCATTTAAAACATCTCTTTTCGTCGTAAATAAAATTCTATTAAAAATTTTCAAGTATTTTTTTAACCTTAAATCTGTACGATTTTTAAAACCCTAAAATTTGTTAAAAGTTGCATTTGATGGCATAGATGAGTAAACATATCTTCATAAGGTTGCCGGTGAGGCTCATATTACTTTAATGGATGAGCTATAATTTTGACGGTTTATATTACTTACATCATACACCTTTAATGGTGTGAGTAGGACTCTCAATTGACCAGCCTTAAAATATCATACTTTTATTCTTTTATAATTATATATATATATATATTTGACAATGTCATACAACATAGACAACCTAATCTAAGCAATGCACTCATGATCTGCTTATCATCAATTTGGTGTCCTACTAACAAAAGGACGAAAGTCTTTTCCTAATATATATATATATATATATATATATATATATATATATATGTGACAGCCCGGATTTCGGCACCCCGAAACCCGTGCCATCAGCACGATCATCTTGACCGTGCCCTTTAACTAAGCACGAAACACTGGTATATCAAGCATCAAAAGTATAATGAAAGAAATTTGCGGAATTTAAATCTATATTGATTAACTTCCCGAATGACAGTTCTACCCTCATGCCTCTGCATGTATGGAGAACCGATCCGAACCATCGATGATAGCAATCATCACGGATGGTTCGTCCCAAAAGAATAATCCAAAACCCTACATACATGGTTTTAAACAAGATCAAGGCTTGACATACCAAGCCATACAAAATCTCTCCAAGATCTCTCAAAGTGGCACAACGGAGTCCTCTAGAAGAAGTCCTCTGGAGGTGGCTCCAACTCTTCGCCGGCCGCAAGGTCCGATCGCCGATCTCCTCCGGGCCATGGCATTCTAATAGTGGACCTGCGACGTATAGTCTATAGGGTGAGCTACATCCTAGCTCAATAGGGAACAAACACTATTGAACATATAAATTATAACTCACATATATTCTATGATATGCCATGCATGATGTATCTATGCAATTGTTAATGAAACAGTTTAAAAGCATTTCGTTTTACTGTAATTACTTGTATTTTCATGTACTCATGAATAATGCTGAAAAGGCCTAAAGCAAAACTTAAACTTTCAACTTAAGTAATCCCCGAGCAATATAGCATCGAGCCCGAGATACCCTTCATCGTCATCTATATAGAGCTTTTAATGTATTCCCGGAATACCATATAGTACCAAGCCCCTTTCCCTGGGATTGGTGGCGAGTTTCACTTGTCTCAATCAACACCGGTGTGCTTACTATATATACCGATAAGCCTCCACTTTACCTACGGTTTTTACCAGTACGGATATCCCGCCGTGTCGTGGATATCCCGCCACGCTTGGGGTAACCTATCAAACCTCAAATAACAAAAATATCGATTGCCTTACATATAGTTATTCACCGTAAGTGTGCTATTTTATATCGATTAGGCCCTATCGTATTGATTCAATCTTTGGATACATCCCTGGGATGTATCCATTTACTTGCATCACACCTGATGCTCTTATCTCTTTACTTCTTCATCCCCTGGGGATGGCTCATTAGTTTATTCTTATGAATATCACACACACACACACTTTCCACAATTTCTTAAGAAATAACTATTGAATTGAATTCTATATCACTACGTACATGCTCTTGTAAAATAAGGTACATGTTCAAGGTGTTCCCTACCTCAAGTCTTCATTTGATCATTGCATCAAGGTCCCACGTGGCTCCTTGTGCACTAGTCCACACGCATTCACCCATGGTACCATATACATAATGAAACACATCACAAAGGATGCAATAAAGAAGGTATAAGATCCCCCAAGAATCTTAAAGTCAAACCTAAAAGTCAACATAGTTTATCTCAGTCGATTAATCGAATTCCAAAATCGATTAATCGAAGGTCAATATCGATTAATCGAAGCAATTTCGATTAATCGAAATTCTCCTTTTCGCAAAGTCCATTCTCAGTTCGAACAGTCGAGTTTTCATTCGATTAATCGAATCCAATTTCGATTAATCGAAATTCTTCTTTTCGCAAAGCAAATTCACTGTTCGAACAGTCGAGTTTTCGTTCGATTAATCGAATCCAATTTCGATTAATCGAAATCCTTCTTTTCGCAAAGTAGACCCACAGTTCGAACAGTCGAGTTTCACAAGTTGATTAATCGATTCCAAATCGATTAATCGAAAACTAAAATCGATTAATCGAAATCCCATTTCGATTAGTCGATTTTTCCTCAAGTCATTTCCTTCAACCCCTGGGGTCCACTGGAGGTTCTCAGTCGATTAATCGATTCCCAAATCGATTAATCGAAATCCAAAGTCGATTAATCGAAATCCAATTCGATTAATCGAAATCGGGGTCCTCTGACTTTTCAACTTCCTGGCCAATTTCGATTAATCGAAACCCAATTTCGATTAATCGAAATTGTTATTCAAATTTTTCGAAATGTTCTTCCCAATCTTTTCCATACCTTTTCCTCTATTTTTCTAAGCCATTATCCTATGATTTAACCCACATTTAACTGCAACTTAACTCCTATAATCTATGCATCTTATTTACAAAAATTTTACCTTGAATAGATCTCAAGTTGATTTTAAATCTAGGGTTGGAAGGCTAGGGTTCCAGCTTTGGTTTCTAACGGATTCCTTGCGTTGAATCAGCCTCTTTAATGCTTGAATCCTTCTTCCAATCACCCACAATAACTCTTGCTTGATCACCCTCTTTACTCCTCTCTCTCTCTTCTTTACTCCTCTCTCAACAACTCAAAATCTCTATTTTAGGTTTATCAAACCCTTTTATATCTCTCCTAGTTTATGTGTTAAGCACATGCACCTCCACAGGTGTATGTGACTTTAGATTTTCAACACACACCACATTGCTACACAACCCATCACATCACATTCACTAATCACACTCTACGCTAACTATCGAACTCCCAATTGGTCAAACCTGTGACCGATCGGGCACGAATCCCGAGGTCATAGTTCAACGTGATTTTTCGAGCCATTACAATATATATATATATAAATTCCCACTCTTTATATATGGATAAGAAGGCTAGGATATTTTTCCTATTCTCCTTCAACTGCCATATGTATTGGCAATATGGTGTTAACCTTTAAATAAAAAAGCTCCGTCCATGGAGCGTATGAATTTTCTGAAATGTAGATAGACCAAATCTGAGAATTAAGGTATAAGAATAGGAATTATAGTACCATTGGAAGAAGGGGCACCTGTGAAAACATATTTACTGATGAAACATTTCAATAGTACGGGTGCTACTGTGCCACAAGGCATCCTTGCCAATCATAGCAGAGGGACTAAAGGGCGAGTCCTCATTTTGGAGTGATATCGCTCTTAAGAGTCCTAAGCATATATATATATATATATATATATATATATATATATATATATATACAAAATTAAATTATTGAAATAAATAATATTACTGTTAGATTCACTGAATGGATAATTGTAAGTCTAGTTTTATAATGTAAATATTTATAAAGAGAGGTCTTAAGATTTTTTTTTCTCATTTAAAACTTCTCTCTTCGTCGTAAATAAAATTATGTTAAAAATTTTCAATTAACTTTTCAACCTTAAATCTGTACAATTTTTAAGACCCTAAAATCTATCAAAAGTTGCATTTGATAGTATAGATGAGTAAAAATATCTTCATAAGGTTGTCGGTGAGGCTCGTATTACTTTAATGGATGAGCTATAATTTCGATGGTTTAGATTACTTGCATCATACACCTTTAATGGTGTGAGTAGGGCTCTCAATGGGCCAACCTCAACATATCATATATATATATATATATTAAGGATGTCATGCAACATAAACAACCTAGATATAGTGCCTGGGAAACTTTCATGTAAAGAGGATCCATTTTTGGACAATATACTGGGAGGAGGACCCACATAAAGGGCGAGAGCAAGCGTGGAGATTATAACCCATGACCTGAGCTTCAATAAGGGAAGATGGTACGAATTTAGCAATTTCTCAACCGATAACTATATTTATATTAAGAGTTCCATGATTATAATTATCGAGTTCAACTCCACACTCAAGTGTAGATCTTGTACCATGTGACATATGGTCGTGAGTTGCACTATCTCCTCTAAGGGTTCACCAATACTTCTAAGGCTTTAGAAGTAAGAACAATTTTTATTAACTTTTTTGCTCTTAATTTCACCAATTAAAAGATATACTTCTTTCACCTCAAAATTTTGTAACTAAAGAAATTTCAACCTCAACCTTCGACATCAAAATTAATGGTATAATTTTTTTTTTCTTTTATTTTTTTGAATGATTGCTGATCGACCTTGTCCATATGCATGTGCCATTTAATCCTTAGATTGGGTGTCTCGGGCCACTCAAATAACTCAAGTGTAGAGTACAACTCAAGCGCAAGCTCTCTAACTTCATAAGCTTTTATATTCATATTGCAATTAGATATTACTTATATATTATATAAAATAATTTAGGTATGACCGAACTCAATATTTAAATATTTAGTTCAACCTTAAGCTGCCACTGGCTAGGCCTAAAGATGCTTAGCCTAGTCGCACTGAGTTATGCTTCTACATGGAAAAACATTCATTTTGCCGGCCAGATTAAGGCTATAGGCTAGCTTGACCCATTTAAAGCCTCCTGTGTAAGTATATTTAAACCCCCAAATGATGTTTAAATGCCGGCCACACCCCCATTATGAAATTTTTCAATGGACCCCACTCTACCGACCGTCATTTAAACAACAAAATGGTGTTTAAATGTTGTCGCACCATCAATGGATTTAAATGAGAGTTGTTGGTACTGTCAAAGTGATAGATCATAGATTGAAATGCAAGTGTTAATGGCTGATATTAAATTGTAATTATCGAATGATTCAATCCACTTATAGATATTTTTTTTGGGTTGAGATATGTTTCAATGATAGATTGCCGCTTGAATACGTTAGATCCCTCACAAATATATTTTTGGGTTGAGATATGTTTCAATGATGGATTGCCGCTTGAATAAGTTAGATCCCTCACAAATATACGTCACATGACATAATAATAAATCACTCTTTAATGGTGTGAGATAAAAATATTATTTTAATGATATAAGATCATTTGAACACAATTTTGATGTTCAAATGTGAGTCAAGAGCCAATATCCTTTTTTAAAATTTAATTAGATGAAGCGGCTCATGGGAGAATATCTGATTCAAATAGTTTTTAAGTTAACTGTTAACCCTTATAAGCTTAGGTACCTTTATTTTCAATTCAATATTCGTCCTTTTCAACCCGACTTGCACATGCTTAAATTGTTAATGGCTTTGAATAAGATGATAAAAATCATTTTCCGTCCCAACCTTCGATGCAATAAATCTTGAGATTATGGTCCTATCATTAAATGACCAATTTTCAATTCAATGTGGCATACATCTCAAAAAAGGAACATGATCACCAGCTTACATCTTGAAAAGTGATCCAAAATTACTATTATATACCTTTGATCAGATGCATTTTTTGAAATGTGGGCCACATGAATCAGAATCTAATCGTCTGATGGTAGGTACATGATCTCGGGATATATTGTGTCAAAAATTGGGATGAAAAGTCATCTTCATCTTCTGATTTGGAATCGTCAACAATTTAAGCACATGAAACTAGGGTTGAGAAGGAAAAATCTTGGATGGTAAACAAACGTAACCCTATCAGGTGTCTCCTCTTCAGGGTTGCTAGCGGCGCTCATAAGTCGTTGTCAAGAATTCAGAAGGCACACTTGCCTCCATTTAACATATGGATCATGGAGGGTAAAATCGTAATATCACCACACTATTAATTTAATTTCGGCGTGCTATTTCACTTTTATACGCAATTTCTTTTTAAAATATATATTATAATACAATGAGATCCCAATAACGAGATTTTTGCCCTATTGTTACCGGCTACAGCCGGTGCGGACTCCCACTTCTCTCCCACTAGTGACAGAAGTTCGATGAACTCGTGCCAACTTCAGGCTGGAGGCATAAACGACAACGCTATCTCCTACGCACACGTGTCGGTTGTTTTTAGCAGTTTCTTAGATGTTTTTTTTACTATATTTATTTTCCAGCGAGTTAAATAGATTTGCCACGTGTCTCGAGGGCCGTCTATGTTAGGTATCCGTTCTTAGATTCACCCTCGTGTGAGATTTACACTGATGTGTTTGGAGATAGGATTTGGTGTATGCGGTATATATTTTTAACAGATAAATGTGAGTTGGAAGTTGTAGTAGGTCACGGAAATACATGTAATTCACAAACTTTTTAATGGTAAGAGATTTGTAACGATTTAAAAGCCCAGATGCGAACTATTCTAATCTACCAGAACCACTAGGTAGCCTACATCAAGGTATGAAGTATTTGGCCAACCGATATCCAGGTGGTATTAGTATCCGCAGATACTGCACAATATCGGTCTATACATATCGAGTATTGGCCTATACGGCTCTGATATAAGTTGATACTTATTAATTGATTATTTTTTCTAATTAATAATTTTTTTTTTATTAAAAAAATCTAATAATTTAAATATAGGTCTTTTGTGATACTTTTAAGAATGTAATTCTATAAAAAATTTCAAACTTAAAAAAAAAACTAAAATAATATATTTCACCGTATCAACATATCGATTGATATGTATCAGTACTTGTCAAACCGATACTCGAATTGATACCTAGGCCAACTCAACCACAATTTGGGTCAATTTTAGGCATAAATAAAAAAATCCGATCCCGACTCAGCTTAACAAACGGGCCTTACAGAATCCCGGACCGGCTCATTGAATGCCACAAACTTAAACCATTAGAAGTTGAAAAAGATATGGAAAGTTAAACAAAATATAATGAACGGTCCCGATTAATTTAGATAAAAAGGTGCCTTGATCAAGCGATTAGAGCAATATTCAGATGGTATCTAGTTTTGGGTCAAATTAATGATTAATATGTAACGTTTACGATAAAGATGGCGGGAGCACCATCTTTGATGCTCAGCCTACGTATTTTATACTTGCTTTCTTAAAGCAACGAGAATAGTTTCCTTGCGTTCAAATGGTCAAACCTATTTCATGTTCAACCATATCCGGAGCCAATGAAAATCATAGAATCTTGACTAGATGTCATCCTATAAATTTGAAAAACATAAAAGTCAAGATTCCCTCATATCCAGTGACTGCAGATCCGCATGAACATTATTAGATGCTTGTACCACACATGATAGAGAAGTTGATGCCTAATATCTCAATTGCAACTTGAGATCATCACATAGAGACATTGTATTTTGTACCATGTGACACATGATATACACTAAGGGTCATAATATCATATTTTTGATATGTATCTTCCTGAAGTTCAGGACGATACGTATTGCATATCGTCCAATACATTCAATGTATGGGCGATATATTGAATGTTTCGTTTCAATATATTTTTTTTTTCAAAAAATATAAAAAATCAAACTATCGTCCATATCGGACGATACGTATCGTTCGATACGTATCGCGTATCGTCCGATACATGTATCGGCGATATATTGAATGTATCGTTTTGAAATATTTTATTTTTTAAAAAACTCAAAAATCAAATTATCGCCAAATAATTTAAATGTATCGTCCGATATGAGCAATACATTACCCGTATCGGACAATAATTACCTTATTTTTTAGAGAGTACGATACATAGATAATATATTGTACCGACCAGGTCCAAAACATATACATATTGGGCGATACGTATTGGTATCGGACGAATTTTTGACCATAATCTACACTTGTATTGAGATTTCCTGTCACAAGTTTAGATCATATGCCATATGGCATGTGATCTACACTCGAGTGTAGAGTTGGAACTCTACAACTCAAGTGAATGAAGTAATGATTGATTATGTAGAATGAATGATAGAGATTATATTTGTACTAATCTTTGGCACCAAAGATTTTTATATCATGCTTTCAAATTAGAAGAGTTAGATGGTGTTTCACGTAGCATAAGTCTCCCAATTATAAGGTTTTTTTTTTAAAAACTATACAACGACACAAATCTCATGCGCAAATAGTCACACTCTTAGGAAGAGAGAGTACCTGGCACCAAGCTTATGTGGAGCTCCCATCTTATGCCCAAAACGCTATTGTGTTGTCGCATGAACTCGAAATAAGTTATATAGATTTTTTTTTTTTTAAGTAAATTTAAAATTTAAAGTCAAATTTTAAGAAGGGTACTTCTGTTTGAGACTTAGAGTATTGATAGGTGCAGTGGGTCATGCTTTTAACATCTATTTTGTGGAAAATTATGATAAAACACGATCTCTATTATCCAATCCGAAGTAAGCCTGTTTGATAGATGTGTTATGATTTCAAGATCTATTTTGTGGAATATAAGGGCGAAACACGATATCTATCATCTGTTCACTTTTCTTCTTTCCTTCCATTTTCTATAATTATTATAGTTTTTTTTTTCATTCAAAATGGGAATAGATATTTTTTAGACTCCTCTTTATAAAAATTCAAACTCTTAAAATATAGTTATAATTACTCATTTAATAAATCTAATGATAATATTGAAGATTATACAGTTATAATTACTGGTTGATAAATCTCATGATAATATTGAAGGTTATCTTAAGAAGCAAAATTATAAACAGTGAAATTTTTTTTATGAACAATTTTGCAGGCAGCTTATGTGGTACAATGTGATTGGCAACAGTGCTTGAGCCCACTAGGTGTGCAGTCAGTCACGTCGTGCCACATAAGCTGCCTGTAAAATTGTCTATAAAAAATTATCCACCATATAACACTCTCTTTTTAATAATCTAATTGCAAATAGTGTACTTATATGTTAATATATTTAATATATAAATAATTAATAATATATGACAATGCATATAATTTGAAGAGATAGACGGGTAAGCTGATAAGCTTTAACTTGTTAAGACCTTACCCAACCCGTCGCACAATGGGGATTGATTTTGAGGCCCTAGCCTTGCCCTCTTATGAGCACTCACCCTTAGATTTTAGGGCCAGATTAGGTGGGCTACCGGGTCAGTCTGCCTATTGAAACTTTATTTGAACTTCTTCCTGTCAAAGGTTTTGAACTTCCGAATATGCATGCCAGAGTATGGAAATGGACAATGGATTTGAACCCATACTAGGGGCACTAGTTGAAACCCCAAGTCATATATATGCCATAATGCAAGACTCTCTCTCTCTCTCAATTTTACAGCTGATGGATGTATAGAGCTGAGGGAATGTGGGGGAATTTGTTTGGTTCTATTTTCAATGTCTATGAATTATGTTGGATGGTTAGTTTATAAAATATACTTGGTACCATAATCTAAGACTCTCTCTTAATTTTAGTTTTATCAGTATTTCTATCAAATGAACTGAGTTCTAAAGCTTATTTTTTTATAATTATTTCTCGAAAATATATGATAAATAGAGATAATGTATGATTTTGATACGTTAATAACTTGATCAGGTTATTTTCATCCAAATTTTATATCATGGTATCAAAAATTGGCTGATACCGATAAATATCGGTTTCTCAGCAAACCGATACCTATCGGTATCTAAACTTGATATCAGATATCGGCTGATACGTATCCGGTATATATATATATATATATATATATATATATATATATATATATATATATATATATATATATATATAAAATAGGCCAATACATATCGACCGAGTCGTATCGGTTCTCCCATGACCGATATCCGAGTCCGATACTAATTTTGTTATCCCGATTTAGAGTGAAAAATGAAGTGGTTGTCATTTAGTGGCAGTCAATATGCCACGACTCGAAATTCTACCCTATCCCGAAGGCCTAGAATTTCGAGTTATGACCCGCACATATCCCGAATATGCTCAACGGACATACACTTAATCAGAGTTCTCGCACATATATGATTTCACGAAATCCGTAAAAGCCAACAAATAAATCTGGAATATAAAAGCGGACATAAATAATGAATAAATGTGATAAAATTAACAAATTCACCAATAAAACGTAAATTGAAGTCGGAGATAAATCCGATAAAGGAAATTATATAGTCATCAATAATAATATAAACGAAACCCAATACCGAGTCCACAAACGTCAATAGCCAGCACTCGGGTCAAGGTCAACACCAAGGTTCTTCTGGTATTCAGCTGCGTCGCCTTCCCAAGGCTCCTGGTACTCAACGGCGGCACGATCAATGAAATCGACGTCGGCAGGATCAATGAAATCGATGTCGGCAGGATCTGGATGACCGACGTCTACTCTATTAGCGTAATCGCCTGCAGCTGTTAGATTGTCGTGAGATGAGTTTACTCAGTCACATAAACTTAGTGGATACACTACCAATCCACCTCATACTACTCAGGTGTATTGTGGGTGCATCAAAGTGAGTGATACACATAATATCTTAATAAAATAAAAAAGATCATGACAAAATCAAGTACATATCGTAAAACTCATATCATGACATAAATGTAAATGCAGGACCATAATCTAAACACTTATGTTCTAACGTACCTCACCATAACTCGTAACATATCATATCTTATCATTATTCTCGCACATACGTCTGTATATCGCATGAGTGTAACTAACATATTCATAAAATCCTAAACGACCTGTGCTAGAGTCGCTACTTGAGCTACCATATGAGGGTCACCATAGTATCATACCACCATATCATAACGCCCTCGTGTCATACTCATATTCTTCTATCCAGCCAATGGAAAGACATAATGGCCAAAGTAACTCATAAACATACTCATACTCATTATTTCTTTCAGAGATCTGTCTTGGTTGAAAGACGATATTACCTTTATGGTGACTATGCAAGGAACGACACGTACAGAGACTTAAGTTCTTAATCTTATGCCGACCTACACAACGGTGTCTTATTATCGTACTCATATCATAACTTATCTTATCTCATACTCATAATCAGTGGCAGAATCAGGATTCTCATTTAGGCAGGGAGCAAAATGAATTAGAGATAAATTTTGTACAATGAATTTAAATTTAAACTAATTTATATTATAAACTATAATTTTTATTAAAATTACATAAAAAAAGAAATTTTTAACAATAACACATTGACAATTGCATATCATTCATCTACAAAAAAATTAAACTTTGAATTCATTGTCAACTGTAAAAAAAAATTCTTTTAAGGCAATTGTCCTCGATGATTTGTCATCTTTTGAAAGTAATTAGCAATGATCAAATATATAATCATTTTTTTACTTTAATTTTTTTTTTTTTCAATTTAGCTTAAGAAAGAGAACTCAGATGCTGAATTCAAGGAAATCTCCAACATAATGAGAGCAAAAGGGAAAAACTTGAACGCTGAAAAAAAGAAGCCTTATGAATAAAAGTACCAAGCTGATAAAGAAGCTTATTTACAGATTGGTAAGGAGAATCGCAAAAATATCTAGTTTATTTTTAGGTCAGCCTTGGTTTTTTATATTAACCAAATCGGACTCAGCCAGACTGGGCTTTGACTGTTTACCCTAGAAACTAGGCCTAAACCAAGAAAGACTATAAATCGTATTCGCCAGAGCACACACATCAAATAAAAATTTATTCACATATTTATCCTAAACATAATCACATTTCCTAAACATAAATTAATTATTATCAGCCAATAAAATAGAATTAAAAAAAGTTAAATTTAGACAAGAAAAATTACCTCCGATTTAGTACGATCTGAAGAAATTTTAACTTAAATTCGATTATGCAATTAGACAAATCCGATTTGTTGAAAACCTACACAATAAAATTCAAAATACAATTAATATTTAACAAATAAAAATTTAAATTTTAACAAAAATAAAACCCTAAATCTAGTGAAAATGTTAAATGAAAGTCCCTAAATATTTAATTTACACTTAAATATTTTAAATACTTATGGTGCACAAATTATAATTTACACTTAAATATTTTTCTCTCTATTCTATACCATATGATACCCTTTACTATATGATGAGTATTGAAATATGATGATATTTCACCCCTAAATACCTATATTTAGCTGTCCGATGAAGACTATCTGATGAGAATTATTAGATTTGAAGTGTTTCAGATAAATACAAGCAAAGTGTGGAAAACAGCCCAAGAATTCTGAAAATAATGTCAAAACACTGTAACTTTGGGTCATCGAGAACTTGGTGCGACTTGCGGCTAAATTTGGACCTTCAAAATGGCCGAATTATGAAATTGTCAAAACACAAAAGTTATAGATCTTTTCGTCAGCTTTCCAATGGCATAAGAATCACCTCAATCCGAGGTCGGGATAGAAAGTCATGGCTGAAATATCGAAACAGTGTCTGATACAAAAAGTGTGCTGAAATTCACGGATTTCTGGGGGACGATTAAGCGAGGAGAAAGAGATTCTAACACGGAATTGACTACTTTAAAGCTGATGTTGAACCTCTTTTGTAGGGTCGATGCATCGACCCATTGGGTCGATTAATCAACCCTAAATTGGCGATCGGGAATCTATTTAAAGCGACTCAAACACTTCGAGGAAAAAAAGAGAAATTAGGGAGATAGGAGATTAGAGTTTTAGTTTTTTACTTTTCTTTTTCATAGTTAAACATAGAAATAGAGAGTTTTTATTTATTCCTTTTTGAGAGCTTTATTCTTTTAATTTTCAGTACTCATTCCTCCAGTTTATTATATTTTTGCTTAAGTTTATTTCTGCATTATTCTCGTTTCTGAAGACCATCGTACTTTTGGATCAAAGTAATTTCTTTTGAAGTTGAGGTATTTTTAATTCATTAAATTATGTCATTTAATTGCAATATGTGTGGCTAAATTCATAGGGATGTACTTTTAATGATATAAATTTATGATTAAAATATGAGATCTTATTTTATGGTTATTGTGCTATCAAGAACGGATGAAATCCCCGCCACTAACCGGGATCGCGTGTGCCGAGCCATGCCCGGGATCTCAGATCTGTGACGGTAATTTTATCCTATTATTGTTATGGTCTTTTTGCTTTCATCGTGTGGATCTAATTACGATTATGATCCGGGATCGAGTGTGCCGAGCCATGCCCTGGATCTTGGATCTGTAATGGTAATTTTATCTTAATTACTCCCTAATCTGAAATCAAGTGTGCCGAGCCATGCCCTTGATTTCAGATCTATGGTGGTATTCTTGTTGAAATTTTTACCCACTTTGGGGATGATTTTTATTTGAACCTGAGATCAAGTGTGCCGAGTCATGCCCTTGATCTCAGATCTATGTATGAAAATCATCTAAGTCGTGATTGCAGGGATGCAACGTGAAACCTATCGGGGTTTTTGACCATTTATCTTCCATAAAAGATATTTGTTCTCAATGGTATATCTCATAGTTTAATCCGTAGATTTATATTATGGGAAGAACGGACCAAAGATGGGAGGATTTAGTATCTTCATCTTTATCTTTATTTTTGAATTATCAATTAAATTTCAGTTTGTAGTCAGTAATTATCATCTCATCAAACCACCTAAATCATAAGACTGGTAGAATACTGTTAGATCTTAGTAGATTTCTGGAATTGCTTGTCTTTTTAGATCTTTCAAAATTAGTCCTCGTGGGAACGATCTCGTACTCCGCACTCACTATATACAATCCGATTCGTGCACTTGCGAGTAAAATATCACAATTAAAATATCACATCACTATAGTTTTGATTAAATTCAGCAAAACAATTATACCATAAAAGTTTCATCTTAATACAATTTTTTGGCCTTAGTTCAAAATGAATGAATCCTAAACAAGAAATGGAAAGTGGTTCACATTCTGGCACATAAAGATATAGATTTAGCCAAACAATTATACCCTTCTGCCATAATTAGATCAAAATCAATAAATGCTAAACAGGATAGTGGTCCACATTGTAGCACAGAGGTAGTTGAGCTCGTGTTGTCGGGTAAGGTGAAGCTAGAGGCCGACAATTGTCATTGATTTGCAGCAACAAAGCGACTTTGCTGAATTTGAGGCTGTGAAACAGATGACTGCTATCGAACAAAAAAAAAGACAGATGACTGCGCACTTGAACTAAGTAACTGTTGTGCTAATAGTGCTTGACCAAAAGAGGATTTGCCAATGGAATGAGGGATTTGGAGTTGACAAAGCTACGGTCTCGATGGCTGTGAAGATTTTGTGTGATAAGTTATTGAAGTTTTTTGTTGTAGCGGCAGGGATGAGGTTAAGTGCTAGGATGATTGATATGGTAATTTATGTGCAGGCGACATTGTTTGACCAAATTGGGGACAACAGATCAAATAACTACATAATACATTTTCTACAAACAAATGATCAAGTTTGTAAATTTCTGAATGAATTGGTCACTGATACACCACCAATTCTAGAAGACAATTGACTTCCAAAAGCATAACTACTAGCTTGAAGATAGCCCCACACTCTTTAGACTCTTTGGATTGCAAGAATTAGGTCTAACTGAGGAATACAATGTAACTACGTAGACCCTAACTGCCTACTAATGTTCCCTAAGGGCACAATCTGTTATAGAGAGACCCAAAATAATACATACACTGATACAAAGTATATGAGAATGCATACGACTATGACAAAACAAGTATGGACATCTTATCAAAATAGGTCAACAAAGGTCAACAAAAATCAACCAAATCAGTGACTTATTTTTCATGGCATAAACTATAATGGACACACACATAGATTCAATTTTAACAACAGACTAATGGCCACCAGTCTCACACACCTAATACTCATGTTGAATAATGACAAGGTTTTGCTCCAAGTTAAGTAGGCACACAATGCAAGTAAATACATTGAATTGCGTCAAGTTAAACAACTCTAATGTTCTTCAGTCTTGAGCTCACTTTTTGTACACTTTACTGTGGATAAGTTTAGTTCAAAATTTGCATTGATCAAACAATCTTAACCATTCAATAAAACATACCAGCTAATGTAATGAATAGTTAATCGAATATAACTGACACGTGATAAAGGGAATTGATCAGACGATTAAGATTATTTGCTCGACTTGATTGAGCCCTGCTTCAAATCAACATAGTGATCTTCCATGTAGATGAACTTATCTACAGAGTCCCTCTTGTTAAAGTATGACTTGGGTGATTAATCATTAATTCCCCTGGTAAATTAATTTTTTTCAGCAGTTCAGAAAAAAATTGGGAAGTATTTGTGAACAGAATGAGTAATGAAAATATTTTAATATATTTAAAATAAATATTATTTTATCAAAAACAAAAAAAAATTTGTAGAAAGCCCATCTAAAACATAAAAATCGTGATTTAAAAAATACAGTATTTTAGAGAGAGATAAGGGGTATCATATGGTATAATTGATTTAGGGAAATAATCTGCGCACAATAACCCATCGTATTATATGGCAAATCAATTTAAAAAAAAATAAAACCCTAAATCTAGAGAGAGAGATAAGAAGAAGAAGTAAGGACCCTAACCCTAAATCAATTAAAAAATAAATAAAACCCTAAATCTAGAGAGAGAAAGAGACAAGAAGAAGAAGAAGAAAGCAAGAAAGAGCTGATCCATACCAGAAGGTAGCGCCGTGGGCCGTGGTGGATTGGCGACAGCCGACAGGAGGAGCCAGAGCCAAAGAGAACATACGGAGGGCGAAGGGGTTGATTTAGAGAGAGGGCGTGAGTTTTTTAGAGAGAGGGGTGTGAGTTTTTTTAAAGAGAGAGAGTGTGCATTTTAGGGTTTTAGAAAGACAAAAGGCTGAAAAGAGGGGAGGGCGTGGGAGTTGGGGCGGTGGCAGGGGTTTAGACTTTAGAGTTTAGGGAGAGAGAATAGGGGGGGAGAGAATAGGCAGAGAGGGCGTCAGATTTTTCATTTAGCTTATATATATATATATATATAATGTTTTGGGTTTTAGTGGGGCCGTGCGCCTGCACTGGTGGGTACGTGGTTCTGCCACTGCTCATAACATACCCTTATACTTAATTCTAAGATAAATTATAGTGCGGTAACTCTTCTAAATCACGCTTCCCAAGAAAAATATTTCGAGTAACTTGGATGTATTTCATGTGGCAGCCCATACTACCATAGAGGGTTACATCCGTACATGGACTCTAATATTTCGAGTTTCACATGACTGTAAAAGAGATCTCACTACAACTAAGACCCAATGCTCGAATCTTATATCATAACTCATATCTTATCCTTTCATATTAAAATTTGGGGTGATCGGGTCACCGTACATGCCACCGTATACGAGGTTACACTGAATTCGCACTCAGTCGACTCGTCATGGGTCTCATTTCACTATGAGTTCTAAGACATGTGAATACGGTGTATTCTTCGCTTTGATATTATTTTAGCGAAATACCATGTCCAAGCGTAGGCATGATCTCATATACTCTCGTACCCATGATATAATATATTCTTAACTCGTATAACTTGATCATGATGTAGACATAAAAATATCATATATACAAAATAGTTTACACTTAGATTTTGATCATGTTTATACTTATAGTTATTTACATAACATACCAATATAAATAGAATATGATTATAAGTGTGATTTTAATAACTTGAAGGTCAGAGCTTGATTTTTATGAGGTATCGAATTTCTAATACTTCATGTTATCGAAGTGATCACGTTAAATAGATAAAATGATACATATATAGTGTACTATAATTAAATGCACAAATAAAAAATGGCAGTACAATTTAAAGTGGAGTGCATCATGACCATCGATTGAAACATCGAGAAATTAGAGTACATAGAGTTTTAGACGTGCAAGTGGAATTGTAGGAGAAAACAATAATAAGAATATTGTTTGATGTTCGTTCAGACGCAATTCGATCGATCAGTTATATATAAAATATAAATTAATTGATTCGGGTCAGAGTCGATTGATCGATGTTTAGAATCGATCAGTCGAATTTAAAGTGATTTAAAATTAAGTAGTGGTTCGATTCTATATAAAGTCGATCGATCGATCAGTGGAGTCGATAGATATATTTTAATAAAGTGAATTTAATAAGTATACGTGATCAGTTTGTTTAGAATCGATAGATCAATGTAAGTGTCGATCAATCGATGGTATCAACTTGCTTCAGGAACGGAATCGGAATGACTTGCATGCTCAGTCTTATATAAGGATATCAATAATATAATAATAACAACACTTGATTATTATCTCTTATATATACATATAATGTAATACGTATAAGCATATTATTTTATTGATATAATAGTAGTACTTGAGTGCAAGTGAATTATTTAATAATAATATAACATAGTTTATATAATAATTTATCAGGATAAGTTAAAGAGACTTTTAAAATCCCACATGTACCTTGATTAAAAAAATGATAAAAATACAATGATTGCAACATAAAAGCATAATATAATATATTAAAGTGTCAGATACTCAAGTGCCACTTTCGAAATTGATGGATTTGGTAGTGGGTCGATGGATAGAGCTTGAGGTCCGATGTCACGACCCAAGATCTTAGCCGATCTTAATGGCATAGAATTCCGTGTTATGACACCTTACACTTGTTAAGGCGATAAGCGGACATACATATCTTACTAGATCTTATATAAAATTGGGCTTCCAAAAATCGTGAATCAAACTTTCTTCTCATATTAAAAATTCTCTCCAATAAGCTTACATTGAATTTGGAGTCCACGATACAAAAATGACTTTAAATAAAAGCACGATCTACTACTAGAAAGTTTTTCCAAATATTTAATATATACCTAATATCGTTTAACTGGTCATCCAGGTCATTACCCTTAAAATCCGTATCATCTTCTAATGCATCAAGTCCACTGGGGCAGTGTAGTCCATATCTTCACCTACAATTGTTAGTTTTTGGTGGGGTGAGTTTACTCAGTCACGTAAACTCAGTGGGTTGCACAATCGATCCACCACAATCTACCGGGTGATCGTGGATGCAACCTTGTTAGTGAAAATGAAACCCTTATAATTTCATATAAACAACATAACCAAAATTCTTATAAATATTACATAATTATAAAACTGAAAAACTAAAAGAACGTAACATATTTCAGTGTATATAATGCTTCTAATGCTTATTATTTTTCTTACTTGTCTTGTCAACTTAACTTACGTGATATATCAAAAGTCTTATTATTACTCCATACGCCTACACAACTACTTCGTATCTTACTTATCTTATTTAAACGACCTGTGATAGGATCGTTGCTCGAGCCTATCACGCGAAGTCCACATGTAGATAACTACTTAACCTCTATATCATAACATAAACCACCATCCAGCTCGATGAGGGTACATGTATAGTAACTACAATGCCCCCTTAGTTCAAGACAAAGCTATTATAGTGTCCTTAAGACCTGTCTTGACTGTAGACGTTGAATCTTGCAGTGACACGTAAGATATTACACGTATATAAACTTAATTCATATTTAGCTAGCCTTCACAACTTATCTTAGCATATCATAATATTATTTAATTATGGGCTTAGGTCCCCACCCCGATTTTATATTTGTGTGGGCTTAAGTTCAAACTTTCTTAACATCTCGTAGCTTAACATATTTATATTCTATCTTTTTTTAAACTTAATTTGAATGGGCCACTATGCGATAGGCTTCACTAATCACGCTTTCAAAGGGACAAGTTTCGTAGTAATTTGGATATATTTCGTGTGACATTCCATACTACCATAAAGGGGTTGTATTCGTACATGGACACTAATATTTCAAGTTTCACGTGATTATGAAAGAAATCTCATCGTGACGAAGGTTTATAAGTCATGTGTCATATCTTATTTCTTTTTAACCTATCATATACATGTCCTAACGTATCATCTAAGTGATGGATGTCACACAATAAAAATAAAACATATAATAAGAAAATATCTAACCATAAGGGAACTAATATTACTCGTAATATTTCGAACTATGATTCAAACACATAATTCAATTATAAAGAGATATTCGAAATACTGACATCCAATCGGTATCAATGAAATGGTGAGTTAGACTTTAACTTTAAAATATTACAATAAACTCTAAGACCTTATAAGGTTAAAGAGTGGTCTAAGAGTAACTAAGGGTATCTCGCTTATCTTTAAGAGGGAGAAGACGGTGGTGACCTACGATGAAGGTACCTGGGTTCTAAAATACGTAACTCAAAGTGATATTGTGTTGATATCATCAGATAGATCTTATCGATCTGATAAAGATAGACTAGTCGTTTGTGAAATTTGGCTAAGGATTGAATCCCGTGTGACTCAAACAAGTTTCGACCATCGGATTCCTTGTTACACGATTTTCATGGTATATATAATCTAATTTAGATCGATCTAAACTTATAGATATATTTAGGGTATAGGATATTTGGGTCTCTCGAACTTTTGACCTTTGATTTAGTCATTTGGACCCTTATCTAAAAGGTCATCGATTCGGGTCAAGATCATGTTAAACATGATCATCGAGGTGTCTACACTCTCATGGTGTGAGCAAAATGCACACATAATAAGTTATTCTAAGTTTATGAGTTTGGTTTGGACCATTCTGTGAGGATTGGTTCACGGTTTCTCAAAACGCGCATTTAACTATATTGGATATACGAGCCCATTAAGGGTCTATAGACTAGGCGGGCCCAAGATTCGGATTCTATCAATGCTTAAACTAAATTTGAGGCACACTTTAAGAGTTTAAATAAATTGATTATAGAACATCGGGTTTGGTAATTATATAGTGTCCGAGAAAATGAGAGAGGTTTTTATTAGGATCCCTCATTGGTGTGACTCATTTTGAGGTCTAACAGAGGGTCAAAGTGACCCCTTTTTTATATTCTTAAGGGCATTAATTTTTAGGGAATATTGAACAATCCCTTTATTTAGATAAAAATCCTTTCATACAATTTCCTTTGTTGGATGAGAAGAGGGCCGAAAATTAAAGGGAGTTCATTTTAATGGACTTTGGCTAAATTTGACCAAAAACCCGAGATCTAATAGGCTCAATTTACACCCCTGACTTAGGTGCCACATGGAAGTACAAGTGCACCTCTTTAGGTGACACAAAAACCACAATATGTTCATTGCGATGGAAATCTGACCACTGATTTGACAAATGGTTAGATGGTCGTGAATTTGATTCATGGGTATCGGCCCATGGGTCCAAGGTTTATTTAATATATGAGGTCAAGTGGACCATTTAATATATATATATAGATTTATATAAAAATCTGAAACATTAATTATTCTAAGTGTTGGGAGCAATATATAAATTATATATATTTTCTATTTTTATAGCATGTAAAGAATGATTTAATAAATTATTTATTGGAATCTAAACCGTCAGATTTGAAGTTGGTCAGAATGTACGTGGGGTCTACTCTTTGGCCAAAAGTTAATAAGGTCAAGATCTCTAGATTTATGTGGTCAAAATGCCCCCCTTTATCACATGTATGTATTTAAACAAGTAACAAGAATAAAATTTCTGCAAGTGTTAGAAAATTTCACTAGTTTTGGGTGCACTAAAAATAATATATTAAACGTGATAAAAGGTGATTTGAACCGTTAGATAGGTAGTATATCAGAGAATATGGAGGGTCTCTCTACTGATATTTTTTTGAGAAGTTCCATGGGTTTGAGATCGCAAAGGTCAAACCATGACCTTTACCATGGTCCAAAACGTGTGTTGGTGCATGTGTGCAGTATTGTGTACTGTTGCAGCTGGGGGTCTTTGACCCCAATTTCAAGGGCCAAAAAGGTCTATTCGCCGAATCACTTTCAAACAAAAAATGAAGGGTACTGGGTACCCTACATCGGGGTCAGAGGGCTTGACCATCGGGTCAGGCCTTTGACTTTTGTGGCCTCTTGAAGAGGGCCAAAACTCATAAAAACCTGAATTTTAAGGTTTTTGTCAATCGAACGGGGTCGATTAACGTTAATAGAGGACACAAAATAGATCAGAGTGAAATCGGAAGGAAACCTACCTGTTATAGCGTGATCGTGCCGATTTCGCGAAGATTCGGTTGATTCAGATCGATGGGCTCAAGCTAGTGTAGATCGACTCCAACACGTCAGATTAAGTTGAACCAAGGCTCTCCCGTTCGTTGCTTTTGATTCGCTACGTAAGTATATATTGGTTCTTGCGTGTGTCGATTCGATTGTGTGTTTGGTGGTGGCGTTGCTCCATGTGTAATGGTGGCATTAGCGGGGCTTGGGTTATTGTGTGGGGGTTTCTTTGGGTAGGAAGAGACAAAAGAGTTTCAAAAGAGAGAGAGAGAGAGAGAGGGCCGGTAGAGAGGGGGAAAGTTTTCTCTTCTCTTTTGTTTTTAGTTTGTACTAAATAGGGGAAAAGCCCAACTTGGCAAGTGAACAAATGAAAAGGAAGAGCTTAAGAGGACTTTACTATTTTACTAATATAATATAGAAAGTTGCCTTGAGTAGGAATTCGGGTACCCAATTTAAATTTATTTAATTTTCTTTTTGTAAAGAGAAATGGTTGGGTGTTGAGTTGTCATCACCAACCCCTACACACAATTATATAATATATATTTGAAGATTGAGTGTGTCATATGATACATTCTAATAAATCTTAGGTAGTTGGACATTCCCAATTAGAGTGAGAAAGTGGCTAAAGGGAGAAAGAGAGTTTGAAATGACAAAGAGATCTTGTCACAAATTAGAATCTTAAATGGAGTCTACTTGCTAAGTAGAGAGAGAAAGAAAACGAAAGTAAAAATAAGTGCCAACAACACCAAATTTTAAATTTAAATTCTTTCTCTTTTCTTTTGGGAAAGTTAAGGTTGTAGAGCACCCATATTGGACTTGGTGCTCCACCCCATCTACCGTTAGATGGGTTAAAAAAACTCGGGTCATAACATCCGATGGATCGAGAGTATAGTGTTAGAAACAATCAAGTGAGGCATACGATTTGGCTTATTAGTCAATTTTCTCATTATCGATTAATCGAACATATAAGTCGATTGATCGACTATGTAAAGTTTCTGACCGCCATTTTGAACTAATCGATCAATCAATAGTGTAAATCGATTGTCGCGAATTCATAACAAATCTGATTTTCGAAATAAACCCAAAATATATCCAAAAAATTCATAAAAATTATATTAAAATAAGGATCAATTATTGTATCAATCATAAAAGCAGTTTTTATAGGAAAATAAATCTAGTTTCATTTATTAGCCCGTCGATACGCCATCGAACGTATCCTACGCAACGGGATCTGAGAATGACGAGATGGATGGATGGGTACCCACCTCTTGAAGCGTGATTGACAGATCGATGGCGATTAGGGCGATAGAGATTGACGTCCACGCGATGATCCATCCACGATTTCGCCTTCTTTTTCCTCATCGATCTTTGAAAAAAATAAATTACGATGATTCTTGTGAAAGAACACACAATAGCTTTAGAGGAGAGATTAAAATATTTAGAGAGGAGATGAGTGGAGAAGAAGGGTAGTGACGGTTGAGATTCTCTTAAGAAGGAGAAAAGAAAGAGACTGCTAGAATTTTTTTAAGAGGATTAGAATGAGATGAGTTCTGCATATTTTAAACTTAAATAAGGTCTCAAATAGGATAGATTCCAGTGTAAAATATTATCACCAAATTTAGTACAAACACACATTTAATACCTTTAAAATAAAATAAGTAGATCTAATATAAGGTGTTAACACCAAATAGAATACAAAATATATCTAGCACCACAAATTCAAGTACACTAAAAATAGGGTTGTTACACAAAGCAACGGCTACAAAGCGTTGTTAGAAGCGTCGGTATAACTTAATATTTGAACTTTCTCCTGTCAAAGATGGATTTAAACCCACGTTGGGGGCACCAGTTCAAACCCCAGGTCATATGCCACGTAGGAGGTTATCCTAAAACAACACCCATATTGAAATGATGTGTCATGTGACAAATGATTTATAAAAGAATCTTCCAACAATATATATATATATATATATATATATATATATTTGTTCGGTGGTTATAACTATTGTCGAAGTTTGGTTACTGCACACATATCCTCATGGATTGAATTTTTATCTTTGATCACATTTTGGATGCTAGATATGCATCAAATTACACCCAAAATTTTTGAGTGGCCTTTGATCGTCTTTGGACAAATTGTCATAGAAACCGATCCTGTGGATGGATGCCATGTGAACCCCACCTGATTTGAGCCCAATCCCAAGACTATCAGAATATTGGTGGATCACGATTTTATGTGGTTCCGAGAAGACTTGTAACCATCTACCCCGTCTATATAGGCATGCCTTGATCTGTTTTTCTCAATGAATCTACTATTTTTGGTTTGAACTAAGGCATTAAAAATCGACCGATATCGATATGTATTGGTTTTCGGTGAAACCGATATGTATCGGTATCTCATATCGGGTATCCGATACCGTATCAGCTGATACGCTTCGGTGCTTTTTTGATTTTTTTGATTTTTTTTTTCAAATAGGCCGATACGTATCGGTATCGGCCTCGGGCAAATCGATACTCGAGATCGATACCAATTTTGATACCTTGGTTTGAACTGGTTAGAGAAAGTATTGAATTAGATTTCCTCTTTTTTTCTTTTGCCATTTTAGGGGTTTAGGAGCCTGTTTTGTGGTCAGATGACCACTACTTCTAATATGTGTTTGCTTGCATAAAAGAGGTTCGATTAGGGGTGCCACTCTTGACCCGAAACCTTAACCGGACCCAAAAATCAATTGAATTGAACGTGTCTGAAAACCTATTTGGATCGAACTAAACCGATTCTGATTCGGTTTCGATTTCGATTTCAATTTTGGAGGGCAAAAATTAAAAATCGAAGAGGTAGGATGAGAAAACTGAACAAAAATAAAATAAAATAAACCCCAAAACTGTAGAACCTGAAAAAATATGTACAAAACAAAAATATTAATAAAAAATCGAACTGAACTGAAAAAATCAAAATATTCGGGTTTCGGTTCCAAAAATAATAGAAAAAAACCAAATCGAACTGAAAGCCGGAATTGTGGATTTCGGCTCAAGCTGAACTGAAGTGAAACCGAAAATTTCAGTTTCGGTTGGGCTTGATAAACCCAATCATACGTCCCTAGGTTCGATAAATGGGTCATAGGAAAGAATTGTTTCTGTCTGCTGGTGTCCGACTTGTTGCACCACAGCTGCTTGCATAGGAGATGTTCAATGAAAGGCTCACAAGGAGCTGTTGTTTCCTGATCTCTGACTTGTTGCAGTGTTTAATCAGCCATTTTATTTTTATATCGGCCGCATTTGCCTAAGAGACTAAGTCCCATCCAATAGTAATAGTGTAGTGTTCCAATGCTACACCTACCTAATATATATATATATATATATATATATATATATATATATATATATATATATATATGGACACTTAAAAATATTTTATGTGGAGTGCTCTCTCTGTACTTTAACATCATAGCCATCCAAATATTGTTTTAGTATAACATGGAACTTATATAAATCATTTAAATAAAACTGAATTTAAAATTAAGTTTTAAAATTAAAAGTTAAATTTTGACTGTAACTCAAGGATTTAGATTTTAAGACTCAAAAATAGATGGTGGAGATATTGTTTTAAAATTTTCTTTTTTCATAAATGATCTAAACAACGCTATCTTGCTCTACATGACACCCAAAATAAGTTCTGACTGCCACGTGGACCTTCATATGAGTTTTGGAGTATGGTGATGATAATCTACTTGGAGTCCCTTCCTGACTATAAATATATAATATTAGAGTACGGTGATAGTACTCTAGGTACCTTCCTGAATATATATATATTGTTAGAGTACGGTGAGGATATTCCGAATCCCAACACTGCTTGGGATGCCACGATGGTACTCGGGTCAATCAGCCAAAGACTTGGCCGATACATCCATACGTATGGCTTTTACCTTATATAAAAGAACATGTGTCACTTTCATGGATATTTTTGACCCCCAAAATCAGTGGAAGGTTAAAAAGCATATTTTCCCTTATTTGTGTTCTCGGTAGTGTGTACTCTTTGAGGCTTGGCCATTTAGGCAGAAAGAGAATTTAGGGCCTTCAATAGTTTAGTTCAGCCCCTTACCTGACCCTACCTTTAACGTGGTCAGGCGCATAAACTTGACCTGTCAGCTCGGGTCGGCTGAGGCATATACCCTTAACCGTCTTGTAGCCACCAGATGGTCGGGTCAGGCATATATATACCCTTGAAGTTAAAGAATTATTTTGATAGTTAGTCTACAATGGGTGTCCACTTATCATGAGTGGACATGTCCCTATAACTGAGTGACTTGCACAGATTTTCATGTATTGAAAGTCCGTGCAAGTCCCTCAGTCACCGGGACATATGGGTAGTGATTGAGATTCATAATGAGTGGACACCCATTGTAGACTAACTCTTATTTTGAACACCCTAACCAAGCAAAGGGTGATAGTTAATATGTATACAAACTGGAGAAGGCCAGTTGCTCTCCCATGTTTGGACTGTAACCAAATGCTTAAAGGCCTAAAAGGTGTTAAAAGTTTGGAACCACACTGTTTTCGGGTCGATTTACCAGCATATTAACGATGCTGATTGCATGCTCCATATATTGAAGCTCGATTTCGAGCCAATCCTCTGGATGCTGATTTGGTGCATCAAGAGAAAGAGGCCTTCGCGATCCATTATAAAGAACTCACTCTATGAAACAAAGTACCCTTGAGCTTTGCTTGTTTCGGTTCGAATCCCATGCATTCCATTTCTCCTAGATCCAATTCGAGATACATTTTCGGGTGATGGACGCTTGGATAGATGGACAATCTCTAATTCCGAAATATCATAGCTAATTGATGATCCAATTAGAAAATGAAGGAGATCAGGCTTTTATCAGGGATTTGAAATCGGGAATTGTAGGCTTCAGAATCCTTCAACAATAAGAACGGAAGAAGCTGGGGATGAAATCAGAAATATCACTATACCACCTGCTCATAATGAAGATAGCTGGCTTGAGAACTTGTAGAGGACGGAAATTTTTTTACCGAGGAGGGATGGTCTATTATCAGAGAACCGGCGCCTAAAGCTGACTGATGAAAATATATTCGAACCCGCAAAATATTCCAAAGCATGTGTTTTGCTTATGGTTGGTTTTTTTTTTTTTCTTCATTTTTTTATAGGTAAGCATGGGATCTGAAACCCTGACCTCAATGCTACACGGTTGAGGGCATCACCATTGAGGCAAAGATCCAATCTCTGCTCATGATTGGCTACTAACTATAAGCTAATGATAAATGGGAAACCTTTGCAAAATAGGAATGATGATCCCAACCAACATGGGGTTGATGCAGTGGCCAGGGTGACACCTCAAGACGCGAAGGTTCTGAGTTCGAATCCCACCCTTGTTGGCCACTCGCAGAGGTTTATCCCTAATGATTGGTACCTGTGGTGCTGGTGTTGCACGTACTTGGGACTTAGTCGGGTGCTCTAAGAGGCCAGATACCCCGTTATATAAAAGAGGAGAAGGAATGATAAAGGTCATTTGAAGCCGCTGCATTGTTAATTAAGGGGAAAAAACCTGCTGCATTGTCAATGGAGACAGCTCGTTGAAGATCATTTGAAGCTGAATGTTGACAGGGCTTGGTCCGTGGATGGAGGTGTCATTGGGGGTGATCTGCTGAAGAATGATGCTGGAAAATTTCGGGTTTGATCTTGGACCCTTGGGTTGGCAACAATGGCCTCTGAGCTTGAGCAATGGAGAAAGGATTTGAACTCGTGCATCGCGATAGCTATGAATGTACAATGGTCGTTCACATGGTACTAATATCGCCAATTTAGTCCTGCCCATCAAAAGCGGGGGCGAGATGGGTTCTTCGCCCGTTTCCTTTGAACATGTTGTAATATCCATAGCAAGGTATCATGTATCAGCCGATACCGATATGTATCGGTTTTTTGGGCCTGATATAATATCGGGATCCGTTAATAAGAGCCCGTATCGGCCAATCACTCTTTTTTTTTAAACTTTCTTTTTAAACAGTGATATGTGCCAGTATCGGCCAATATCTATCCACCGATACCCGATTTGACAACTTACTCCATAGTCTATTCATTCGTCTTGTTCGCGATGCTTGTCAAAGATGTGAATTGTACATATGGTGGCTCCGTGCCCAAGAGCCCGAATTCTTCCTACCTTGACGATGTGCGGCCATATAGCTTTGAAAATTCATGGACATGGGAATCACTAAGGCATCATTTGGGAATTTGCAGGGAAAAATGTAAACTTTCATTTGTAGGGAAAATATCTTTGTAAAGCGGTAGAGCCGAAGAAAATTTCTAAATGTTATTTGGCAAAATATTTCCATGAAATAATTTTGGCACTCATATTTTACAAGAATGAATGTACCAATAACTAAGAGGGAAAATTCTAAATGAAATACAAATTTGATACCGGCAAACTGCAGCTGGCTGATGTGGCGCGATGTGATTGGCTACACCGACCTGCATTAATTGAGCCCCACCGCTCATACAACCAATTGCGTCATGCTACATCAGCCACCTGCACTTTGTCTACATAAAATTTTTTCTCCATTTAATACGGTTCTAACTAAGAGGGAGTCTCCATTCACGCTTGCATCATTACTGGAAATACCTACGTTGGAGACCTAGTTAAACCCATTGACTGTTTTGAATGATGGAGATCATTTTTCACCGTAATCTTCCGTTGCGTGGATCTTAAGATCATGATATTACCATTAGACGATTAATTTTTTGAATGTTAGGGCCACCTTCTGGGGATTCGTACCACATGGAATAAAAAATGGAACATCTAATGGTGCACAATCATGGTCTCAAAATCCCTCGTGGAAGATTGAGATAAAAAATGATCTCTATCATCTCCTTCCAAGTAATCAATTTCAAGTGATTTTGGTTGTGCAATGGGCGTTTTTCAGTGCCGCGGCCGTGCAAAGGTCTCATTTATTCCTAACAAAGGTAACATGGTTTTGTACCAAATGGGAACATTAATTAGTTGTCTCAGAGCACATATTGGCCTGCTAGGCCCTATCCTTTATTGTTTTGGGTACGGCTATGCTCACCCGTTTATTAGTAAGTATCACACAACTTTTTTACGGGATGACAAATAGTGACTGATTTGAATCAAACGACCTTATCAGACAATCAGATGTTGATTTCATATGACACACGCCACTAAAAGTAAAGGTCAACTCCTTTGCCAATGATTTAGATCACTTTTGGGGATGTGTGTCATGTAAAATCAACATTTGACCGTTAGATAAGCACTCATTGATCTTAAGATCTATCTTGAGAAAGATTGGAGCATAAAACAATCTCCATCATCTGATTCTAATTAAAAAAAGTTTTCATCTGTCAAAAAAAACTGTGGCACTTACTAAAATCCGGGTGCAAATAGCCGTACCCTATTATTTTTGGTTTGGTAAGTTTTTTTGATACGGGGTTTGGTAAGATTCAGTATCACTTTCTCTCCCTCTTCATCTTTTAATAACTATCAACATGTGTTTCTATGTCTGCATGCAAATTATCTTTTAAGTTAATTAATAGTGATTTGCAATGTTGAGTTTAGTCGCACATCAGACAATTATATCTATGTTTAAAAGATCTTGAGCCTCTCCACTCATTATTAATTGGTTTTGAGGTGATTGTCTAAATTTATTATGATCGAGGCTTAAAACTATATTATTATATTATTATTATTATTTTATAACAGAAGCCTTTGATTAAAAAAACTAAGGAAAGCCAGGTATAATGTAATCATATACTTGAGGAGGAGCATCCTCCATCTAAATTTTATCACAATCATCTCTTAATCCTATCTTAGCTAGAGCATCAGCTACCGAGTTACCCGATCTCTTGATAAGAGAGCAGATGAGTACTCTAACATGGAGAGCTATTGTTTGATATTGTCAAACAGAAAAGATAAATTAGACAAATCCCTCTCCGAGCAAGCCACAATGCTGATAATCCTAGAAGAATCTCCTTCATAGATCAGTTTGTTAAACCTGCTTTGTACCGCAATTTTACTCGCTTCCAGAAATGCCAACACCTCACAATGATCAGAAGATGATGCATAACTAATATTCTTTGCCTGCGAAACCATCACTTGTCCCTCATGATCCCGAATAATAATCCCAACAGTTTTGCTTTGATGCCTACAAGAGCCGTCAAAATTGTCTTTGAAGACACCATAAGGGGGAGGAGACCATCTAGAAATTAAAGAGTTGCTCGTAAAAATTGGAGAAACAAAAACATCACAAGAGTTTAATAAATTAGTCATTTCATAATTAAAGAGGTATGATTCAGCCCTAGATATTACAATGCTCGGGTTTTTAGGTTTTTCCTCATGGTAAACACTGTTTTTTTCATTTCATATTGCCCAAGCGACGAAAAAAAATATATGAAGCTGATTTTTTTCAAACATTTTGTGAAATTTCATAGCCCAATCTTTGAAACTATACTCCCGAAAAAAAGAGACATGAATACTTAAAGAAGAGGAAAACTAGCAGACTCTAATTTTGGAGCAAACCTTAAGAACATGATCACAAGTTTCAATTTGATCTTCACAAAGCTTGCAAAATTATGAGATATCTTCAATTTTCTTGTAGAGGGAGAACTTCACAAGGAGAATATTGTGGCAAGCCCTCAAGGCAAAAATCATTACATTATTTGTGATAGGAAATCCCCACACATCTTTCCAGAAATCTCCCTCAACGGAGGAACTCGTCGAGGCATTATAATTGCGAATGTGAAAATCGGACGCCACTTTATAAACACTTCTAACTGTGAACATGCCATTTTTTATAAGTCCAAACAATTTGATCATTGTGAGGATCCACTGGTGGTGGAATTCGAATGATCTCTTATGCATCTTCTTCAAAGAACAAGTCTCTAATTTTCGCTTCATTCCACCTAGGTGGGTTTTCAAGAATGAGGTTTTTAACCTTCTCAGGTTGTCCATCCACACAAGGGGAAATCATCTTGAAAGTAGATGACCTAGGAATCCATCTCTCCTTCCAAGTTTTTATTGAATCACCATTTCTCACCCTCAAAATAAGTCCTTTCTCGACAACTTTTTTTGCTGAGAAAATACTACTTAATGTATAAGAGACATTTTCACCGGCCTTAGCATCAAGAATGCTAGTTCTTGGAAAATACCTAGCTTTATACACCCGATTTGTGAGGCAGTCTAGACTGGATAAGAATCTCTAAAAATGTTTGGCAAGCATAGTGGTATTGAAAAAATACAAGATCTTTGAAGCCAAGTCTGCCCTAAAATTTTGGTTTGCATACTTCCTTTCAAGACTTCCAATGGATGTCCTTGTTCTTTCCATTCTAACTCCACAAAAAATTAGCAGTGGTTGATGATATCCCCTTTAGTAAAGATATGGGTAGGCAAAACAACTCATCATATATGTAGGGATTGCTTGCACAAGTGCTTTAATGAGAACCTTTTTCTCACCTTTGAGAGAAGTTTATTTTTCCATCTGGATAATCTTTTCCAAAATCTTTACTTGACATTTTCAAAAATTGCTTTTTTCGATCTACCAATGGCACGGAAAGGCTCGAGTACTTGTCATGTGAATTCATCCTCTTGATATGCAAAATGTTAGAAAATTTTCCTTGAAGATCATTTTGAACATTTGGGCTAAAAGAGAGCATTGATTTTCAAAATTAATTTGTTGACCCGATGCCTCCTCATATAGCTCAAGTAAATTCACAAAAACAAATTTTCCACACTCGTTTTCATTCGTGCGATGATAAATGGAACCGTTATTGGTAAAGAAAAGCAATTTCCGTGAACTCTCGCCCAACTTTGCATCAGATACTGTCTCGGTATTCCGGCCATAACTTTCTCTCCTAAACTCAGATTGAGGCGATTCTTGTGGCGTTGGAAAGAAGACGACGGGCTCTACAATTTTTGTGTTTTAGAAATTTTATAAATCTGACGTCTTGAAGGTCCAAATTGAGCTGCAAGTCACACTAAGTTCTCGATGACCCAAAATTATAGTGTTTTGACATTATTTTCAGAATTTTTCGGCTGTTTTATGCACTTGGATTGTATTTACCTAAAACACTTCAAATCTAATAATTCTCATCAGATAGTCTTCTTCGGATGGCTAAATGTAGGTATTTAGGAGTGAAATATCATCATATTTCACTACTCATCAAGTACCTTCTCAACCTCATCTTTAGAAGTTCTTAAATAGCCTCCTCTTCTTTGAGTAGCAGCAAAATGAAAGAATTTTGTATTTTTCTCCCCGTATTTCAGCCATAGGTCCTTTGATATTTGTTGACACAACAATTCCTCTTTTTTAAGGAGACCATTTATCTCATTTTTTAATTTTACCTCCATTTAGTCTTGTTCACTCATATTCCCTTCTTTTATAATACTAATTTGCTTTTGTAAGCAAGAGATCTGAGCTTACACATTTCAAAAACAAGTCTTGTTCCATTCCATCAATCTTATAGAGATTTGTGAAATCTTCCCACAAATGTTAGACATATTAGATTCCGACGAGAAGATATTCCAATTATTCCGAATAATATCTTCACAATCCTCGGCCCGAGACCATATCGATTCAAAATGGAATATTTTAGGAGCTCTTTTCCATTTTTCAACCATTTGTTTCTTCGAAACAAGTATCGGCGTATGATCAGATCTAGAAGATGTTATAGCATTTGAGAATTTTTGTGCCCAATCATATTTAGCAAACACTCTATCTAACCTTTCCTCAATGAAATCAGCACCCTCTTATTTATTAGACAAAGTGTATTTATAACCCGAGAAGCCCAAATCCCTTAAACCACATACATCAATAGAATTCCGGAAAATGTCCATTTGTGCTTTGATTTTATGGACTCTGCCTCATTTTTCATGTTGGAATAACACTTCATTAAAATCACTCAAGCACACCCAAATATTTCTCCCCATGCTAGATAGAGGATTCTAGGTGGTACCTCTGTCATGAGACTCTAGCGCCCCATAGAAGCCAGTCAATCGCCATGGATTGTCCCCTTGATCACCTGAGATACTCAGGTCTACAAGATTTTTGGATATAATTTGAAGAGAAACTACATCACATTAATATCAATCCACTTGAGCTCCCAATTGGATCCGTAAACACACCATTATGAAAGTCAAATTTAAACTTGGGGGATTCCTTCCTATTCGCGCAACATTTTGTCTCCAACAAGAAGACAAAATCAGGAACTTCTCTCCTTAAGTGAAGTCGAAGAGCAGGAACTGCGCGAGGGTTTTCCAAGCCCTCGACAGTTCCAACTTAGTATTTTCATTATTTTTAGCAAGGTTGCGCCAGAACCATCGCCGATCAAAACACTTCATCATCATCATCTAAATTATCCACCGATTCCCTACACCACTTTTTTTGATTTCCCACACCATTGTCGCCAATATGAGAGGGTCACCTAGTTTGTGGTTTGGGCGTAGGGACAAATAATTCAAATAGACCATTTGGATTAGAAGTTTCAATAATAGGGATTTTAGGCAGATTTCGGACGAGGATATTAGATTGGATAAGTTGAGTCTGATCAGACTGGATTAGGGCATGGGTCAAAATATTGTCCAATACCGATACGTATTGTCCGATACGTATCGGTTTTGGACCTCAACAGTACGATACAAAGGCATTGTATCATACCCTCTTAAAAATATAGTATTTATCGTCCAATGTGGGCAATTTATCGCCCGTATCGGATGATAACTTCAAATTATCGTCCGATAATTTGATGTATTTTCAAGTAAAAAAAAAAACCTAAATTTCATCCGATACAGACGATAATTTGACCGTATTGATTTTTTCAATCGTGGGTTCCCCTATCACCTTTGACGCGTGAAGAGGGTTTTAAACCTCTTTTCCTTCTCTTTTAGCACCAGTAGGCCATTTTTTGCATCCTCTTCTTGCTACTCTTGCACGGGAGAAGTGATTTTTGCATTTTTGGTGTCGAATACACGCCAAATTAAGGGCTGAATCGCCGAATAATGTGTATAAGGTACGTGTTCTACCATTTTTAGTCATTTTCTCTTCATTTTCCTATATTTTATGAGTTAAATATGATAGATCTAACCTTGAATTTTAAGATCTACCCCTAAAATTGTAAGATCTACCCTCTAAAGTCAAGTTCTACCATTCAAATGTCAAGATTTACCTTTAAACTATTTATAAAAATTAAAATAAGAAATATTAAGAAAATAATTAAAATAAAGTAGTTAAAAATATTTAATTATTTACTTATTAATGCATTTTTGGGGGTTTAATTTGTTTTTAAAACTTAATTTTTTTTTTTTGTTAGTAAATTAAGTTTTTAAAAAAAAAATTTGTTTTTATATAATACTTCAAAATAAATTATGTTAGTAATTTAAGTTTTAAAAATAAATTAAGTATTTTTGTATTATATAAAAACTTAATTACCCTTTAAAATTAATAAATTTATTATAAACTTAATTTATTTAAAATAGAAAAACTTAATTTATTTATTTTATAAAGTTATTTATAAATACTTAATGTAATTGATTTGTCGCGACACACGTGACACATGTGACAAGTGTGATGTGTCGTGACACATGTGATTGATGTGTCGCGACATATGTGACACAAGTGACATGTACATGTGACACACGTGACAAGTGTCACGTGTGATGTGTCGCGACACATGTGATACATGTGATACATGTGACAAGTGTCACGTGTGATGTGTCGTGACACATGTGATTGATGTGTCGCGACACATGTGACACACGTGACAAGTGTCACATGTGATGTGTCACAACACATGTGATTGATTTGTCACGACACATGTGACACACGTGACAAGTGTCTCATGTGATGTGTGATCGATTTAGAATGTAATCCTTGCAAGTGCACAAGATCTATTGTAGTATGACAAGAACAGGGGTGTCGAACCCACAGGGAAACGTGAATTTTTAATTAATTCTTTTAGAGATTTTAAAAACGTCCCTAAGGAAGTACCAAAGGGCAGATTCAATTTTACCAAAAACTTAACACACTTTTCCTAAATGCAGAAAAATAAATTAATCTAAACAATTAATTACTGATAAATCTACGAACAATATTAAAATGAGATCAAGGAATATGCTACCCCAGATTCGCACTTTTCTATCATTAAAACCCAGCTTTCATTAAATCATCATTCACACCATCATTCATCTAGAAAAATGACTTGAAATAAAATATGATCATCAATCCGGCATACCCTATCTAAAAACAATGACTCAGCCTAACATTGCGGTATGAGTCATGTAAAAAGCATAGCGTATCTCATGATATTTAGATCACGACAATCAGCACATAATCGCTCTACAGCCTAGATCAGCCTGCAGGTCCAGATCTAGCGATTACGGCCGTTAATCACGCAATCAACGGTCATAACAAAGCATTCAAAATATTTTCAATCACACAAACTTTGAGCAAAACGATTCCATGATAACAATAATAGATCATGTATTAATCATAAACATGGGTACTTATCTGGGATCGCATCTTCCCGATCTCTTGATTTAAGCTCATCTTTGGTGTTTGATCTCCTTTTTCTTTCAAAGTCATTCCTCTTTTATTTCTTCCAAAAGATATTTGCAATTGTTTTTCCTAAATACAATCTATGAATTTCTCAGAGAAAAATAATGCAAATCCTAGGTACAATCTACCCTGAATAAACCCTAGAAGAAGGAGAGAAGAAGACTTGAAAAGATGAAGAAAATATTCCCCCAAAGTGAAGAGCCCTCAAAACTAAAAATAAAGAATGAATAATATTCTAATTGCCAAAAATCCTCTTAAGAAACTCGTGGCTTCCCTTTTTATAATAGCCTAACCCTAATACCTCTCTCGATTGACATCTAAGAGTAATTTTCGTGAATTCCCGCCTAGCTTTGCATCAGATATTGTCTCGGTATTTTGCTCATAATTTTCTGTACCGAACTCGGATTGAGGTGATTCTTGAGGCGTTGGAAAGCTGACGACGAGTTCTACAACTTTTATGTTTTAGCCATTTCCTGAATCTGACGTCTTGAAGGTCCAAATTGAGCTGTAAGTCGCACTAAGTTCTCAATGACCCAAAATAGCAGTGTTTTGACATTATTTTCGGGATTCTTGGGCTGTTTTAGAAACTTGGACTGTATTTACCTGAAACACTTCAAATCTAGCAAATCTCATCAGATAGCCTTCATCGGACGGCTAAATATAGGTATTTAGGGGTGAAATATCATCATATTTCACTACTCATCACACCCCCAAACCTACACTTTGCTAGTCGAGCAAAGAGAATGATAGAAATATAAAGCAAATCAAACTAACATCCTAAAATTTAAATGCCACTTTCGTAGGGAACACGATTGCACTTAGCATGTGCAACAAGCCTTTAAACCCCTAGGTGATCCCTAGTGGAGGAGTTGTGTCTCCTGAAGGTTTGCAGTGAAGTTACCCACAAACTACCAAAAATTTCAAACCATCGGTAAAATTTAGTTTTCAAAACATGATTTTTTTTTATAACATATGTACTATTCAAAAAAACAAAAATCATTAATTGCTTCAGTATGTGAATCATCAATCTCAAATATTAAAGTCATGTCAATCATGCTAGTATCCATTCAAATTAATTTAATGCTCAAATTGTTAGATAACTCATTCATTCATGCCTAAACGCGTGAAGTGTGTGCATACCAAAACCAAGATTCATCCATCTCTAACTAGTCCAACGGAAAACCATCGGATCCGTTGTCTCGACTCAATCCTCACTTTAGGTATACTCTCAAAATAAAATCACTCGATGATGGGTAAGTTTTCGCACATGTGAGAGATCAATACAAAGCAAATAAAAGGTCTCACATGATAAATGAAACACGATGCCAATCAATGAACAAAAATAAATCTCATAAAACAGATACTTATATATCCTAAGCATGTCATATCAAGTGTCATAGTATTATATATTGACTCTCCACAAGATGCTTACCAATGCAAGATCGGATCATGAAGGTCTTTTGTAGGGTTGTAATGGGGCTCGGTAAGGGTAAGAAAGAAAGGAATTGTGATTCAAAATTTAGAAATTGGAAAAGGAACTAACTTCGATTTTTTTATTTTTATTTTTTTTTTTTATTTCTTATTTCTCTTTTTTTCTTTTCTAATTGCTCACCATTTTTTTTTTTTTAAATATTTTTCTTTTCTCATTCTATCATCTCTTTTGAATTTCCTTTTGTTGAAGCACCTCATTCTTCATTCCTTTTTTTTTTTTTTTTTTTTTTTCTCCCCTTTTTTTCTTTTTATATTTGCCATACACTCTCAGTAAACACCATAACTCATTATCTCTCAACTTACTCTCTTTTCGCTCATTTTCATCCCTCGTTCCTAATTTCTCATAAATAAGAAGGGTAAAGCTAAATTTTCAGAAATTGTGAAGGGTTAAAGGTTAACGTGGCTTATCAAAGAATGTATAAGGGTAAATTTTTCTATAGGCTCAAAGGGGTACTAAAAGGATAAATTTATATGAGGTGGGGCCTTTTAAGCACAAACGAGCCAAAGATGGCCTTCAATCATTTCCTTAAAAGATGGTAACCTTGCCTATTTGTCTTGAGTAGATATACAGTACGTTCTAACACAATAATATGAATTTGATATCATGCAAAGTCACAAGCCAAAATAAAATGTATGAGATTATGCAAAATAATTCGTATTCAAAGAAAACTCCGAGTTTATATATTCACTCATCAATGACGGGAAATTAGCTCTAAAGCTTATTGGGTTTAGTCTCCACTAAGAACCTAAGATTCAACGTTCAAAATAGTTCATCGATTTCTAAGTCTTAGCTTGGTATAAGTGCAAAAATTCTAAGCACGAATTTCAGAGTCATCCACAAATTATCACATTAAGCTTCATCATCCTAGATACAAGTATTCAAAATATGACATCAATATTCTCAAAATTAAATTCACATGCATCATCAACTAAAGTTTGAAAACTATTGCAAAGTAAATCATGTATGATGGTTCCAAATAAATAAATTTTTTTTTTTTTTTTTTTTTTTTTCAAAGAAAATCAAAAATAAGTGATGAAAGATAGATAATCATACATACCCCCAAACCTAAAAATGACAATGTCCTCATTGTTTGAAATAAGTAGGCACCCCAAACCTGTTGAAAAGTACCTCAACACAAAGATCAGGTGCAGAGAATATGGGCATCAAATTAGAACATGACCAAAAATAGATTGAAGGTAATGTGGCTACACTAATTTGGAAATTAAAAATAACCTAAACTAAACTAAAAACTAATATTCTAGAACTAAACATACGAAAAGAAAGATAAATCCTAAATCCTAAACTAAACCTGTGTCCAACTCCTAAATAAAACACACTGGGTTGCCTCCCAGGAAGCGCTGAGTTTAAGTGTCGACAGCTCAACCTCTTCATTGATCAAGAATCTGGATCACTAAGGTGCATCGCCTCAATCTTAAACTGGGTCATCGGCTCAAACATTGGTTTGAGTCTTTGCCCATTCACTTTGAAAACTCGATTGTCCTGAAGGCTTTGAATTTCAATTGCTGCTCACTAATGGAAACAACACAAACGGCCTTCCCATCTAGATTTCAATTTCCCGTGATGAAGCTTAAGTCGGAATTGAATAACCAAACTTTTGGCCAACATGAAACTCCTTAGAAATTAATTGATCGTGCAACTTTTGTACCTTTCCTTGTACATCTTTGAATTTTCATACGCATCGTAGCGTAACTCTTCTAATTCACTCAATCAGTAACCGATTCGACCTACGCTTGCATATCGAAATTAAATCGTTTGATCGCCCAGAATGCCTTATGCTCAATTCGGCGGGAAGATGACATGCCTTCCGTGACAATTACGAAGGAGACATTAGATCGGTGTCTTGAATGCGATCGATAGGCCCCAAAGCATCGGATAGCGGTTTGACCAATCTCTTCTATCCGTCGTCGTCTTTTCTAGAATTCGCGATTTCCGGTTAGACACTTCCACGACCACTAGTACGTGGATGATGCAGTAATGCGACTTTGTGAGTGGCGTCGTACTTCTTCATTAAAGTGGCAAAATGGCTATTGCAAAATGCGAACCGCCATCATCCGATGATTGCTCTTGGGATCCGAATCGATTAAACACATGTTCTCTCGAAATTTGACCACAACCTTGTGATCATTTGATCGGGTTGCCACAACTTCAATCCATTTGGAGACATAGTCAACATGACCACCGAATATATGAATACCCAAAGGATGGTGGAAAAGGATCCATAAAGTCAATCCCCAAACATCGAAAATTTCAACAATCGAGAATTGGATTAAGGGGCATCATATTTCGTCAGGAAATATTGCCTGTCGCTGACACCGTTGGCATTCCTTGCGTATTGAGCGGCGTCACGAAGATTGAGGCCGATGAGAATCGCTTTGAAGGATTTTAATGCGGTCTTCGTCCTCCAAATGGCCTCCACAGCCCCAAAGATGGCAAAAATTTAGGCGCTTAGTTGCTCGCCTTCCGCACGCATCTCCTAATGATCTAATCCGCGAATTTAAACAAATATGGTTCATCCTGAAATAGTATTTTATTTGGGAGAAAAAGATTCTTATCATTCTTACCCCACTCGGTGGGAATTACGCGATGACCGGATAATTCACGATGTTAGCAAACCACGGAACTTTTGCACCACATCAATTGCCATCAAATGTTCATCCGGAAATGTGTCACGGATGGTCTCGGTATAGATGATTCTTGAGCGAAATTCTAGCGGATGATGATAAATACAACGTTCTCAACCCTCTTTTATCTTTAATCTCAAAGTTGAATTCACGGAAGCGGGATCCAACGGATCGACCTTGGTTTAGCATCCTTCTTTGCTAAAAGATATTTCAAGCGAGTGGTGCGAAAAGACCACTATTTTCGATCCAAGCAAATAGGAACGGAATTTGTCGGAGCATACACCACGACTAATAATTCCTTCTCTGGTGGTGTAATTGATTGGGCATCAATTAATGTCTTGCTAGCATAATAAATTACGTGAGGTAATTTATTCACCCTTTGCCCTAAGACACTCCGATCGCATAATCGGATGCATCACACATGAGTTAGAATGGTAAAGAATAATCCGTGGTTGGATTATTGGTGCATTTGATAAGAGTTCACGCAATTTTAGGAATGCCTTTATGCAATCCTCATCAAAATCAAAGGAACATCTTTGCCAAGCAAAGTACACAATGGTTTAGCCACCTTGCTAAAATCCTTAATGAATCTTCTATAAAATCAGATGCCCCAAAAATGATCGAATTTGTCGAACACTTTTAGGAGGTGGTAAATTTGCAATTAAGTCGACCTTCTTATCAACTTCAATTCCTTTCGTTGAAACAATATGCCCGAACACAATTCCTTGTTGAACCATAAAATGGCTCTTTTCCCGGTGAGAACAAGTTTGGAATCTACACAACGTTGCAACACATGAAGATGATTCAAACAAGAATCAAATGTTTTTCCAAAACCGAGAAGTCGTCCATGAAGACTTCATGAATTTGTCGATCATGTCCGAGAATATGGCCAACATACATCGTTGAAAGCGTGGCGAGCATTACATAAGCCGAATGGCATCCTTCGATATGCAAACGTACCATATGGACACGTGAATGTTGTCTTCTCTTGATCACCGAAAACGGGCGCACTTGATTGTATCCCCGAATAACCATCAAGAAAGCAATAAAACTCTTGCCCATTAACTTCTCAAGAATTTGATCAATGAGCGGAAGGAAAATGATCTTTTCGGTGGTCGTGTTCAATTTTCGATAATCAATGCACACACGCCATCCGGTAGTTTCACGAGTGGGCACCAATTCTCCTCGTAGTTTCTTTCTTTGTAATTCCGGACTTTTTGAACGATTTGTACCGACTAACCCATTCACTATCGGAGATCGGATAGATGATTCCGGCATCGAGGAGTTTAATGATTTCCTTTAAAAGCGACTTCTTGCATGTTCGGATTAAGTCGCCTGTGGTTCCCTCGATGGTTTACTCTCATCCTCCGGATGTATTTTATGCATACATCTTGATGGGTCAATCCCTTGAGATCAGCCTAAGGTCCATCCGATGGCCTCCTTGTGCTCTTCGGCACCTTCAACAAATCATTCTCTTGTTCTTCCGATAATGTGGATGAAATTATCCTTTGGAAGTGTTTCTGAGGTCCCGAAAAGCATATTTGAGGGACTCAGCAATTGTTTCAATTCCAGTTGGTGGTGCTCAATTGATGGAGTCGCATCCTTTACCTCGATGGTAGTGGTTCTACCTTAGTCACAACTTCACATAAGTTATCATCTTGACATGATGAATTTGACTTTTCTCTTCAGCTTCCTTTCAAGCCCTTTGTCCTCATAGATGGCTAACAAAGCGGTTTCAAATTCCTCTTTGGTGAGCATTGATGGTAATGCTTCATTCACCACTTAAATCCATCGATCGATGTAAAACATTCGACCTCATCCTCATTAGGAAATGGTTCATCGCATGGAATATGTTAAGCACGACTTTCATGTTTCCAAAAGAAAGCGTCCATGACTCGTCGACAATTAATGCAAGCGTTGGCGATGGCGAAAGCGGGCGTCCAAGAATAATTGGGACTTGATTGATTGATTTCGGTGGTTCCATGTCTAAGACAACGAAGTCCTTTGGAAAGACAAACTTGTCTATTCCAACCAAAACATCCTCGATAACACCCTCGGTCTTCTTTCTGATCTATCTGCCAGTTGGAGTGTGACCGTCGTGGGTTTCAATTCACCCAATCCGAGTTTCTCGTACATTGAGTATGGGATCAGATTAATACTTGCTCCCAAATCTAATAACGCCTTTCCAATTGGTTGCCCACCAATGACACATGGAAGCGATTGGGACTGTGGTCTTTCGTTTAGGATTTCCAATCGCAATATCGAACTGACTTGATTTGTTAGGAACACTTTCTTTGAAACGTGAGTACGTGCCTTTCTCTTCCGAGTGCACAAATCTTTGAAAAACTTGGCGTACTCAGGAACTTGTTTAATTGTTTCAAGTAATGGAAGATTTATCTTTACCTGTTTAAATGTTTGAAAGATTTCTTCTATTTTTGCAGGTCCCTTCGCCATTCTAGATGGAGGAGTTAGGCATTGAGGGAATGGTGCCTTTGGGACA